>JBBCBC010000004.1:34566777-34943606 GCA_037126765.1 Stenogyne calaminthoides | reverse complement strand
TCTCAACTTCCAAACAACAGCTACTTAAACTACCTAACACTTAGGGTTTGGGTTTTGGTTTTGTTTCCAACTAGGGTTGAGATATCCTTTACAATAAGTACAGATGCAAAGGTTAGAATATCTCTACTAAGTTTTTGGATCTTGGAAAAGACAAGGCTTCCCTAAAGATTTCCCAAGTAAGCAAGCTTTTAATTTATTTTCAATTATTGTATTTGATTTGGATAGCAACTTTTAAAAAATATATAGGGTAATGATTCATTTGGTAGAGATAATGAATTTACTTAAGATTAGTGAGTTAAATTTTGGTGTCATTGCTTGAATTACGTTTGTTGCCTATTTAGAGTACACTTATGAATAAACTTATAATCTCTTCAATGCATAATTAAAATTTCATAAATTGATAACTAATATTTATTAAAGCAAGGATTATTGTTGGAAGGGTTAAGTGTGGTCCATGTCTTCATTTGTAGTACATATGGAGCAAGAAAAGTAAAGAAATTTCTAATTATTTTAAGTAACTAGTGGTAGGAAAGATTATTTTTATTAATTATAATGTTATTTATAGTTGACTTGTATTATATTTGATAGTGAAAGACGATAGGTGTAGTACGGGTGTAGGCTATCAAGACTTCTCGGGTTCGAGGTAAGTAGAAATTCATTTGCAACTACAATGCATAAACATAATATTATGTGATTTGTTTATGATCAACTGACAATGCGTGGATAATATGTGGATTGTGAGGTGTGATTGACATTCAGTGCTCACTATGGAAAGAGCCGGTGAGCTCGATATTTGATGTAAATTGGATATGTTATATATGAAACTTGTGAGTTAATTTGTGTTGCATTGCATTGCATCATGCATATCATGCATTATCATGCAATGAGATTTGATCAAATGATGTGATCTGACCACTGATTATACACCGAGGACGGAAGGGGCGACCTGGGAGTGGTAGTGACCAGGTAACTCCTGGCGGGCTGCCCAGAGTAGGCCACCATTTTATTTATGTTATGAGCTCATGCCTGTGTATAACAGTGAGTCAGGGGCCCTGCGAGTGTTTCATAAATAAATTGGTGATTTCAAAAGAGAGTGTATGGGGTGGATTTTCAAATATTCATAGCATCATGCATAATTTATGCTTACTGAGATTTATATGTCTCACCTAGTTTATGCATTGTAAGTGATTCTGATGATATGTGATGAGCCAGTCTTACTGGACGAGCTGTGAGGCTTCTGTAGGTTTTGAGTAGCTGTGTACATAGATGACGACCTGTGGCATACCGCGGCTCATTTTGCTTCCATTGATATATTTTGTCGCTTTTGGGATAGGTGTTATGTTATATTATGTTATAAAGGCTTGTATGTATTAGCGTGTACTTGAAGTTGTTTGTGAATTGTTAGTGAGTTGGTTTGGAGTTTGGGTGTGAATTACTAATGTGTTGATTTGGGATTTGATTTTTTAGATCATTTGGTTTATTGGTATCTTATATGAATGTGAAAGGAGTTATTTTGGGTGTGAAATGATGTTGGTGTTATATTTTAAAAAAAAAAAAAATTATAGCAGATTACGGTGTTAAATTATATTTATATTCATATATAATTAGGTTAAATAAGGTGGTCGTGTCGGGGAAGAAGAGTTTGTAACTCGTCTAGAGAATAGAAGAGTTTGTAACTCGTCTACCAAAAGAGTTCATTAACTCATCTGTTGGGAGAAATCCTAGCGATCTCCGCCTTTTAAGGTGATTCTTATGCTCAAGACCCCTCGTTCGCTCGATTAAAAAGGCATAGTTGCGTCGTCGCCTGTGGTGCCCTTTGCTAGGTATGGGTTAAGGGAATTAAAGTAGCACCTCACTACAAGTCAGGGCTTTTTAGTCTAGTGGCAAGCGCTTGATCCTTCAATTGGTATCGAGCAAGTCACGGGTTCGAGTCCCCATGACGCAAATAGTGGTATGTTTGCGAAAAGTCGCTATTCGCTAGGGGATTGTTGGGAGAAATCCTAGCGATCTTACGCTTTTTAAGGTCGATTCTGGCTCAAGACCCTCGTTCGCTCGATTAAAGGCATAGTTGTGTGTGCCTGTGGTGATGCCTATTTGCTAGGTATGGGTTAAGGGAATTAAAGTAGCACCTCACTACAAGTCCAGGGCTTTTAGTCCCAGTGGCAAGCGCTTGATCCTTCATCATCGCTTAATAAGCGTGCTCGGTGTGGCCTTCTCAACCTAAATGCATTTTAGCGAATCTCTATACTTGTAGATGTTGGGGAATACCAACAATAGAATGGGAAAACATAGTTAGTTAGTCAGTTAGAAGGGAGAGAGCATGTATATTCCGAGAAGTTCATCCACTTCAGTGCGAATCAGAGAGAGATATTAAGTTTTAGAGATTATTCAATTCATAGAGTTAGTTCTATATAGAATTCGAGAGTAGAGCTTGAATCTCTTGGGAGAGTTGTGTGTAATCTGTAAACTGATCGATTCATTGTTAGTAGTTGCTTCCTAATCCTCCGTGAACGTATATCACGTTGATTGAACCACTTAAATCTTGTGTTCTTACATTTTTCATTGAGATTGTGTGTGTATTCTCTTGTTATCTGCGTAAAGTATTAGTTCCTGGTCAATAAGGTATTAGTACTCAACCTCAAAGGTATTAGTTCGCTGAACTGGTGATATCTTTGGAAACTTAACATATGTTACAAGGTGTATTTCAATGGCAATTTTGTAATTTTGTAAGCATCTATTGATGACATGATACTTTTGAATATAAGCTTACCCAATGCTATATTTAGTCACACTTGATTATGAGTTAAAAATAGCTTGAAAAGTTACACACCTATTGTCAATAGGAATTGATCTTATCTAAATTATTGTTTTCTTGAAACTTAATTACCGGTGAGAATTTTGTAATAATTAAACGGATAATTTGTAGTTATACTTGAGATTTAATCTAATTCAAATTAATCAATAAAAAATTATTTATATATAAGTTCCACCAATCGAAATAGAATTATAACTTATAAGTAAAATGATATGAATGTGATTAATAGTTACAATTAGATCTAATTTGTGAATATTTTTCAAAGAATTAGAGAAAATGGATTAAGATACAATTTTTGGAGATAAAAAATATCAAACTCAAATCTTTAAAATATCATGATCTTCACTAAATATATTCTCATTATAAATTAATATAAATTTCAAATTACTTACATATTGTTTTAGTAATTGATTTGAAAAATATATAATTAGTTGCAAATAAATTACTAATACTTATATCATCAAAATCTAACCTTTTTAACTGATTTAGTAAAGATGGATTAAGATACAATTTTAAAAAAAAATCAAATCAAATAATTAAATTATTTTCCACGCCTAAATGGTGCTAAAATTAATATCTTCCACAATTAAACATTAATTAATATGTAAATTATAAAATCCAGAGTTGACCTCTTGTGAAATATTGCACAATAGTGATATGTGCAATACACTACGATTAAGACAAATTAAACTAAAATTCACGAATCGGTCACCTCTATTGGTCGGCTCAAGCGTAGGCGAGGCGGTCGGTGTTGTGTTGTGGGTGGATTGGGCGAACACATGTATATTTATAGAATGATATCTTTATGAAATATGTGTTGTAGTCTAGTAGTTTATGTTTGTTGTTAATGTATTTGGTTACAAGGTCAATTTCTATTGAGCACATAATTTTTAAAATATTTTTTTATGTGTTACTACATGAAAAAAATGTGATACTTATAGAAATGATATGTGTTACTACGTGAAATAAAAACTACATTATCATTTTAAAAAAATACATTATCATATAGTCACACATTGTTGTTCATGGTAACATATGAGTATTTATTTAGTATCACGACGACATGTGTACATTGTTACATATTACTAAAAAAATATGTGTTACTACATGAACAAAAAATGTTACCCTATGAAGAAAAACTTGTTACCACATGAACAAAACCAGTACAAGCGCGAAAATAAATCCTTAGTCCAAAATTACAGATTTAGAGAACAACTTGATGAGTTACTTGTTGGGATTATTTGAAAAGTATGCTTTTTACTTTGTATAATCTAAAAACTGAATTCGAGACTTATTATTTGAAATAAATTGTTTATCATCGATGCTTTAAATATGATTGAATGTTATATATATTTCTTGCATAATGTTCAATAATAAAGACGTGTTACATCAGTAGTTAATTTAGTGATACCGAGATCACGTAAGATTAAATTAACGATCCCTTGTAACTAAAAAGTACGCCATTCACATACCTAGATGGAAATGAACAACCATCGCGAAAAGGTTGAGGTGTGAGGCTGGGATTGGTTTGTCTTGACCAAGAGATTACACTAGTGCATTTACGATCGAATTTGAATAGGACCCTGAGGAGGATAAATTCTTTGAACCGAACAAGGAAGAATTAGACCTCGGTGGTTCGTTGTTTCTTAACCTTCGTCCCTTAAATAGGATCACTTGGGATTGGTAACTATTGCTTTGACTTATCATGGGTAAATAATCGTAGAGATTCAATACTTTTTATCTTGGGCAATATTATTGGTCACATGTGATTGCTAAGATTTAATATTTAAGAATCGTGTGGTAAAAGCACGTTTTGCTTGATTTGCCTTGGGAGGTTCATAAGTTTTATCATACCAAATCTTGCAAGTGGAATTAGTTTTCGGTATGGATAATAATGTTGAACCGTTCCTCGACCAAGGACAAAATATATTAATTAACGGAAAGCTATTTGGTGGCTTGAATTAATTAATGGGCTAGATAATCTTAAACGCGGAAATAATGACCGGAGCCATATTGACTGTAATATGGGTTAAGATGGATGGTGCAATATTAATTATGTAGTGGGATTAATTAATATTTATGGGCTTGAATTATATTGTGGCTCAATATTAGATATTCAAGATCCATTAGAAGGTCCAATCTTAATTCTCCTAAAAGGCCCCCTGAGTAGCCCAACATATAGTCCAATAACCTAAAAAGGTGATTAAAATAAAATAAATATTATTTGCTTATATTTCCTCTAATTTTTTGAAATTTATGGATAAAAAGAGGAGAAAGATTTTTTTGAATTTTGTTATGGAATGAAGATATGTATTCTTGGAATACAAGGTTATCTCATTAAATTCAAGAAATCTCCCACTTGGTTATTCATAAGGGATATTTCGAAATTTTGAAAATAGAGGGCAAGAAAGATTTTCTTGATTTTCTTGAAAAGATATTATGGAAGATATGTATTTCTTGAAATACAAGAATATCTCATAAATTCAAGAAGATCCAAATCTTGGAATCTTGCACTCCAAATTTTCGAAAATTCCATATATTGAGGAGGTGGGATTTTTGTGGAATATTTTAATTATGGGAAAAAGAATATAAGGGATATATTCAAGATTTCTTGGTGACCAAGAAAAGTCTTTTCCCACATTGAAATATCACTAAAATTTCGACCACTCCCTCTCCTATAAATAGGGGATGATTAGTTCATTCCCAAGTACAATTCCATGTGCTGGAAATATTAGCAAATCCACATAAGTGGTGCAACAAAATTTATTTTTTCCTTTTGTTAATTGTTCGCGAGTATCCTTCCACCAGATTGTCGAGCAAGGGCTAAGGGAATACTTGGGAAGTCCTTTTGGTTAGTCCGTCCGACCAAAGCCACTGCCATCCCGAGAGGTACGTTCACGTAAACCCGTAGATTCCGCATGCGTAGGTTTTACGTGGCCTTTTATATGCATGATATGTTGTTGCAATTATTATTTGAATTAATATAGGATTAATTCATGCTAGTAATAATTAATGAATTAAATTTGTATTTAAATATTCACCCCGAATATATCTGTGCAAATCATTCCCCAACAACTGGTATCAGAGCCACTGTTTCGGGCTCTGAATTTTTTAAATTGTAATTTAATTCATGGGCATTAAATTTGAAATTGGATAGTAGAACTGTTAGATACATTTTGCGGTATCCAATTGTCATGGATTTTAATGTTTTATTTTGCATGCATATAAACCGTGGTTTTTTAATTGATTCGTTTGGATTTGTTTTGCCTCGAGAAAAATCACGAGTAGACTAGATTTGTTTGATTTGATCAATGTAATGACTAGTCTAGATCTAGGTTTATTTATTTTATGTAAATAAATTGTAACCGGACGGAAAGCGAGAGATGAAGAATTAAGGACGAAATCGAGAAGCAGTAGCGGCGTGGGCGCCTTGGTATGTAAATGGGCGTTAGGGCGAGGCCTGGGGGCCGAGCGAAAGGAGAAGGGCCGCGGGCGACGGGCGCTCGAGGCCCAGCGAATCGGACGGCGGATGTCGTCGGGCGCGGATATTCGCGCCGCCGAGGTCGCGGCGTATGCATCGAGGCATCACGGGCGTGGCGCTACCGCGGTGCCGAAAGCCGAGGTGCCCTAGATTAAAATGGCCGGCCGGATGCGGATGCATCATCAACCCGCGAGCCGTGGCGTGTTCGAGAAGCAATATTTTCGAGATGAACGAGTGGGAGAAATTCGAGACGTGTTTCTTCAAGATCAAGTCAAGAAAAAATCAAACCATGACAATTGGATAATTTGTGCCCAATATGTTTATTTTTCTGTTTTGCTTGATTTTTTTGTGCTATCTTATGCTTTATTTAATTTGTTTAAATGTGTTTACATGAGGGTTGCCAAATGGAAAAATCTCACCTTCAAAATTACTAAGTATGTTTAAATAATTAATTGACAATTTTATTCCGGATAATAAAATTGAATTAATTTTGACCTCCATGATTTATTTATTTGTGAATTCTTTTGGAGAAATTCCCCACTTGACGGTCAAAAGATAGGTTTCACATGAATGAATTCCAAACGGATGATTGTGGGTTATTACTAGTGGCGACGATGACCCTCCCCACGAGGCTCGATCAAAGCGAAATAGTAATCCTGTATTTAATCATGGTTATTGCTTAATTATAAAATTGATATGCATATACTTCCCTGAAGTCCCTGTCAATTTTATATTGGTCAAGTGGGAGCCAACTATTAATCTGGATATTAAAGGTTTGTAACTGTTCTTGTTTGTAACCTGCTTGAATGTGTTTAAATAATGACCCACCCCACGTGGCTTATTTAAACTGTTTTGAGATGTTGGCTGATGCATGTTCATATTTTTGTTTGAGATTTTAATATGATGCATGTGATCAAACCTTATGATATATTTGTGCTTATGCATATTATTGTTTATTTCAGTTCATCATGTCGCAACCTTCTAATCCACTATCGAATATACCTAAAGACCTTTTGCTTTTTGGTGAAAACTATTTTGGTTGGAAACACAAAATAAAATCTGGCCCCTAACCGCATCATCTTAGAATGGGTACTTGATTCACCAAAACCCGAAAAACTAACTAAGGATGCCGGAATATGGGATGAGATGATTTATGGTGAATGGGAGCTGGCAAACGGTTTGATGAAGGAAACAATTCTGGCACATATGTCAGATGCGTTGAGGCGCCTTAATCAAGAATATGAGTCAGCTGCAGACATCTTAAAGAATCTCGAAGCGATGTTCGGACATCAGACCCATATGGCAAATCAAAGTGTGAAGAAGAAATTGCTCGATTTAAATTGGAAAAAAAGGGCGACCGCAAAGACAAAGACGTCTTTAAGGTTATGGTGCTATTTGAGGAACTTGAGATCCTCGGCAAAAAATATGACTTCAATACTAAGGTTGATTTCATTCTCCAATCCTTACCAAAGAGCTATAATCACCGCTATCTTGAGTATCTAATGGAAGATCAAGATTTTAAAGTGGAGGATCTTATAAATGCTTTGACTTTGGTTGAAAAGGAAGTGGAGCGCGAGGAAAAGAACTTGGGGAAACGGAAATCTTCTCTTCATTCTAGATCAAGTGGTGATAAGGATGATGAAAATAGAAGAAGGTTAAACCAAGAAGACTCAACATCAAATAGAAGCATGGGATCAAGTATGAGGAAAACTTTGAAAGCGGGAGAGTAGGACGATCGAGGTCGGACTGTTCGATCCCAAAAGGAAAAGGAAAGAAAGGTAATACTCACGCACTAGTTGTTTGAAACTTGTTTAGCGCGTATGCCTCCCATGTTGTGGGTGGTGGATACGGGATCCACTAATCATGTTTGTTTCACATTCAGGGGTTCAAGCGGACCCGACAACTTAGTGGGAGTGAGGTCCTCATCACAATCGGGCGATCTACGAGAGTGGCGGTGAAGCGATGGGAGAAGTGCACTGCCTTTTGAAGAAACGGTGTTATAATTTTTGAGATATTCTTTACGTTACGCTCGGATTTTAGAAAGAATTAGTTTTCGGTTTCTAAACTTTTATGATGGATATTTGGTTACTTTTTAATAAAGTTGTTACCATTTTTCTTTTGATAAATTTATACGTCACGGAACGTTGTTGAATGATCTCTATACAATTAACTTATGCACACCACTCACGAAATGTATCCTATAACACATCAATCTGCTTTAGAAAAAAAAAACGTTCATCGGGCGTGAGCGAGATACTTTTTTGACATCTAAGATTGGGTCATATAAATCCAAAGAGGATCCAAAGGTTGGTGAGAGAGCGGTTCACTAGGGCTTCTCCAAGTTGAACCGATTTCAACCTCGCGAATCATGTTTGGAGAATAATATGACCGAGATGGCATTTGGAGCCAAGGGGAATAGGGCTAAAGAAGTGTTAGAGATCGTTTACAAAGATGTGTGTAGTTCAATGTCAACCAAAGCAAGATGAGGTTATGAGTAATTTTATTGATGATTACTCAAGGTACATTTTTCTTATGAAGCATGAATCTGAGACCTTTGAGAAATTCTAAGAATTTAAGGCTCAAACAGAGAATCACAAGGAAAAACGTATCAAGTCTCTACGATCCGATCGTGGAGGCGAATACCTCAAAGAATGAGTTTTTGAACTTCTTATCGATGAAGGAAGGGATTGTATCCCACCATTGCACGGAAACCCTCAACAAAAGCGGGGTTGCAGAGCGAAGAAACATAATTCTTTTGGAAATGGTTAGATCAATGATGAGTTATGCGGATCTTCCCGAGTCGTTCTGGGATCATACCTTGGAAACAATGACTTACATTCTGAGCTTGGTGCTATCCAAATCGGTTCCCAAAACCCCAAAAGATTTGTGGACCGGGCGCAAGCCTAGTATGAGACACATGAGAATTTTGGGGTGTCCGGCCTACGTGTTGGACAAGGAAATCGATAAATTGGATCCTCGTCGAGAATTAAAAAAGGTCATTTTGTGTAGGATACCCCGAGGGAACAAAAGGGTGTATGTTCTATAGTCCCGAAGATCAAAAGGTGGTCATCCGCACCCACTTTAGATTTTTGGAAGGAGACTATATGAACCAAAGAAAACCCAGAAGTGAGATTACCTTAAATGAGCTTAGAGGGCAAACCTCAGTGCCAACTGTACAAGATGATATACCAAACAATACGTTTTCACAACCGGAGCCTCGTCATAGTGGGAGGGTTGTTAGACAGCCCGAGAGATTCATGGGAATAGGAGAGTCCTCGGATTTGATTCCCGGAATCAGACCCATGGACATATGACAAGGCACTCCAAGATAAGGATGCAGGTTCTTGGCAAATAGCAATGAAAGCCGAAATGGGTTCTAAGTTTCATAATAGAGTGTGGGAGCTAGTCGAACCACTTAATGAGGTCAAACCCATTAGATGCAAGTGGGTATATAAGAGGAAAAGAGGACCGGACGGGAAGGTTGAAACCTTTAAATCAAGACTAGTGGCGAAAAGGTTATACTCGGAAAGAAGGGATCGATTATGAGGAAATTTTTTTCGCCTGTAGCCATGCTTAAGTTCATCCGTATTCTCTTATCGATTCTTTGCGACGACCTTGAAATCTGGCAAATAGATGTCAAGAGCGGCTTTCCTTAACGGAAGTCTTGATAAAGATCTATGTGCAACAACACCAAGGTTTCATTGAAACAGGCAAGAACACCTAGTTTGTAAGCTCAAGAGGTCCATTTACGGACTCAAACAGGGCATCGAGCTTGGAACCAAAGTTTTGATCGTGTAATAAAGTCTTATGGGTTTGATCAAAACAAGTTTGAAAGTTGTGTGTATAGAAAGCATTTTGAATTGCATTGGTATTCTTAGTACTATCGTAGATGACATTGTGATCATCGGGAGCGATGTGAAGGTGTGATCGGGGCGTAAGGGCATGGTTTCAAAAGCAGGTTTGATATGAAGGACTTAGGAAAGCCGGACATATCCTTGGGATCAAGATAACTCGAGATCGCCGAAAAGGATGATCGGGTTATCGCAAGTTTCATACATAGACCCGGGTTTTGAAAGCGATTAAAGATGCAAGATTCAAGAAAGGATTCGTACCTTTCGGACTTGGAATCCATCTATCCAAGAAAATGTTCCCTAAGGCGAAAAGGAGATAGATGACATGAAAGGCATTCTAAGGCTTCTACCGTCGGAAACCTTATGTATGCATTGATGTGAACGAGACCAGATATCTACTTTGCCGTAGACATGATAGCAAGATATCAAAGTAACCCAGGGAAAGCGCATTGGACGACAGTTAAGAACATTCTGAAGTGTCTGAAAAGAACTCGGGATAGAATGTTGATTTATCGACCGATACTCAATCCCATAAAGCTACTACGGACTCGGATTTCCAATCGATTTAGATTCGGAAATTATACGCCTCGATTAGTGTGTTTCCATTTGGGAAGTGTAGCCATTAAATGGACGAGTGTAAAGCAGAAATGCATCACTGACTCAACCATGGAAGTCGGTAAGTAGTTGCTTGTGAAGCGTTGAAAGAACCGATTGGGCTCTAGATCTTCTTAGTGGACTTGGATGGTGTTTCAATTTGTCTAGCAATATCTGCTGAAGGATTGCAAATTCAAGAGAACCAAGAGTCCACGAGTCAAACAAACACATTAAAGGAAAGACATCTTATCGAGAAATCGTTAGAGAGAGAGATATAAATGTGGCAAAGATAGCGTCTCGAGGACGACCTAGCAGAGATCCATTCACAAAGCGTCGTCGCCTCGAATACATTCAAGAGACATATGAGTGGAATGGGTGTCAAGGCCGATTTGTCAATCTGCTTGAGTATAAGTGGGAGAAATTATTAGGTTCGTGTAGGTGACATTAGATGTCACGGACTACTCGAGACGCGTGTTGTAGTATACTTAAAAGCGGACTTTGAGTATAAGTGGGAGATTGTTGGGATTATCTTTGAAAAGTATGCTTTTTACTTTTGTATAATCGAAACTGAATTTTCGAGACTTATTCTTTGAAATAAATTGTTTATCGATGCTTTAAATATGATTGAATGTTATATATATTTCTTTGCATAAGCTGTTCAATAATTCGTGACGTGTTGTTACATTGTAGTTAATTTAGTGATACCAGATCACGAGAAGATTAAATTAACGATCCTTGTAACTAAAAGTCGCCATTCACGACCTAGATGGAAATGAACAATCATCGCGAAAGGTTGAGGTGTGAGGCTCGAGATTGGTTTGTCTTGACCAAGAGATTACACTAGTGCATGGTGATCTGTTAGAATAGGACCCTGAGGAGGATAAATTCTTGAGAATCGAACAAGGAAGAATTAGACCTCGGTGGTTCGTTGTTTCTTAACCTTCGGCCCCTTAAATAGGATCACGTGGGATTGGTAACTATTGCTTTGACTTATCATGGGTAGCGAATCGAGAGATTCAATACTTTTTATCTTGGGCAATATTATTGGTCACATGTGATTGCTAAGATTTATCTGAAGAATCGTGTGCAAATACGCTTTTTGATTTGGTTTTGGGAGGTTCATAAGTTTTATCATACCAAATCTTGCAAGTGGAATTAGTTTCCGGTATGGATAATAATGTTGAACCGTTCCTCGACCAAGGACAAAAGATATTAATTAATGGAAAACTATTTCAGTGGCTTGAATTAATTAATGGGCTAGATAATCTTAAACGCGGGAAATAATGACCGGGAGCCATATTGACTGTAATATGGGTTAAGATGGATGGTGCAATATTAATTATGTAGTGGGATTAATTAATATTTATGGGCTTGAATTATATTGTGGCTCAATATTAGATATTCAAGATCCATTAGAAGGTCCAATCTTAATTCTCCTAAAAGGCCCCCTGAGTAGCCCAACATATAGTCCAATAACTGAAAAGGTGATTAAAATAAAATAAATATTGTTGCTTATATTTCCTCTAAATTTTTGAAATTTATGGATAAAAGAGGGAAAAAGATTTTCTTTGAATTTTGTTATGGAATGAAGATATGTATTCTTGAAATACAAGGTTATCTCATTAAATTCAAGAAATCTCCCACTTGGTTATTCATAAGGGATATTTCGAAATTTTGAAAATAGAGGGCAAGAAAGATTTTCTTGATTTTCTTGAAAATATATTATGGAAGATATGTATTTCTTGAAATACAAGAATATCTCATAAATTCAAGAAGATCCAAATCTTGGAATCTTGCACTCCAAATTTTCGAAAATTCCATATATTGAGGAGGTGGGATTTTTTGTGGAATATTTTAATTATGGGAAAAAGAATATAAGAGATATATTCAAGATTTCATGGTGACCAAGAAAAGTCTTTTCCCACATTGAAATATCACTAAAATTTCGACCACTCCCTCTCCTATAAATATGGGATGATTAGTTCATTCCCAAGTACAATTCCATGTGCTGGAAATATTAGCAAATCCACATAAGTGGTGCAACAAAGTTTATTTTTTCCTTTTGTTAATTGTTCGCGAAAGTATCCTTCCAACCGGATTGTCGAAAGCGAGGGCTAAAGGAATACTTGGGAAGTCCTTTTGGTTAGTCCGTCCGACCAAAGCCAACTCCATCCCGAGAGGTACGTTCACGTAAACCCGTAGATTCCGCATGCGTAGATTTTACGTGGCCTTTTATATGCATGATATGTTGTTGCAATTATTATTTGAATTAATATAGGATTAATTCATGCTAGTAATAATTAATGAATTAAATTTGTATTTAAATATTCACCCCGAATAGATCTGTGCAAATCATTCCCCAACATTACTACATGAACAAAAGAGATTTACCCTATGAACAAAAGAGTGTTACTACATGACAAGCGCGAAAAAAAATCATCAGTCCAAAATTACAGATTTAAAGAACGATTAGTGAGAAGAAGAGTGCGAAGGATCCGAAGATCTGCATCCACAAAATCGTGAGGAAAAAGAACGGAAGGACCTGTAAATTTGCGAGGATGAGAAAATTGAAGAAAGCAAGAAGAATATGAAATAATCTGAATAAAAAGGAGAAAAGAAGAACAAGAGAAGAGAAGAAAAAACCTAGAAACTCACCACAGAAAAATCTGGTAGGAAGAAGAATTAGGAAGCCGCTGCGAGGAAGAAAAACCCTACGCGAGGAAGAAGAATTTGACGTGGATCTGAAATAGGCCTGGCGAAATTATTATTGGACCTGAAATTGCATATATGATTTGTATTCAATATTGCATACAAGTTTTTGCCTAAAATCCAATATACCATGTCAACTTTAAAAAAAAATAAAAAATATATGTTTTACAATTAAGTACTAGATGATATCTTCAAAAGGATGATATGAGTTATAAACATGATATGTCTAGGGGTGGAGGAAATATCGAAAATACCGGTATATCAAGATTTATCGCGTCTGCGAAAAATATCGATTTTATCGAAATTTTGATTATTACCAAAATTTTCGAGACGCAATAAAAATTTTGGTACTATATAACGATATGAAAATATAGGAAATTTCGATTATAATAGAAATATTTTCGATATCTATCGAAAAATTTCCAAGATCTGAAAAAATATATCTTAGATATCTTAAAAAAATATCTAAGATATCTAGAAAAATTTATGGTATACCGAAAATATTTCCGATATACCGATATACTGAAATATCGGTACGATATCGGTATGTAATATTGACGTACCGAAAATTTCGGTATGCCGAAAATATTTTTCTCTTCCATTGATTTTCTCTATTTTTTGTGTAAACTGATTTCTATTGTTCAATTATTGAGCAGAATCGAGCGTTTAGAGTAATTGAAGATGGTGTTCTGGGTTTTTTTTGGTATGGTGTCTTAGATCCGATTCAAAATTCATATTTTCCGGCGAATTATTGAAGAATGACAGTAAGATTCATATTTTTTGGTGGTGGTTTGTGATGGTTTTGGCCAAGCAGAGAGGTGTAGAAGCGGTGGTGGTTTTGGAGTTTTTTTTTTTTTTTTTGTCGTAGTGAGAATTCTTCTATGTTTGTGCAAATACTTTTTTGACCGACAATTTTTTTTTTTTGCAATCTGTAGATTTTTTTGTATGTTTGTTTCATGTGCCAAAAAAATGAAGTCATGTAAATTTCTCGTCCTTGGTTGTAAACTTTTGAAGCTCTTTAAATTTAGTGTAATAGATACAAGCAAAAACCTTTATTTCTGCACAGATGAAAATATTTTTGGTGTAAAATTTATTTAATGTTGATGCTGGTCTATAAATGAAGATAGAATTGCAATATTGTTGTCTTCTCCCCATAATTTGATGAACTATTTTTTTAATCCATAATTGCATATTTCTTTTTTCTTCCTCGTTCTGAAATTAGTAAATATTCAGCGATTGTGCAAATATATTTTGAACCGAGTTGAATTTATTTTGTGTTCGTGCAAAAAATAATCAAGAAAGACAGAATGAAAAAATGTATGTAATAGACCAGAAGGACAAAATAAAAATTAAAAGAGTAAAAAAAATTGAATTTACCTAATGAAATTTGAATTTTTGAAAAATAAATTTTTAAAATGATGTAAAAGATTATATTATTTGTGCAAAAAAATTATTTGTCTATGCAAAAAATGAAACGATAAAACGGTTCAAGCCGATGAACAATCTTGACATATTTCTTGATTTTTTTATTAAGAGTATTTTAGTCTTTATAAGTGTCAAATTGTATTGGATTGAAATAAGGGGTTTGAGTTGTATTTAATTGATATAACTCTCCCTATTTTGTATCTAATTGATACTCCCCCTTAATTATTTAACCGGGAGTAAATTTGGCCGAAACCAAGAAAAACCTATTTTTGCAAATAATAATAGACCGGTAGGGAAATATTCTCTTGTGATAGTGTTTCACATGATATATATTAAAATTTATCAATTAATTGGAAAAGAAAAATGAATCGATTTAATTGGCTACAATTGACATGTGTGCAATATATATTTAACTTGAACTCATGGACGGACGGAGGGGGGTGGTAGGGTTATTATTCTAATCTGTTCCTATTAAAAATAAATATTCAGTATTTTATAGGTGTATTATAACACATGAACAATATAATTGTGACAAATGCTTCTGTATATTGATTTTTTTTAAGGGATACTTCTATATAGTGATTGCACCATGGAGCTAGAATACATTTTTAAGTAGTATTAATAATTTTCATTAAACAATGTATTAGTTATAATACTTTTAGTGAACAATATTAATTATTTAACTCAGTTTAAATTGTTGATTCTCGGTTTGTTGGACCATATTTATGAAACGAAATGAGGCTTTATGCTTGCCCAACTAATTAATAATCACACATATATATAACATAAATGCTTGAGATGTTAAAAGTGAAGATAAAATTTGGAGGAATGCATGAATTCCCCTCTTAAATGTAGCGGCTTCTGAGTCCGGTACACACCTTCTTCGTTTTGCCCTTTGCCCTTACTTGTATGGAGTGCTATTTCACAATGGCTAGGTAATGGCCCCCTTTATTCTCCAGTCATAAAAGATCACTTTTCGGAGTTTTGCGAATTCAGGGAGAATGCCTTGAGAAGGAAAGTCAGAAGTCTTGTGTCATGCACTATCTGGAACCTTTGGAAGTTGGGAAATGACATCATTTTCAAAGATGGTCAATATACTTTGTATATGCTTATTGATGACATCAAGTTCAGCTCTTAAAAATGGATTTGGGCTTATTATCCATTTTCTTTATGTGCGTCATATCATGATTGGGAGAACCAACTTTTAATCTGTATTCCTAGGAAATTATAGCGGACATTCTACATTCTTGTAAATTTTACGGGTTGAATACCCCTTGTACTTAATCAATATATTTCATCTTTACCTTTAAAAAGAAAAAGATGTAGAGACCAACCATTTATGATTACGCTAAGTGCTCTATATATAGTGGGTATAATTTGTGTTTGACTGGGCCGATTGATCCAACCCTTGAATTTAGGAGATCATGGCTTTACTCCATGCCATGAGACAAAAGAAGGGTAAGCTGGGAAGGTATTCTCGTCGCAAACTTGTCCTCGCCGCTCAATTGGATGCAAGTTTATTATCCAATTACCCAGCTCATAACTCTGTCAGAAAATTAAATGGTGAGTACGGACGCTTGGCTGTAGTCTAGGCATCCAACCACCGAGCTGGTAGCTATGTCCGGACATTTAATAACATGTATGACATCATTAAATGTATGTACTTTTAGTGTTCTTTTGCCTGTTGAGTCTGCCATCGTACTACGAGGTCGATATTGTGTTCCGACTTGAAGAAGTTAGGTCGAGAGCTTTACCTTAGAACTTGTCGAACTCAGATGTAAACACTGAAGTCATCGTGCTCTGAACTTGTCAGTAATCTATAGTTCTGCTGAATGGTTCGTCGATCTCGAAGGACCGGTAATCAAATGTCCGGTTTGGTCGGCTTATTCTCACCCGTCATTTACAGAAAGTCATATTGCTAAATATATCTTAAATTGTATTCTTTTAAAGTCCGTAACTTTATGAATTCTTACTTTCCGGACACTTACTTTCTCCAATTGATTTAGTCTCATTAACTTTCAAAATTCAAGTTTTTAGCCTTTGGATAGACTGCAAATCAATAACCGGTTATGAAAGTTAACAATTTTAATATAATTTGAATAACTATAAAAATTGAATTTTTACTGCCATTTTATCTCAGAATAGGCTGTAACCCGCAAAAAATAACATATATTGAATTTTAAAGTTAATAAAATTAAATTCAGTTGGGGAAAAAGCGAAGTACCATCAAATGATTCAAATGAACAAATGAACAAATATATATGACCTAAAAACGCAAACTTTTGCATATGTAATATCTTAAATAAGTAAAACAAAAAACAAAATAAAATGAAGGGACTTTATTAGCCCTTGTTTTTTTTTTTTTGAGAAATTTATTAGCCCTTGTTGAGTTAGTTGAACCCTCCCTCTTCTTCCCTACCGTCTCCCATTCCATTCCTCCTCCCCTCTCACCGCAGCTGCAACGATGTAAGTCTCTCACCTCCTGCAACTCTCCTTTTAACCCTTTCTAACTATTTTCCTCCACGCCCTTTATTTTTCCATAACTCTCTCTCTCAGATAGCCTTTCTGCTGCCAGAATAAGGCTCCAGTTTTCATTTTTTCAAGGCCCTTCTTCTCCGGTTGATTTTAACTGAAATTCCATCTCAAGACCCACTTTTCCCCCTTTTTTTAGTTTGTTTATGCTGTTTATTAGACGCCCATTTAGATTTTGGATGAATAGTTTATTGTAGTGAAGCTTGTTAAGAATTTCGCGGGGTTTGGACATCTGTCTGTCCCATTATCCGACTTAATTGAGTAGATCTTCATAGCTTCTATTTTTCGGGAGTTTATTACGGATTGAACTCCGCCTATTTTCGTCTGAGTTTTGGGGTCTTGAGGGTGTTCTTCGCTGGTCAAAGGCAGCTTGGATATTCTGAATTTTGTAATTTTTGTTGAATTTTCGGAGGATTGTGTCTGTTTAGCTAATATATTGCTAAAGGTGAGGCATTAGGTACTTCTTCTCCAGGATTCTTGTGGGTCTGTTGTTTGCTATTTTAGTCTAGGGTTTCAGTAGGATACTAATGGCTGCTGCTTAGTTTTTCAAGTCCTTAATTGTCAATTATGGCTGGGGGTGAGCGTTATTTTGTGGAGTGGAAAGAGCAATATGTATCAAAAGAGAGGGGAAACCGTGTGGTTCATTATTTCTTGAAGGATAATTCAGGGAAATCAATTCTTGCTGTTGTGGGCACTGAAAGAAGTGTTAGGCATATGTTTTATGTTGTTTCGGAGGAGTTTATTAGTGCCCATGGTGCTGATAACTCGGTACAAGCTGGATTCAGATGGAGATCGAGGAGAGAGGTGGTGAATTGGCTTACTTCCATGTTGTCGAAGCAACATAGGCTGGGAGATTATGCAAGTACGTTAACTTATAAGTTTACTGTCTTAGAAATCGTATATTATTTTCTTTTAAATTTGTATTCTAGTTATTGGACTGCTGTTTATGGTGTTCCTTACATATGAATTAGGTGGTAAATTCCTTAATTTTGGTAAAGGTACACCACCATTTTCTTTTCAATATCTGAACTGTCTTAGAAATCGTATATTATTTTCTTTTAACTTTGTATTGTAGTTATTGGACTGCTGTTTATGGTGTTCCTTACATATGAATTAAATTGATAGTTTATATAGCTCTGGAAATTTCTCAATACCATTTCTGAATTTAAGGTTTTCATTCATTTGATATTTAGTGGCAACAAGAACCCGAGTATTTATTATTTGACGTATCATGTCTTCATGTCATGCGCACATTCTAATGCAATGTATCTGTCACTTCTATGCTATTTAAAGTTAAAAAGTAAATATAGCTTCCCCTCCCCCCAACATAATTTTTGTTTCACTTGGCCCTGTGAGGTCTACATTACTTCCCCTACCGGTGTATTAACTTTTCCATTTCCCCGTCCTTTATATTGTTTATCAAGTTGCTGTTTAAAGCACATCTTCAGGAGTTATTGAGAAATTGTGATAATGTCATGTATATCTTACGATAATAGTGAGAGTTTGTGCATGGTGACATTTTAAAATAGTTCCATTCGACCTCCGTGTGAACTTTCCATGTGTTTGTTGAACCTCTGATTTCAGCTTTGCTAGTTGCTCTTACAATGATGAATGCCTTGTTAATGACCTTATTCTTGCTACCTTAATGTGAATTATGTAATTACAACCTTACTGATGCAATCTATATTACTTTTGCTTTATAAAATGGATAGGACTCACAGTTTATTACCAATTACTCCTGGCCTAAAGCTTTTTTTGTTTGTTTTTTTCCTTTTTGATAATAGTGTCACCTAAAGCTAACTCAACTGCTGAAATAAGTGCTCAGCAAACCCAGATGCTACCTCATAAGGTAAATGTTCCTTTCTTTAGCTATCATATTTATTGACCGATACTTCTGAATTTTATTTGTTGACAAGTGGTACTACTTCTTATGTCAGGGTCGTCTAGCAAGGAATCTGAAAGGCCCTCAATTAGACATTTCATGGTCAGGTTCACCATGGCCTTGTGGTAAACAACTGAAGCATTTTCCAGCATTTAGCAGAAATGGGATTTCAATATCAGTAAGCTTCTTTGACTCCATCAAATTAGGAGTTCCTAAATTTATCTCATATCAGCTTTCATCCAAAATCTTGCCCATGTAGAGGGTTTAAGAATTACTTGATTGCGTTAAATGTTGTTAGAAGTCTTATGGAAGTAATTGGTTTGATGTAAGTCAGGATAAATAATCTTAATTTAGATGATCTCTCAAATTCTGGCTATAGGACATTTAAGTTGTAAAATGATTATCCAGTGTTTTATTGTGGCCCTTCTGACCTATCTCAAACCACCATTTCCACCAAATCTATGCTTGAAATTGATTGTTTTTTTTCTTTTTCGAAGTTGAGTCATCGTATGAAGACAGGGAGATGTGAGTTTATTCTGTGTTCGTATTCTTCGCATTCTTTGGTATGCTTAAGATGAAATGACCTCTATCTACTTAGTTTGAACTGGCTAAATTTTATTTATTTAGGATTTTTGTCAATTTAGGTACTGAAAGATAGAATAACTATTAATATGGGACCTGAAAGGTTAAAACATCAATTAAATACCTTGAAGATAAATAATGTCAATTAAAGAGCCACAAATTTAATGCATGTTTGCATCCTTTAATTCATAGTATTAATATTCATATATAATGATCTTATCTCATGCATTAAATTCATCTATCATAATTTTTTAGATTATGAAGTCTTAAATTTCAAGGACTAAAATTGATAAGGTTTATCTTTCAAGTCCCGAATTGATAGTTATTTGATGTTTCAGGCCTTGAATTGATAAAAGTCCATTTATATATTATCTTTTTTACACAGATGTGAGAAGCTTTATGAATCTTTGACTTGTATTATCTTCCATTTTCTAATGTAACGTTTCCTTGTAATTCAGGTTCATTCATTTGTCTTCGTAATGGCTGAAAAAGAGAATCGCTATATTGCGTATTTGGAGGATATGTACGAAGACCGAAAGTGCCAGAAAAAGGTGAAAGTGAGATGGTTTCATCACAACAAGGAAGTAAAAGGAGTTGTTTCTTTGCGAAACCCTCATCCAGAAGAAGTCTTCATCACTCCATACGTACAGGTCATTAGTGTAGAATGTGTTGATGCGCCCGCCATAGTACTAACTCAGGAACACTATGAGAAATGCTCGGAAGTTTTAAGCCATGATTTGTTAGGTGGAGTTCATTTCTGTTTCAGACAATTCAAGGGTAACCGAGTAAAGCCTTTCAAATTGGGTAAATTGCGTGGTTATTTTGATCAACCAATTTTCGCGTGCTTTAGCCCTGATTTTTTCGAGGAAGAAGAGTTTTGCTCTGAGGATGACGCGAAAGTTGGTGAGAAAAGGAGCAGGAGTTCGAAAGAGAATCATAAATCAAAATATGATTTATCACACAAAAAATATGGTCTAATGAGCAGGGAGACTAATTTTGTAAAGCAGCAAAATCCCGTTTTTTCACTTGATGAAAAGGTGGAATTTCTTTGTCAAGACAGTGGTATGTGTGGCTGTTGGTTCAGATGCTCTGTGTTAGAGATATCCAGGAGACAGATGAAAATTCTATATAATGATGTAAAGAATGAAGAAAGTTGCACTAACCTTGAGGTATGGATAAATGATAAATCTTTCAATTATTAGTGTTGTTTAGTAGAAGGAAAAGCAAATCGTTCATGCCTTTGCTTGATAACAGGGTAAAATTCTGAACCAATTTGTCATAATATTTGGTTTGTCATTTTCTAATTATCGTCAGAGACTCAGAGTCTATGCATTATGTCTTGATATCATTATATTGTTTAATCTTTCTTGAATTATGTTTTTGTTAATCTCTTTTGTTAGTAAATAGTATGTGCTATCCAACATGCGTCTTGTATATTTTAACCTGCTCGTGGTAGATTTAGAGTAAATTGTAAAATTGGTCCCATATTTATTGGGTGTTTAATTTTAGTCCCATACAAATCTCAGTTAAGTCCCATTTTCTAAAGTGCTGCAATTTTAGTCCTATATCAACAATTTTCTATTTTAGAATGATAATTGATTTGTGATTTTTTAAAGTTGAAATAGTATGTTTGAGTCGCGTCAAGTCATTAGTTGGTTGCTACATGAAATTCTGGCAGCTGAAGTAAGTGAAACCTTGTCAATATAGGGCTAAAATTACATCATTTTTTAAAAGTTACAGGATTTAATTGAGAAAGTTGATTCTTATGGGACTAAAATTGCCAACTCCCAATAAGTACGGGACCAACTCTGCAATTTACTCGATAGATATATTCCCGCATGATGAATGATATATAACGTTTAGAAGCTGAAGTAACCCAAGGGAAGTTTTTGAGTTGATTCCTTTACCATCTAATCTATATAATGATTCTGTTGTGGTATACTCTAAAGGTTCCCGATTTTCTCTGCAAACTTGCATCATCACTCTGTTTTCAGTGTTTCATGTTTGTTTGTTGACTCTTAAATTAATGTTATATTGTTTATTTTAACTATAGGAATGGATTCCTTCAAATAGAGTGGCCAAGGCTGATAAGCTTGGGATGAGGCATGCTGGTCGTCCAACGGTAAGGCCTGCATATCATTTCAATGAGACGAGCCTTAGCTTCGGAGTTGGAGATCCAGCTGATGCATGGTGGAGTGATGGTTGGTGGGAAGGTGTCGTCTCTGACACTAGTGATGCTGAAAATGGAGTCTATCAGATTTATATTCCAGGTTTGTACTTCTTAGCATCTTGTATTGATGGAAACACAGACTCACTGGACATCAGTTGCACCATGTAACTTAATTGCATTTTAAAATGGCATCAGTTGTTTTACTGAAAAGTATTAATTATTTGGTCAGTATTAGCTCTTTTCACTGAACAATATTAGTTGTTTTAATTGAACAATATAAGTTGTGCACCTGGTGAACCCAAGTGCTACTCATCTTAGGCAAATGCTTCTATGCACCAGTTGCACCGTGCAACTCAAGTGCATTAAAAAATAGTGTAAGTTGGTCTGTATTAGGTGTTTTCACTAAACAGTATTAGTTGTTTTCATTGAATAGTATTAGTATTTTTCGTTGAAAAGTATTAGTCGAACTGGTGCACCAGAACTTCTCTCTTTTTCTTATGGATTTCCTCTTCTGGTTTTTATCAGGTGAGAATTTGTATTTCAGTGCTGATGTAAAGAACCTAAGAGTTTCAAGAGATTGGGTTGGTGAGAGGTGGGTGGATATTGAGCCAAACCCTAATATTCTCGGCATCATATCTGCAACGAGCATGGACTCTAAGCTCTTAACATCATCTAAGGAACCCAAATCTGAAAATTCTCCAGTGTCCATCCACAAAGTAGTTTCCAGTCACAAACTCAGTGCTGTTGAAGAGGACTTAGCAGGTATGACATTGACTAACGCCCCTTAAAAAAGATTTTAATGCATGAATAGTGAGCAACGAGCTGAAGAAAAGGAGCACTGTTCCAACAATGTTGAACAAGCTAATGAGAAGATTGGTGATGACTTAGCTGGTGCCGATGTGACAAACAGTTCCCTTAATAGGAACGGTGATGGTGATAAGAGAGACGAGATGGATGATAGCAACGGGGAGAATAATTTAGTCGACTGTAAGATTGCTGAGGTGAAATGTGAAACAGAAGCTATGGAAATGGCGGGAAATTGTAACGAATAATGGGTTATTCGATTTGGTGGGATAGGATCTAGATTGGTAGTAGAATAATAGATGTACATGATGATAGGTATCTGATGTAAGTTTGCTGCTTGGTAAAATTTGTTGATGTATAGGAAAACACAACTCAGAAGGACAGTAAATCCAGCCACTCGTGTGGATGGAATTATGTGTCTGTATCCCCGTTGCCAATATTATTCCTCAAATGAATATTTAAGTTGTTTCATTAATTTGCTCTCTTTGAATCTAACTATTTGGTTGCATATAGGGGTTAAAATGAGTCAGGTTGAGAGGTGTCAAGCTCAAAAAATTAATTTTTGAAATTCGACTCAAAATTGATTGAGCTTATTCATTTTGAACTCTTTTATACTAACTAGAAGAGTATATTTGTAAATAATGAGCATATTAAGTGTAAAAAAGAAGCATTATGCTAACTCGATTAGGCTCGGGAGCTTAGTATTTCTGAGCTCGAACTCGATCTCAAGAACTACTCAAGTAGTTAGAGCTTTTCTAAGAGTCGAGGATGAGTAGCTCGTGAGCATGTTCGATTCACTCTTGGCTACAAAGTTTTTTTTTTCTCCCTCTCCTCTTCACACACAATTTGAATTGAAGATATTGGATTTCTTGTTGTAATATACAATAAAAATAAATAAAAAAACCTATGCATAGCTTTCAATCTAATAGAAAAAAATGTGAAACCTATCTAGAGTTTTAGCCAATTCTCCCCACTTATGTATGTTGTATCAAGATAATCTTTTGCTTCAGTGTAACTCAGAGCTTTGGACCACCTCGTTCTTGACCTCCTATTTGCTCCCCTTCCTCTACATTTGTACTCCCGAACACCGCAGTTCTGCAACCACATACACTCGTTAGAAAGTTCGTTTTCTACTAACAGAATACGTGAGCGAGAATAGAATACGTACTTTTTGTCTCGATGGAATACTCCAGTCATTCCATCCTCCTGGCCTTACAGCTATGTCGATCTCGCTGTACGAATATATTATTCTCGAGTAATTTCCCCAGGCTCGACCCAAGTAGACTCTTCCACTCCCACTGATTGTACAGTTCACAAAAGAGAAGCCCGTTTCTTCATCAGCCGAGTTCCGATGATGAGCTGCTACTGCATATCCATCTCCCACAACAGAGATTGCACATTCCTGCTCACATCATTAATTTATTTTCAACCCAAGAGCATTTTAAACAGAATTAGTTGTTTTACTAAAATGTATTAGTTGTATCACTAAAAGGTATCAGTTGTTTTCACACAACAGAAATTGCACATTCCTGTTCACATCATTTCTTTGCTTTCAATCCAAGTGCATTTTCAAAAGGTATTTCTTCTTTAACTAAAAGCTATTACTTCACTTCACTGAACAGTATTAGGAGAACATACCTTGTACAACGATTTCGCATTACCGAATATGAAATCCGTGGTGCCTTGAATCAAACACTGGTAGAAATAGTGTGACCCAGATTCATCCAAAAGTGTATCCTGTGAGCCCAGAAATCGGACCTTGTAGAACACCGCTTTTTCGCCGGATACTCTCAACGCCACAGCTTGGTACCCGACCCCGCCGACCACCGCAACCACGGTGTTCTGCATTACACAGAAACAAAACTCATGCTATCAATCCAAAATCTGATTTCTGTTACCATAATGTGATAAAAAAATTAGTGTTAAAATTACCTCAAATGTGATCCATGATGCACAGAAATAGTCTGATTCAACAGTAACAGAGGCTGAATTCCATGTCCCTACTGTACCCCCATTGGTGGCCTTATCACCAGCTTTATCATGCCACGTGATTATCGTTTCCGACGCTCGATTTTCGTCCCCAATTAACGAAATGAATGGCTTGTTTGCAGGAATATGTACCTTTTCTCTGCATTCATTTCCAACAAAACAATATATATTACCAAATTAATTTTTTTTTTCGATGCACTCACAAATTGAATTTTCATGTATTAATGTGAAATGACAATTATTTTGAATCAAAAAATTTCTCGAAAAACAGGATATGAAAAATTCTTAACGGCGTAAATTATCGAAGATATAATTCATAAACAAAGATAAAAAAAAAGAAAAAGAAAAAGATCAAATATGGAAGTTAAAAGAGAGAGAATGTGAATTAATGTAACTCCCTCACTATCCCACTTTTCATAACAGCAGTTTCCACCAACTAAAATCAAACAAATTCTGCACACACACTGACACACACACACATATATATATATATATATATATATATAGAGAGAGAGAGAGAGAGAGAGAATTTTGGAACCTGTAAACGCCGGGAAGAATGTGAATTTTAACTCGGTCGGCGTTATTTTCCGGCACCATGTCGATGGCGCCTTGAACCGTAACAGAATCGCCGCTGCCTTTTTTATCAACCACGATTACCAAATCCCGCACGACTGTAACCGATTCGCCGCTGCAATTTTCATGAACCACGATCACTCTGTTCATGCTACCCACGTCGCGCGAAAACAATCTGTGATCGTAATCGACTTTCAAATCGTTCCACGTTATGAAATTTGTGCCGTGTCCAATTGCAGATTCCGCGCACGCCAAAAACAGAACCAAAAAGCAAGTCCTGATCAAATTGAACGAATTCATTGCTGCGCGTGCTTAAATCGGAGTTGAAATTAATATAAGAAAGGAAAAACGTAATGTTGTTTCCGTTGAAGCTGGGTGAGGGGAAACAAGTGAGAACAATAAATATAGGAGCGTTTACTCTGTTTTGTAAAACAGTTCACAGAATTGCATGCAAATATATATAAAAATGAATATGGGATATGGGAGATTTGAAGAAAGACTTAAGGGGTTTAGAAGATTTAAAGAATGGAAATATAAAGATGGGTAGTGTTTAATTAATTAAAGTAATGAAAGGAAGATAGATTGAAGTCACGAAGTAATTGCGAGAATATATTTATAGGGAGAAAAGATGTATTGTTGGGCAGTGTTTGTTGTATGCAAAGTCCTGATTTCAGTATTATTGGAGATGGATCTTACTTTTGTAGCCTAATTTTGAGTCAACATTCAAATTCGACTACAATATGAACTCTATGGTTTTAATACGAGTTTGGCTCTATTTCATTATACTGCAATTATATAAAATTACGAAACAAAACTAAATCTAAGCTAGATATATAATTAGATTTGCTTAAGATATTTATTTATTTACTTTTGGTGGTGTATGCATCTTAAATAAAAAAGGTTAAGAAAATGACATGTGTCGAAATCAACGAGAGAATGTCATGTGTTAGAATTAACTCTCTAATAGATGTATAGAAATAAATGAACAAAACACATTTAATATAAATCATAAAAAATAAGAGGGAGTTTTATGTGATAAGGTTACATGTATGAGACGACGCTACATCTTAATATTTAGGTTTTACTTTAAAATGCAGTGAGAGTCCATTTCATATATGAAATATAATATTATTTCATACAAATTTTTATCTAAAAAAATAAATGAAAATCAAATCCACTTCCAAACGAAAAATCATCTCTTTATATTTTAGATCCTTCGTATCAAACCCAACCCTATTAACAAATACTTCTGTGAACTCAAGTTTACGTACATTATATTTCTTCAATTATCACTATTGTGCATATGTTATCACTGTTATGCATATGAAGGGTTACTGTTTAAAAATCAAGTATTTCTTTAACAATGATACTTCATATACACAATAATTATATTTTATATATATAACAACAATACTTAAAAAAGTGAGTTCACATCAACTTGAATTCATAGGATCAGCCTGAATTCAAAGGATACCTACTCATCTCGGTACGAGGGAATGTGGGTATACAATTGTACCTCAAATTGAAAAATAAATGCATATTGGAATATTTATGTAGTTTCAATATGCATTTATTTTTAATTCATATATTATCACTATTATCATGAAGATAAATAAGAAGTGATATTTAAATACAAACTATACATAAAAATTGGTCAAAATATATGTAGTTCCGAAATACGGAGTGTTTTTTTTATTAGTAAATATCATTTTTTTAGTTAGGTTCCACTTGGTATGGTGTATGTAATTAGTAGGGATAAAGAAGATTCATTTAATATAATATGGGTCGGTAGTATAATGTCATTTGGTTCGACGTAATATGTGTGACAACATAAAATTAGTATTCCACTTGGTAGGGGGTAATAAATGTGCATAAAATTAGTATGACATTTGGTAGGGGGTAATAAACTTGTATACAATTGGGTATTTGAAGGAAAGTACAAAATTACCCCTTGTTGGAAAATATAAAATAAAACCCACCTTCCATTATTCATTCAACACGATTTCTTTACCTTCCATTATTCATCCCTTGGTAGATGTAAACTAGGGTTTCATGCAGCGCGATTTCGAGAGCATTCATCTTGGCCGAACTATCACACAAGTGGTTCAATAAAATCATGCCCTGCATTTCTCAAATTTTCATATTCATAATTCACAGATTATTGAATTGAACTGTATCATCCTGTTTGTGTTGATAAAACAAAACTTCAAAAAACAAAAAATAAAAAACCCAATAGAATACCTCGGTAGATGACGGGTTGATACAACGCCGCCATCGAGATTTATACTCACAACCCCGCCGGATAGCTTTTGCTGATTTTCTAGGGTTCGAACGCGTTCAAAATTATCAACGTCTCATACACGACACACAAAAGAGAAAAGTCACCCTGAACTAATCTAGAAATAAAATACAAAAACAGGTGGAGAAGGAGCAAAATTGACCAACGAATGTCACTGTAGAAGCCCTCTTCGCGGAACACCTTCGGGGGGGAGACATTAAATTGTCAGGAGGGGAATAGTGAAAATGGCGTAATACGTGCCGGGGCGGGGAGATAAAAATCGGATCCTGAGGAAATTAGGTATTCAACTCTACCAAGTGTTCTCATAATTTTGTCACTATCACTGTTAAACCCGTATTCATAGCTACCAAGTGCACCTTTAAAGAGTAGTATCATTTATGAATTAAAAAGTACCATTATTTTTTGGGAGATAAATAAAAGTGATAAGTGAATACAAACTATGCTTGACAGTGAAGTACTACATAATGCCTCGTATCCTTGCCTTACATCAGAGAAGGGAATGTGTATTTCACAAATTATAACTGTATATAAGTATATATGTATAAAATTTGAATAAAGTCAAGTACGCATAAACACGACTTGCCCATATACTCCAAACCCACTAAACTCTACGCGCCATAGACTCCAAACTTGGGCTTTTGGTTTTGGGCCATGTTTTATGGTCCGGTTAATAACTGAGTATTTGGTTAAACGAGTTCCATATGAATTAAATAAAGATTCGTTTTATGTATTTTAATCAAATTAAGGGCTCGTTTGATAGTTGGTACGACTTGAGAATGATAATGATAATTGATATTATTGAGGGGTCAATCACTGTAAAGTTATTGATTTTATTATTATTGTTGGGTTAGAACATTAACAATGAGTATCATTTGAAAAGGGTGAAGTATGAGTGATATTAGGTAATGAAAGTTGGGTAATCATTACTTTCTTCTATTTTTATTACGGATGTATCAAAACTATCAAAAAAATATTAATGTGAATAATTTCCATTACCCCCAACCAAACGGACTCTAAGTAGCATAAATTGTAATTATAGAGTTCTAAGCAATTCTATTTCCTAAAATGTTGCTCAAATTAACATTTTTTAGTAAGTCTCATGTGAAACTGATTTCATATTTACACGTATGGCCCTTCAATTATCACCATTACTATCTTTTTCTAATATAAGATATATCCTCACTTATCACTACTAATACCTTGTTGTAATATAAGTCACACCCTCCAGTGTTATAAATAATACCCTTTTATATAGTAAAAATACATACTTTTCAATTATTATAATTAATACCATTTGATAATATAAGTCACACACCTTATTTAATATCACATATTCTTGTATTAAAATTTATTTACCCTATACTTTGTCCATTTTTTTACATACTATCATTTATAAATATTGGCGATTTGATTTGATATTTTTTCTATCCATAATGTTCATTTATATTTTGTCATTCAAAAGTGGAAAGACTAAAAGATACAGGCAACCTAAAAATCTTATTTATGCAGTGGACGGTAATTTAGGCAAGAGACGGCCTAAGACTTACGTATGCCTGGTCACAATTTTGACTTGACTTGTTAGCAATAAGAATAAACACCTTTGTTAGTGAAAATCAAATAAGTAAATAAAATTAGCACCCTTAAATTTAGACAATTAATTCATACATCACGACGTAATACTTGATGTTTGACCCATAATTTAATTAATTTAGGGAGGCATCATTCCACATCCAACATTCAGCATTTGACCCGTTGTTAATTATTTTATTATTAAAACCAAGTTCGCAGGATATTCAACGCTTGATTTAAGGAAACTTCGATTAATTTCGACTGGTTAGGCTTGTGATTTAATTGATGATAAATTTTGTATAATTGACTCGATGCGTAATCTCGTGAAGCAACTCATCATAATTAATTTAAAAAATACTCCCTCCTCCCCCAAAAATGATGGTCCCCTTTTTATTTTTTATTTGTACTAAATTATAGGTTCACTTATTTTTCAAAATAAAAAATTATAGTCCCATTTATTTGGAACAGGGTAAATTATACTATAAAATATCCCTATTTTATATATGTACATTGAATTAAATATTATTATTTTTTAAATCTAAATATTATTATTTTTATATATAAATAAAGATATATTAAACTCTTAAGTAAATCCAAAACTACAAACCCAATAAATAATATTTTATTGGCCTATGTGAAAAATGAAAGGGAACCATCGTTTTGAGACATAGGGAATAGTAAGGATTTAATATTTAAAAACAGTTTTTATATGAAATATTTCACGGATCTAGAACCCGTGAAATATGACCCGTGAGTCAGAATGAGAAGTAGAATAAAAAATTCGCGGATCATTTGCGGTCGAACTCGATCAAGCAATTTTCTCAATAAAATTCCCACAAAGACAGAATAGCAGAACTCGACCACTCCTAGATCTTTGTTACTATAAAGGTAAACATGTTTATACATATGTATGCACTATTGTAATGACAAATAACACATGCTTGTCTATTCAGTACACATATTTATCGGTAATGTATTGAAAATTGTGTTATTATACGCACACAATTGTGTTACTATAAAGAGAAATATGTATTACTGTATGAAAAAAAAACGACACTCCCTTTATTTTCACTAATTTCCTCATCTGTTTTTTATCTTCTTTTCCTTTTGACATGTGACCAGCTTCCTTAGGTAAATTGTCAAACCACCATAATCACACCATCATATTAGAAAAAATATATTTTTTATTTCTCATCACGTAGTAACACATATTTATCTTTATAGTAACATGAATTGAGAACGGGTTTTCCTATATTGCCTTTGCGCGAATTTTAGAAAATATTCACTTGACCCGATTCGACCCGCGCAAGATCAGCGTAATTTCTACTTCTTTCCATTTTAACTAATATTTCACAGGAAAGTCCCCAATATTTAATGTCAGAAAATAATATTATTTAATAACGGGATCCTGTCATTAATTATTTTTTTTCGGTCAATAAAGATTTTTAGTTAGAGAAACTTTAATGACAAAATGGTTCATTAAATGTCTATTTTTTTGTAATGTTATACTATGTCACGGCAATAAATAGTGTTACACCTCTCATTTTTTATTTTTTATTTTATCATCATGTATAATTTTAATTTGGAAAATATTTTTTTCTTCACGCTGAAATTGAGACAATAAATATTAAATCAAGCCTTGAATTGAGATTTTTTTTTTTAATTGAGTCCTAGATTTTGTGACACTTACAAAATGTAGACCTATATTGACAATCAATTTAAAATTTCGGCCTTGATATAAAATTTTTTCATTTTTATTATGTAGCCTATTAATTGCCGTTTAGGTCGAAATATGCGAAGATTCGGCTGGTCGGTATCATTAGCTGGCTGTTTCGAGTGAATATGTAAGACCTTATTCTCGTTTAGTCCCGGTCCTGCAGTTCTTACCCTAATGAATTGGGGTTAAACCGTTCTCACGTAAAATCATCCCTTAATCAATTTACAATTTGTAACAACTTTTTTATCCGATTGCAACATATATTATATGAAATTTGCCGATTACAACCTAACATGTTTTAGGTTGCAATCACTTTTTTTTTTATTGTACATGCAAATTGATAAACACGTCATAATACATGTTGCAAATTGACAAATATAACATGACATAAACATATATTAGGTTAACATAAACATATATAGTATTGCAATCGGTCAAATTCATATAGTTTATAAAGTAGGTTTTATGTGAATCTGGTTCCATGTGTACAAACTTGATCCTTTAGTTATCATGACTAACATTATTTTGTAATGTAAGCCATAATATTTAATTATTGCCACTAATACCACTATTGTAATATAAATCATACCCTTCAATATTATGAGTAGAACCCTTTCTATAGTAATAATTCACGCATTTCAATTATCACGATTAATATATATATCATACTCGTTAACCAAAATGGATCCTTTATGTGATTGTTCACTCTATACTTTGCTATGTATGTTGCAATCGATTTTATTTATAGGGTTAATTCTAAATAAATACACGATCTTTAGACCAAATATCAATTTAATCACGATCTTCAAAATTATTGTATAAAAGTTCAACCTTTGATATTGTTGCAAATTAATACACATTTTTTTCCACCGGCCGTGAAGAGATGATGTGGTTCGCCGAAACTATTGTTTTTGTTATATCATACTACACTAGGATGAAATGTCTAAATAAAAAATATTGAAAAGGTGAATTATTAACAAAATAAATAAAATCTAAAAAAAATAAAATAAATTATTTAAATCTAAATTCCAAACCTTAAAAATTAATTATCACCGTCAATGTTTCAAAATTAAATATGTTCTCATGTTCCAAAATTAAACAAAAATAAATGTAATCCTTCAATTTATCTTCCCCCTTCAGTCCACTCATTGTTTATTGTCACTCCCTCAACCCCTTCTTAAACTAAATTTATGAATTGTTCATTGAGATTCGATCAATTTTATGAAATGGATAGAAATTTCATTTGCAATTTGATATTGATTTTATTTTAATTGTTGTTTAATTGATGTATAGTTCTGCAAATTTGATGTAGAATTTTTTTTCCTGCAAATCTGAACCAAATTTGCGTATGCGATTTTGGGGATATGAATTTGCTTTGGGGATTCTGTGATTTTGGTGCAAAATTCAATTTTGAGGATTCACAGTACTCAAATTGGGGGTGGAGTTTGTGGTTTTGCGATTATGAGTGTTTTGGGTTTTGCAGAACCAATCGACTTTTTGGTGTAGATGCAGCGGTGCAAGGGCGAAGATGAAGGGATGATGAAGATGAATTGTTTGGTTTTTTATTGTTTGTTTATATTTTAATTGTTTTTTTTAGATTTTAACTTCTTTTAAGTATTATTTTTTGTTTTAATTTATTTCAAAAGTGTTAATGATAGAGGATGTGTAATATGATGTGGAATAATTAAAAAAATATTATTTAATATGTATCATCCTAACTAGAAAGTATACACATGCTCCGGTGAGCCACGTCATCTCTTCACGACCGGAGGAAAAAAACGTGTATTGATTTGCAACAATATCAAATGTTGGGCTTTAATACAATAATCTTGAAAGGTCGTGATTAAATTGACATTTGACCAAAAAGTCGTGTATTTATTTAGAATTAACCCTTATTTATATAAACAGAAAGTTAATAAAAAATATTACAAATTAGTAGCAAGGACGGACCTACACTGGGGCCAAGGGGGTCACTAGCCCCCTCTGGCCCCACTTGAACTTTTTATATGTATATATTTATAATTAAGACACATTTGTGTGAGACGGTCTCATAATAAGACGGAGCATAAATTGTGTATTAATGCTTTAATATTTTGAAAGGATATGTGTTATTTGTGTTAGGTTGTACCATATATCATGTAAAAAACCGTCTAATACGAGTGTTTGTCTCCTTTAAACAAAGTATTATGTGTATCATTTTCACCATACACCACTATTACTAATATTTGTAAAAATCAACACTCTATTAATAAAATGTTGATCTTTAGGTGAGAAATGGGTAGCAAAATAGATAAAGAAATATGTATAATTCACATTTTAAATATATATATAAATATATTCGTCTCCGTTAATATAAAAATATTTAGTCCAAATAATTTTTGAAAATATATAAAAATTAAAAAATACATTTAACTATACTATTTTATAAACTGGGCCCCCCTTGGTGAAATTCCTGGGTCCGTCCCTGATTAGTAGTAACCGTATTTTTAATTGTAAATTCTTCTCAAACAAAAATTTATCATCTCGAGAAATCTTCCTCTTGTTATTTTCTCTCTATATATTGTAAAATTTCACCCTTCTTCTCTTTCTTTCTATGATTAGTCGTATAGGTTTAAATAATTTACAAATTTGTAAGTCCATATCGTTAATTAATACTCCATCTCACCCATTACATTTTTCCTTTTAAAGAATTTTCTTATCCATAGTAAATGTCATTTAACAATAATTTTAAAATAAATAAATATCATATTCCATTTTTATCTTTGTACTTGTTTTTTTTTATAATAATATGCATCAATGACCAAATACGTAATAAAAATGGTAAAAATATCATATTATATCTATATTTATTATTATTTAATAATGTTTTTATTTAATGTACAGTCTGTGCACCAGTTATACTATATAATCGTAATTGCACACATATATAAGTGAAATGTGTAGACTAGATTTGAGTAAAAACGTATTATATCACGTGCAGATGAATATAATTGAAACATACAGACTAATATAATTGAAACATATATATACAACGAAACTAAAATACCGGTGATAAAATTTTATTAGTATTGATTGATTCATCATAATGCCGGTGAAGCCCCACTAAAATACCCAATTTAATTAAGCATCTTGACATTGACTAAAAAATAACATAAGAAATCAAGAAAAGAGGACAAAAGTCAAAGCGGTGCTCCAAAACATCAACCTAAGCACCAATAAACTAAGGAAAGATGTACCTTTGAAACAATCAAAGTTGAATTAATTTGTAACGAAAACATTAATAGAGAAGAATGAACCTTTGAAACATGATTCAAAAAGCCGCCCATTCGCTAACGTAATGCTTGGCTCTGCCCTTATTATCATTCTCATCTTGGTCTTCTTTCTCTTTCTCTTTCTCTTTCTCCTTCTTCTCTTCATGGAGGTTCAAATAAACTATTCTCCATTTCTTTTTGTCTATTCATTATCTCATTTATGGTTTCACATGAATTGCCCCACGCAATCTCAAGTGTTAACGGACGAGGAGGAATCCTAATTTTCATACCACCTTTGTTCTCGTCCGCCCGCCGCTCTAGACATTATATATGCTTTAGTCTTGCCTTTCTTATTTCTTTTTTCGTGATTACCCTAGCTCTCTCTCTATATTTCTTTGGAGAAGAATGGGAAGGGGGAATCCTATTTATTGGCATTAAATAGGGAGGTGGGTGTGGAGTGGAATGAGTGGGTAAGAATGATGTAAATATCTGATACTATATAGATTTATTTGACTTTTTATAAAAAATAAAAAATTGAATTGGAAAAATAAATTAGTCTAGCTAAAATTGTATAATCATATTTAATAAGTATTATACTTTTTAGTGCAATTAATACATGGGGTTATATTGCCCCCTTAGTGGACTGTAGATTCTAGTTTCTCTAATTAGTTAGTCTTTGAGTCGGATATTGAGTTATTAAAAAAATATATACAGTTATATTAGTAAATTAGTTAAAAAAAAGTTATTATATATATATGGAAAAAAGCCTATATATTTGAGACATTAAAAAAAAAGTCTATATAATTAGGTCACATGGAATATATCCAATATTTATGGTCAATTAATGATATCGATATAAGAGAACAATATTTTTATAATATTTGTAAAACAAAAAAATTACTGACAAATATAGATCTGCAATATCAATATTGGTTAATTTGTTGTACAAATTTAGCCCAATATTAATTAAGGCTATGTCTTATATGCATCCAGGTGCATAGTACACTTATAATGCATTTTTGAACCGTATAACTTGTTATACTGAAAGATGCAATTTATTTATATTGAACGTGCAATTATTTCTTCATATTAATAGTTGCACGGTTCAGTGTAAACAAGTTGCATATTTCAGTATAACAAGTTGCACAATTTTAAAATGCATTATGAATGCACGGTGCGCCTAAATGCACATGAGACCCACTCATTAATTAAACATCCATAAATAGCTTATGAGTCAACATTATAAATTATAATTTATGTAAATTAATTTATCACAAAAGTAAAATATGTTAAAATTCTTGGCGAAATTTACTATTAAATTTCCGTAACTTTTAAATTTCAATATATCCATCGATATTTGCATAAAGTTAAGGTCAATGTATTTTTACGGATACCGATATTTTCAAAATTCCATAAGATAAATGAGTTGAAAATCCCAATAAATAATGATGATGAGTCTTTATTTTTATATTTTAGTATAACGAGATTTAACTTTATTCAAAAATTAATGTATAAAAATGAATGATATTGTATATTTATATTATTATTAAGTGTGATTATATAATTTTTGAGTTTGAATAATTGAGTATTTATGTGACGATTGGGGCTTTAGGTATTTGTAAGGTCGATTAATGAGTTTATGAAATTAGATTTCTAAAAATCTTATGTTTGATTTGAGATTTCAAAATCAGTTTTGGGGTTTGGAAATCCAAAAAGGTTTATAATCTGACACTTAGAAATCCGATTTAAAAATCACACTACAATACCTATAAATTTAGTATCAAACTTTTTAATATCATGAATTTTCTCTCCTTATATTTTAGATAAAATCTCATGAGCAACTGTGATCCGTGCACTTGCCTCAATTCTATAGATGTATACACAAAATATGTATAATATATTCAATAGGTCAAATATTTTTTAAAATAAATCATTCTGTTTTATGAGTTCACAGTGCATTTGAGTGCACAAATATACTTTAAATATCAATCACATTATCCAATCTTTTCAACCATACTCAACAATGCTATAACAACAAAACATCATTTATTAATTTGACATAAATTAAATTTCACCTTATTTAAAATTTCAAACCGAACATACATAGTACGATTTATCCAGATATCAACTCGACTATAAACCCAAATCAAACATCATCTGAATAAAATCGTCTTTGGAATTTGAATATGACTTTTAATCGTACAAAATACAAATAAGTGTAGTGCGCGGCCCAAAGTAAATAGAGTTGATTGCATCCATGACTAAATTTCTTTCTTCGCCTTCGGTAATGGATTGCAAATGAGGGCCGCTTGGTATGATTAGGGAATGATAATGATAATGAGTATCATTGAGAGATCAATCATCAATGGTTATTGATTGCAGAACATTTACAATGAATATCATGTGAGGTGAATTGATTGAGTGAGGGTAATCAATTGCTTACTTCTATTTCTATTACTTGTGCATCAACACTACCAAGCAACATCAATAGAAGTGATTTCCATTACCCACTTCCATTACCCCCAACCAAGCGGACCCTGAATTCTTGTTTGGTGCAGCTGCTTAATGGGCTGGTTTCTTGACTTGGTTCACAATGATTTGGTTTAATGGCCCAGGTTATTAGCAACCCCTTTATTAGGAAATACACCGTTTTAATTACACCACCACCCTAAATATAACTACACAGTCTACACCTCCTCCTAAACTATATTTTTTACCCCTCGTGAAAATACCCGGATGGCCGGATCCATTCCTCCCCTTTTCCTCGCCGCTGCACGCCACCGTCTGCGCCACTTTTTTGCTTTTTTTTTTCCCCCTTTTTTCTTCTTCTCCAAATCCTCCCAGCCGCCCCCAACCCGCCGGCAGCCCCAAACCCCGCCGCCCTTCTCCTCCCCTTCCCCTCTCGCATCACCCAACACCCCCGGCCCCCAATTCCGGCACCGGCCGCCCACCCCTGTCCAACCTCGAAATCGGTTGCCTCCACTCGTTTAGATTCAGGTTTTTTATATATATATTTCTCCTTCCCTTTTCTCCTTTTTACAGATAGATTTTCGCTGGTTTTATTCGTTTTTTTTTTCCGATAAAAAGTTCCAAAATCTTTTGTTTTTTCCAGAAATTATTTACTCGTTTACTCCCTCAATTTTTTTGGGGTTTTTTTTTTTAATTTTTTTTCATATATATTTTTTTGAACTTATCGAAAACAAACAAACTTTAATTTTTTTTCTTGATTTCCGTAATTAAATTTCAAAGTATTTGATTTGGTTGAATTTTTTTTAACAGATTCGAAAACAGTCTGCTGTATCAATTAGGTCTTGTTCTGAATAAATTGATACTCTGTTTTTTTTTATGTTTTGCAGCGAGTAAGATTTCAGTTCTTGGTGATTTCTGCCTTCAAAACAAGGAGGGCAGAAAAATGGGTTAATTTTGTCATTTCGTCTGTGTATTAAAATAATAAGATTGAGTGGGTGGTGTATTTCCCAAAAGAGGGGGTGCTAATAACCTGGGCCTTAATTAAAATTGGACAAACTCTTGTGTAAAATTTGTGTATTGAAATCTGATTTTTTTTTTAAACTACATCTTAGTTTCACTAAATAGTGAAAGTTTCTATTTTCACTAAGGCCCGGATTGGTAGCCCATTATTAGGGATGACAACTGGGCGGGTTTAGCCAAACCCGTAACCCGCCTTGCCAAATTTTTTGCCAACCCGTAACCCGTCTGTCGGGTTTTTGAACCCACTTTATCCCGCCCCGCCCCGTGAACCCGACGGGTTTAACCCGACCCGCGTTCAATTTCATTTTTTTTAAATTTTTTAATTCATACTCCTAATTTCATACATATCATTCCTAAAAAATAACACATTAACTAGAATCATTCAAATTATTACAAATAAAATACCTAATTTCATAATCAATCTCACATCATAGAGTACAAAATTCAAAAGTTTTAATCAATCCCACATCAAAGAAGATTATTTAATGGGACAGTCACTGAATTAACTCTAGTTCCTTCTTCGGACTCCATCTATTTAAAAAAAAAAGATAGATATATTAGTATTTTAGAAAAATAAATAAAGATGAAAATAAATAAATAAGCAAAAAAATAATTTATCTCTACCTCCAATTCATACAATTATTTTGCAGTCCTCCAATTCATACAATTAATACTTGAATTTGTATTATTTGGGTGAATTAATTGAAATTTGTTTTGAATTATGTACATTAAATATCTACTCATTTTAATTTCTTCTCATTCTAAGCTAAAACACTTATTCGATAAAATAAATTGATAAAGCAAAGAAAGAAACAATTCAAATAATTCACCGTGAAAGAAATAAACCCTATACAAAATACATTTAATTTAATAAAAAATTATAGAATTAATATATATTTATATATGCGGGGCGGGTCCGGGGCGGGTTTACCTAATACCGTAACTCGTCCCGCCTCGACAAAAAACCCGTTTGACCGGGTTTAACCCACCCCAAAACCCGTTTGACCGGGCTTTAACCCGCCCCATATGGGGCGGATTCGTGTCGGGTCCGGGTTTTAACCCTACCCATTATAACCCCTAAAAGGGGTATCCTACTAAAATAATAAACTAATTGGTAGCTCATAATATATTCCTTTCGACCCGATTGTTAACTAATGACCCGCTATAAGTTATATGCCCAATCACTGTTCCCCTTTATGAAAATAATACCACCTCCAACTTGGTATTAAATTAAACTGACTTGAACAGTAGTATTTATTACAAATTTACCCTTTCACCACCAAATGTGATTTCACCCTCCCTTCACCCAGCAAAAGCTTCGTCGCCTACAGCAACATTACCATCTGGCAAGCCGGAGCCCCGACAAATTACCCCGCCGTTCTTCACCTCCTCCCTCCGGCGACCTCCATCTTTAAACCTTTCTTCATCGCTGCCATCTTTCGGCGACCTACATCTTCACCGCCGCCGCCTCAATTTTTCCCAATCCGCACCCAATCGCTCAACCTACCTCATCCAGAAAAAATCACACCCATTCATCTCTACCTTCTCCTTCTTCACACTCATTCATCAACCTTTCTTCACACCCAATATTTAACTCCGACTACTGCCGTTCGGCGGGTGCTTTCGTTTGCGATCGTCGGAGCTGGATCCGGAAGCAGGGGACGTGGCGGCAATGGCGGTCGTGGTGCCGGTGAAAAAAATTCTGATTTATTAAAGTGGGTGAATTGGAGGTGATTTTTTCTGGATGAGGTAGGTTGAGAGATTGGGCGCGGATTGAGGAAATTGAGGCGGCGGCGGTGGGGCGGCGTAAGAGGATTTGGAGGGCTGGGTTTCGGAGGTTTAGAAACTTTGATTTGGCGATTGAAGCTGCCATTTGATTAAACAACAAAACAGAGAGAAGGAGGAAAGGAGTAGAAGACGCGTACAGATTATAGGATTTTGGGAGGATTTTATGGGGTTTCTCTTTCCAAATATTTCCAGATATCAATAATCTTAACAAAATGAAAATAATCTTAACAAATAAACTGAAAATGAAAATTTATATCTGAATTTACAAATATCAATATTAATAAAAGATCATAAAAATTCTTTTCGTGTTCTTGAATTTTGATCCTGCAATTTTTTTGATGAAATTGAGTATGATAAAAATAGAAGGATAAATTGGTCTTTTTTACATGTTAATTATTTTTTAATATTTTATATCACTTTTAATACCTCTTACCAATCAACATATAATATTTAGCACATCTTTTTTAGTAAGTCATACCAATCAACTTTATAGCATTTCTCCTCTTTAAAATAATCTTGATACTAATATTATAGCAATTTCAAAAGTGGCTACCAATCGAGCCCTAAATAATATTATTTGATCGGCATTATTTAGTGATTTTCAATTAACAATAATTACTTATTTTTATTGCACCGTATCAATTGATCAATTTCATACTATATATATAATTTCACATAAAATTTTCTCTTAAAATTGACAGTCATTTGTGAAACAAGTCCAACTCATTTTCCATTTCTTCTCGATCTTGGCTAGTTTCACTCTTATTCTTCATCTTTTTCTCGATTACTCTTTCATTGGCTTAATGACGCAGCATAACGCAGAAAAAGAGTATAATAAAGAAGATATCTAAAGTTAACAACGTTAATACACTAACTAATCCTTTCACGGTCTCGAAAAAAATACTCAGACCCAAATACTTCATTAGCATATGTGTGAGGCCCAAGCTCAAGGAAGACAGCCCAACATTCACTTCACTAAAATTAAACTCTGGCCCAAAAGAGACATCACGTGCAATGCTAATATCTGAAACCTGAACTTTTAATTTGGACCCAACCTCTCAATATCCTTCATACTACATCCAGGCCCATCATTAATTAAGACCTTAATAGCAACAGGCCTGCTATCCTCTCTAGGGACAAGAAGAGGCCCAAAATATTTAACAAAGGCAAAAGGCCCAATACGTGGAATTAGGGCAACAGAATGAAACATGCCATCGTCTTCCGCGATAGAACAACTATCAACGCGGTGCACAGTGGTGGCAATCGATTACGATAGTCAATTGCGACCAGAGGAAATCAAATTCCTCCTCGGTATTATAGTCCAGAGTCATCTGCATCACTTAATAAAATCATTGATATGCGTGTTGCTTCCAAAATTCTCATTTTCCTACAGGATTAACAAACCCCAACTTTTATCAATTCAAGTGTAAGTATTTACTTTATTGTAACATCTTCATGTAATTTGAAAAAGGTTGTTCAATTACAAGTAATTATGATATAAATCAAATTTCTCCCTCCAAATTCAAAATTTTTCTTGTCCTCAAAGGAAAAAAGAAACAAAATAATGAAATTAATTCAATGAAACATATCTAGAATAAATCATCATCATTCATCAAGCTGAATCTAGTTAACTCATTAGGTAAAAAAATTAACAATCATGTTCACATGATATGTTCAATTCACAGTTCCTCTCAAAGTTTATCTCGTATATACCAATCAAATATTTTTCTCTTTATTTTATCCATAAAATTATTCAATACACATATTTGAAATAAATATGTGTAGTTTATTGTTTCATCTTCATGGGTTCAGAATGGGAGATGAAACAAAATTTGAAATAAATGATAGAACAACGGGAGTTTCATCATTTGTTTGGCAATGATGCTTGGATTTTTCAGCATTTCCGCCATTGCTCAGTCCATTATTGTGTCGACAGATGTTTCACTTCCTCACTTAGTATGTCCTGTGATAATTAATCGATTAAATTCAGATTAAATATATCAATCATCTTTAGCACATTTTATAAGGCTAGAAGGAGTTATGCTATATACACAAAAGTGACAGGCTGATTTTGTGGATCCTCGTACACGCCGTCGCGCTGCCCATGCGACCGTGTAAGACTTCGTCACATGGCATATGCGACGGCTTTATTATTATTTTTTTATTATTTTGCATCGATCGCGCAGCCAATGCGATGGAAATTGTCTACGTCGCGTGACCATGCGACCGAGACCTGTTCCGTCGCGTGGAACATGCGACAACATTTTTTTTAATTTCGATTTTTTTATAATTTGTATTTATTTATAATTTATAATTATTTATTTATGATTTATAATTAAAATTTTATTTAATCGTTGACCGGGGTGTACAAATAATATGTAATTGGTTTATACTGTAATTAATATTAAGCATTAATTTTATACAAATAATATTAACCAGTCTAAAAATACGTTTTCAAAATAATATTAAGCATAAATTTAATACAGTCTTAATAAATAAAGCTACATGAATTTAAATGTCATTTCCCCAATCAAACCACGATTTCTTTTTTATCTGTGACCCTTCAGGTTCGTCAACATGTATTTTGGCAGTTGTCCATCCTTGACGCATGAATGTTGCACAAACTTTGAAGAATGTTATTTTAAAATCAGCTGGATCTCCATTCATCTTGAATTTACTCTGTAATTAAAATAAATAAGATGCACATGTGTTCACAAAAATAATAATAAGTGTAATATACAAACATGATAAAACCTACTTGGAATATAGTCCACATGTGTTCCCGACACTCGGAAGGAACCATGGGCAAGTTTGTCCATTTTGAGTCAAGGTACTTGCATCATATGCTCTGTACCACGTTATTCACACAATATCCAAACCGTGCGATGAAACTGTTGTCCAATTAGTTCGTCCATATTAAGAATTTCATTAATTATAAAAAGTTAAAACGTAATATTATTTATGATAATTACATTACCTTCCATCATCGTCCAACCACAGCAATATTGGGGGTCTTTTCTGGTTATCGACAGTGTTGACATTTTCGGATATTTTTTTTTTTTGCACTCATCTTTTAATAAGATATACAAATATATTAGTTTTTATAGATTTGAATAAGCAAGCAATTTCTATATTATTATTGATTTTTATAAAAAGTTGTTAAAACATTTAAACTAGAGATAAAAAAATTGGAATACTAATTTATCATATAAAACAATAAAATACAAATAAATAATTATGCTAAAAAAAAAATATTATTGTTGCTGCCATTCGTATCCGTTCCACCACCAACCAGGAGCTATGTCTTGTGTGAATTGTTCAGGGGGATACACGTGTTGATGTCCCCAATATGCAGGATCGAGGACTGTCGCGGTACCGGAATGATGGGCAATCGAGCCAAGATGAGACATCATATATGGTGGACACTGTGGATCAACACTAGCTTGATTAATCAAATCGTGAGTTTCTTGCCTCACGTGTCCCAACATTTGGTGAGCTGACCTCGACGTGCCACTGACATAAACATTATTCTCACTGTGTGCAGTGTTGTTCACTCTCGGATGAGTAATGTTTGCATACCATGCAGGATACTCATCTGTGGTACTGTCCTGCACTACAACGAAGGTACCAAGGTCCCGGAGACGGTAACAATGATTTTGCATTTCATTCCAATATGTCACCGTGGGTCCATACACTTTTTTGTACCTCTCTGCACTGGCACCGAATTTTGAACGTTCAAGATCTAAGTCGATCGGTGGTGGCGGTATGGGATGCACTCTCCCATATTGCCTTGCAACCCTCCTCGGCATATACCCTTCGGCGAAGTCAAGAAACTGAATGCATCCATGAATTAATGAAGGGGCAGGGATAGACGCTGGACGGCCGTATGGAGTCCAATTGACCTATAAAGTAAGTAAAATATTTGTATATGTCATTTTGTTAAGGTACTTAAATTATTACTGACGTTATTACTATTAAGGGTGTATTGAGAATGATAAACATACATTAGTCGAAGGGTAATTATCCAACAGTTTGCGGTAATGTACAAGATCCCGTGTCGAGTTTTGGAATTTTTGGGTCTTGTTCCAGTACGATGCTCTTGGGTGGGCAGGGTTAAACGAGGTAGCTTCGCCGCGTTTGCGCAAGTCAGGGAAGTACTCGTATATCCAGCACTGAAAATTAAAAATGTGTTTTTTAGTTATTAGTTACATATATTGATAATAGTGTATTAATTAAATATAATTGGAAATATTATTGAAATTAAAATTTTACCTCAATTAATGTTAAGCAGCCCGACATCTGTGCCGTCTCAATTCTGGATGCCTTGCCAAGCTGCTTATATAAATAAGCTAATGCCGCGGCTCCCCATGCATATTGAGGGACATACTCGAGATTACCCAACACATTTACATAATTTTTGGGGACAGCATCACGTATTTTATCCACGAAACAATTTATTTATGTAAAAAAAAACAAAAACTTGTCGGGTTGTTAGAATAAAAATGAAGAGAGACTTTCAATTGCCTTGGTTTTTCCAAGAATAAGGATGAACTTAGGAAGACGAATTGATTAAAAGTGAAAAGTACAATTGTATATACATACTTAAATAAATAATGATAGATAAATAATCTACGTGATTTCTCTGGAACATATGTAATAATTAATGACTAACTTTAGTCTATATGCATTACATATGAAATCCTATTTTTTATTAAATACATAATTGTATTATATTTGATTAGTTTATAAACTTATAGGTACGCCTTTAGGACGGATGCTGATAACGGACTCAAAGATATAGTTTTCAGCCACCCATGTTCGGTTGTAATGGTCAACACGTATCCACAAATATTAATCATTGACACGACATACAACACGAACATGTACGGTATGCCTTTACTTGAGGCCGTTGGGGCAACAAGCACTCATAAGACATTCACCATTACATATGCATTTATGATCCGTGAAACGCAGGAACACTTCGAATATATCCTACGATTTATTCGGGGATTGTACGATGATGAACTGCCAAATGTCGTTGTTATAGACAGGGCTTTCGCGTTGATGAATGATGTTGATGTAGTTTTTCCAAATTCTCAAGCACAATTGTGCAGGCGCCACGTAGAGCAAGCTGTATATAACCATGCTCTACACCTAGTGGAAAAGGGACTTATAAAAAAGTTTGCTGATAGTTTTAAAGTAAGGTGGAATTATGCAGTCCAAGCGGGCAGACGTGAAGAATGAGAATTTAGGTGGGATTCCGTAAACAAGAAGTACAATAGATTTACAGGTCTGATTTCGTATTGCGAAGATACGTGGCTTACGCCACATAAACGGAGAATTTTAGGGATGTATATCGATGGTCGCTTGCACTACGGAAACTACACCAAGAACAGGTAACCGTACAATCTTTATACTTTTTATCACAACTATTACATAGATTAAACTATTGAAACGACGTATTGTATTGATACATGTAATATATTTGTAGGGTTGAACAGGAACACCATAGGGTGAAAAAAACCTTGGATGGCGGTAAGAAACACTTTGACGTGATCTTCAGAAAGGTTCACCAAGTCATGGAGTTGCAGATATGTGAGATAAAAAAACAATCGAGGTTTAGCGCCCACAAGACAAGGACTGATATGCTAGAGAACCAATTCTACGGCGAACTAGTGCGCAATATCACGTATAAGGCGTTCGACCTCATTGTCGCAGAAGTGAGTAGGAATCTAGACGGGAATATGTGCGGTTGCTATCTCAGGAGAACACATGGTCTTCCGTACATCATGAAAGCTTACACGGTACTTTTATATACCTTTAAATTGTATAAACTCGTTTTGGAAAACATTGGATATAAATTTTTCTAGTATACCTACCACCGGAACAGATGATGACGGTGGTGGTAAGACTAGGAGAAAATTATTCGATGATGACATGGAAGACATTCTTCCACCCAATGTTGAAAAAAAAAAAGTCAAAACAGAAGACCAGCGATCGTAAACCTTCTGAGTATGAGTACACGATGAAAGGTGCGGGAATAAAAAAGTCTACTAAAATAAGGGGTAAGGGGAGAGTGGCGGCAACTAATGCGCACCGGGATATTCTACGGTCGATCTTAGACATAGACATCTAAAAACACACACGATGAGTTATTTCAAGAGACTTGAACCGATTTTCCCAAAGTCAGGACATACCGGCTACGATCCCCGAACCTCCAAATTCAAAGCCCCAGAGGCCCCAAACTTCTGAAGTCCCCCGTCGCAAAAGTACCGCTAGTACAAGTAAGCCATCCAATTTTCAAAATAATATTAACCATCCAATACAGTTTTTTAACTCTCAGGTGGAGGACGATTTCCTCCATATATTAATGTTGGGAAATTTGTATTAGTTTTGATGGAAGTTCCAAAATAGGTTGTAATAGGACCAGTCAGACCTGTTAGCTGACTGATGATTTAGAATCATGTTAAGATGAGCAGCTGAAATGTATAGACAACTGATGTATAAGATAGGTCACATATTGAGGGGGAACTCAATATGTATATGTCAGGTCAGAAGATCAGAAGACAAGGTCAAGACCGCATAAGGTCGAAGACCAGACGAGTCAGAAGACAAGACAAGGTCAGAAGACCAAACAAGGTCAGAAGATCAGATGACTACCAGAAGATCAAGACCAGAAGACCTACATCAGCCGAGTCTGCTAGTTGAGCTAAGACAACTGACACCAGAAGACTCTATCAGGTAGGCTAATCAATTTTATCTGATCAGGTCAGCTCACTCCAGGTGTCAACTGATGATACACCAGTCATACGTTGTTATTCTGAACAAAGAGAATGTCAACTTTAGTTGGTAGAACAAACACTAAAAAGTGTACTTGTTAACCAATGAGAGCAAGACACGTATGTACGGAGCAGACAATACGGGATTCGGCGCTGCCTAGTCAAACGGCTATAAAGGACACTATTCACACTTTTGGCCATACCGTTCCTGAAGCACGTCACATCAATCCTACAAATCTACCAAATATAGCCAGAAATTCAAATTGCTCTCCAACGGCTCTTTGATTTTGAGGTCTATAAATATGGGATTACTCTTCAGAGTGAAGACACATAAATTATCAAGAAGCTCATACCATAGCAAAATTTCCGCACGAAGAACACAAAATTGAAGATTCTTTCTAAGTGTTCATCCCATTGTTCTTAGCATAAGAAATCTCATCCTTTAGCTTTAGGCTACACAAATACTAGGATAGATTTCCAGTTGGAACAACTACAAATCTTACCCAAACCAAAAGTTAGGTTAAGTTTGTTTAGTAAGATTTCAGACTAGGGTTTCTAGTTCTGATTTCTGGAATCGGTTGAGTGAGAACTCTATAAATATCTGTTGGTTGTAATGTGTTGGACTAACACAATAAACTAAGTCCAGTTGGTTAAGTTGGTGCCCCTTGTGATAGGGAAGAGTGGACGTAGGACTGGTTGTCCGAACCACTATAAATCGTGTGTGCATTTATATGCTCTTAACTGCTTTACACTATCGCACACTACTTTGCTTAAAATTTCATACATATTCTGAGTTTGGATCAGTTTGTATCAAGCAACTGATCTGATCAGTTTGACTCCTTGGTCAGCTGATTGAAAACAGACTCGAGAATCTGATTTGTTAAAACTGGTTTTTCACACGGGTATAAACTAGCTTCCGCACAATCAGTTAAACTGATAGACACCGAACTGATCAGCCATCAGGCAATCAGTAAGTTGGATATCAGCCCAAACTGACTCACTCGCACTCTGATCAGGAAACATGCTTTCACACCTGATCCGCACGAAAAGTTTTTCAGAAGTCTATTCACCCTCCCCTCTGGACTTCTGCCCTCACGAAACCCGTTCGGGACCTATAAGTGACTTATTGTTACATACATCCGGAAGCAGAGAAAGAAGGAAGCTGCTGCAGAAGATATCAGCTGGTAAGAAAGAGCGTTTCCGACTACTGTCAAAGACATCCTCGTTGCTCGGGAAGATCTGCTTCCTGAGTGGGACCAGATCAGGGCGGAATGGCTTTGTGATGTGTACATCTTGGAGGTGATTCTGATTCATCAAGACTAGGTTGCCAATGATGATGAATTTCGGAACTGGTTAGAAACAAAATACCCTGAATTCTACAAGATTGTTATGAAGGAAGGAAAGATTATGTCACTAATACCTGATGCTCCTCCCTTCGAACAACTTATTCCTCCAATGCGTCCAGATAAGAATCTCGATCCTGTCCAGTTCAAGAAAGCTTATTATGCATTTGCAAAGAAATGAGGTATCACCGGGAGAGACAGATTGGACCAGCTGATGCAGAGGATGTACAAACTTTTTGGTATCCCGGAACATCTTCAAAAATTCAGGCAAGGTTGAAGAAGACATCTTAGTATCAGATGATAGGTATTTTCTGTAATCACATGAGAACCTTTCTACATCCTCAAAAGCCTCGTCTGATTCACTTCAGAAAAGTGTAATAAAAAAAGTTTCTGATAAAGATACACATAATGAAAAATATGTATCAGATAAGGGAAAAAGGCCTGCTGAACAAGTAAGGCAAGTGTCTGATCAGAAAGGGAACAGGAATGGACCCCAACTGATCAAGCATTAGCCGAGGAATCAACAGAAGAATCCTGTTCTTCTGAAGAGACCTCAACCTGATCAGCAGATTAGGTATCAGAAAAGACAACCTCTCAAAGGGAAATCTGATCTGAAACCTAATCAAAGTTCACCGTACCTTAACAAGCAAGCTAAAGGTAAACCGCTAAGACCATCTATGCCAAAAAAGATATGAATCATTTAATGGTAGCAACATCGTACCTACCCTTACAATCGTAAACCTAGGGTCACGCTGACCGAGCCCCAATCGGATAAAAAAAAAAGCAGATATCAATGAAAAGGCCCAAGTCTTCTGAGTCATCCAAGGCTCACACTCATAATCATACTAACCAGATTGCATATGAAGAGACATATGATTATGTAGATGTTTATGGGAGACAAATTAGGCCCTCTGTTTTCAACAAAGGTGCCAGATATATTTGGATCCCGAAAGGTACTTCTAACCCCCCAGGACCCGATTCTACTGGGGTACCTAAAGCCTAATTTGATTGCAGGTTCGCGTGGGTTTGACCAATAAGGGAGGTGTACAAGCAACTATCTAGTACATCGATAGTGGATGCTCAAGGCACATGACTAGAAGCAAACATCTCCTTAGCTCTTACACAGAACAAGAAGGCCCACGTGTACTCTTTGGTGATGATAACTTTGGTTTTACCAGAGGATTTGGAACTTTAGAGAATGATGATGTACAGGTTACTGGAGTCTCGTATGTCGAAGGTTTAAAGCATAATCTGTTATCAGTTTCACAATTCTGCGACAACAGATTCACTGTTGAGTTCTCGACTGATTAGTGCACTATCAAGAATCGAGCTACTCAACAGATTTTGTTAACTGGTTCAAGGAAAGGAACGATATATACAACAAATTGGAACAGTTGTCCAAGAAATGCATGCCTGATTGTTAAGAATTCCAAAAGCAGCAGTTGGCTCTGGCATAAGAGAATGAGTCATCTGAACTTTAAAACTCTTAACAAGATAGCAAAGATGTCTTTGGTTGAGGGTCTTCAGAATGAGGTATTCTCTAAGGATCAGATATGTGTCGCATGTCAGAAGGGAAAACAAGTAAAAGCCTCATTCAAGGGAATCCTAGGACCAGCATCCAGCAGAGTACTGCAACTGCTCCATATGAATCTATTTGGACCAGTTACACCAGTCAGTCTCAGAGGACGCAAATATACTCTGGTAATCGTGGATGATTATTCCAAGTTTACCTGGGTTGTATTCTTGTATAAGAAGAATGAGACAACAAGAAAGATACCCGAGCTGCTCAAGAAACTACAGAATGAGAAGGGTGTCAGTTTAGTGAAAATCTGATCAGATAAGAGACTGATCAAATGAGGAGGATCAGTTGAGTATGGTACCTCAACTAATCAGACAAATCAGTCAAGAGGTAATCAGAGATAACAGTGAAGGGGGAACGTCAACTGATCAGATCGGATCTAAAGAAGACTGATCAGATAAAGTGGGACATTGCTGGGAAATAATAAAGGATATGCTATCATCAGTAAGGTCAACAGTAATCATGCCAACCAGATCAGATCAACAGTGGTAACTGACTGATTACAATATCAGTTAGTCAGATACGTTTTCTAATTTACCTTTATGCTTATTTTATGTTAAGCTATTACTGTTCTCATTACTTTATGATGTCATACCTGCAAGCATTAAATGTGGACGTGGGATTTTTGTATTAAATGCATTTGTTGCAATCTTTTAAGTCCAAAAGTCTGCCGGTTTAAAATTCCTGACCGCACGATTTAATTACTTTTCAACCGCCTCAATCTTGATCGTCCAATGAAATCAAGGACACTCAAGTATCTTCAAAAATAATCGTGCAAAATATTTTCCCTCCCATCTTTTTAAAATCCTAAATACCCCTTCTCTGAGAACCTTTCGCATTTCAAAACTTCTTAAAACCGCAAGTCAGTTCCAGAAAAATCTCTAACACTCAAAATATTCAAGCGATCAATTTATCTTTTAAAATCCACATATCGCTTTTCTGGTAAACTTGCTCATCTTATTGTTTTGATACATGAATAGCATATCATGATAGGATTTGAAAATTGTGTGTACTATGCTTAATTGTGTTCAATGGGACTTGAACTGTGTATTTCTTTTCATGAAATATATGCGCACTGGGGATAGATATACATATGAATGTTTCACATAATTTTTCTTTTATATATATATAATTGTGTGATTGATTATGTTCTTTCACTTAGTCCTAAATTTGTGTAATTGTTTATGCCTTCAAAAAATGGAATCCTCATCTATTGTACCATCAGAAGTTTGTGATTATTCTTCCATGATCAAAAATGTCATCGATGAAAAGTATGTCATATTCAATACCACAAATGATCCAGAATCAAGGGAAATTTTGGAATGTCTAAGAGCTTGTGGACTCGATCAATTCTGCTATCGACATTTGAACAGTGTACATATTATTGAACCACTGGAAATTCTGAGAAGGCTAAAGGAGACAGATGATAAGGAGCTTTTCTCATTCGTTGGTGGGTACAGAAACGATGTCACCAATGAGGATCTCAGAAGAATTTTTGGTCTTCAAACGGGCAGGAACTACCCTGATGAGTTCACAGCTGGAATGACAGATAAAGAGTATCTGGAGAAAGTGCTATTGAGGCCTGGGAACATCACACACCTCACTAATGTCAAGGTTCCCTACCTCCGAGGAAGTATAAGCTACTTTTTGAGATTGTCTCGAAGGTAATTCTTGGGATAGCATTCAGCCCAGATGCTCTACCCAACTAAAGCAACATGTGATGGCCGCGATCATTGAGAAGACCCCAGACATGAACTGGATGGGGTTATTCAAGCATCAGTTGCTGCAAGAATCTGAAAAGTTTGGCAAAGATAAGGACAATCAAGTAGTGCTGACCAAGAACATCTCCAACATTCACAAGGTCTCAATAATCCTTGCTGATAAGCTTCCCCACGACTATCCTTGGTCAGAAATTGGTCAAAAGCCTTACTTGGAGAAATTCAAGGCATTGTTACTCAAGGAAGAAGAACTGTCTGGGCTATCTGATGATGACCCAACACCATATGTGCCGAAACCTAAGCACACAGAAGGGAGAGCCCCATCAAAGGCCAGATCGAAGAGAAAACAAGTTGTGAGTAAGCTTTCTGAGGCGGGTAAGAAGAGACAGAAAAAACTCACCACTATGCCTTCTGAGGGTCTTCGGGACGAGGACAACGATGTTGAAATTCTGGAATCAGAAGGGTTACTGCAACTTGAGTTACCTGGTAAGGAGACTGCTGTGAGTTCTGAACACACAGTCAGTACAGATCGAGAGCAGACAATGGAGGAGTCTGATAAGTTGGAGGTTGGTGATGCTGCTGAAGAAAATCTTGAAGAGGCTCAGTCTGAACCATCTGACTCAGCTCACCTGAGCACACTTTTTCTGAGTCGTGAATCCCCTTACTTTCCCAGATCACCTACCCCACCATCACCTCAACAAAATCCACCCTTACCATCTCCCCCCAAACAACTCACTACCCATCCTCAACCTGATCAACCAGTTACTCAACCATCTCAACAAGAAACCACCCAACCCCAGTTACCTGATCCAACACCAGTTGAGACAATACATCCTGATCAACCCTCATCTCAACTGGAAATTCCTCAAAACCCAAAACCTTCAATCAACCCATCGGCACCTCAACCCACTGAACAACCAAATATTCCTACCCCTCCTCAACCTCAATCAGATATAGCCATTGAACCACAAATACACCCATCTGAGCCAAATACCTCATCTGCCCCAGGTACTGAAGAGGTTGAAGAAGAGACTGTGCCAAGAGATGATCTTTATGTCTCAATGTCTCACAACCCCTTCAACACCAGAACACTACTTGGATCTCCAGATGAAGAGAGCCCAGTGCTATACATTCTGAAACAGCAGGTAAATGAGTATCTGCTTGATCTGTGCCCAGATTTGGTGAATCATCCTGGCCTTCAGAACAAGATTGAAGAGATTGTATTTTGGAGGGATGTAAGGTTGAAGAGCATCGCAGAGTTTCTGATCCTCATGAAATCTATGGACTCGGATTACTTTGTGGATCTGGAGTTAAGATGCTTGGAGAATACAGGGGTTGAAGTCGCTGCTGAATTGGCTTCTGATGATGATATCAGGTGGCTAATTCATGACAGGTTTGGATTGCCAGAGAGTATGAAGAATCAGAAGAACCGCAAGCTGATGAAGTATTTGAAGAAGATGTCGATGAACCAGGTATGGGTGCTGCAGATGAGAGAGACCCAACTTGGCAAGGCTTCAACATCTGAACAGACTGCTGTGTTAAGTGATAATATTCTTGATCTTATGACATCAAAAATACAAGATATCACTGCAGATCTGATGAAGAGGTTTGAAGAAGAACAGAGGCTCTTAGTTGATAGAGAGAGGATGCTAACTGTGGACAAGATCACCCACATGCATGATTCTATCCTCGGCTCTATAATGAAACGGGTTGATCCTCTAGCTGAGAAGCTAAAGATCCAGACTGATATGCTTGGAGAGACGCAGGTTCTCTTGGAAAGTGTCTGGGGATCTTTAGAGAGAACTGACTCCTGTATGGATCTTGGCTGGAAGAGATTTGAACGTTCTGTTAATCAGACCAAGAAGGCCATTGAATCAGGTTTAAACAGACTACTAGGTCCTGCACCTACTTCTGCCAATGTCCAGATCACTCCTCTTGCTGTGGAGGAACTGAAGGAAGAGATGACGAGTCAATTTCGGGCTCTGGATCTCAGACTGTCTAACCTTTTTGATGCAACCAAAAAGGGGGAAGGAGGACAAGATCAGCAAAAACAGATGCAGATGGTAACATTTGATGCGAAAATACCAGAAGCCACCTCATCTGAAGTCAAGGATGTCACTCCGACTAAAGTCAAGGTCATTCCTTCTGATGCCATTCTTTCTGAAGAACTGAAACAAACTGTGGAGCAGCACAGTAAGGAGATCGAGGCTCAAGGAAAAGAGATCACGGAGCAGAAGTCCACCTTGTCGGAGGTTGTTGCTAGAGTTGACAAAATCGAAGATTTCTCTTCTTTTGTGCAGAAAATGATGGAATCTGATGATCAGGCCAAAAGCCTTGAACTTGGAAAGAAACTTGCAGAAGAAGATGAACATGTTGAATCTGAGCAACCTCTGGTAAGAAAGAAAGGCAAAGGCAAGCTGATCAAATCATCTGCTGGAGTTCGGGGACAAGATCAGATAACCACTTCAAAATCCAAAAGCCAGATGTCTTCTGAACCAACTCAAGAGCAGAAAAGACAGAGGATAATATAAGCTGCCATTAAGAAGAAGAAGATGGTAGAGGCTGAAGGACTTAATGTTGCATACATCCGAAAGCAGAGAAAGAAGGAAGCTGCTGCAGAAGATATCAGCTGGGAAGAAAGAGCGTTTTCGGCTACTGTCAAAGACATCCTCGTTGCTCGGAAAGATCTGCTTCCTGAGTGAGACCAGATCAGGACAAAATGGCTTTGTGATGTGTACATCTTGGAGGTGATTCTGATTCATCAAGACCAGGTTGCCAATGATGATGAATTTCAGAACTGGTTAGAAACAAAATACCCTGAATTCTACAAGATTGTTATGAAGGAAGGAAAGATTATGTCACTAATACCTGAAGCTCCTCCCTTCGAACAACTTATTCCTCCAATGCGTCCAGATAAGAATCTCGATCCTGTCCAGTTCAAGAAAGCTTATTATGCATTTGCAAAGAAATGAAGGATCACCGGGAGAGACAGATTGGACCAGCTGATGCAGAGGATGTACAGACTTTTTGGTATCCCGGAACATCTTCAAAAATTCAGGCAAGGTTGAAGAAGACATCTTAGTATCAGATGATAGGTATTTTCTGTAATCACGCATCTATCTTAATAAAATATCCTATCATTTTCTGATTCTAAGACAACGACTCATTGTCTTATGATATGTGCATCTGAATTAATATTTTACATTTCATTCATGTTATCTGTTTTTCTGATTAAGTGTTTTGGTTCCATCAAAAAGGGGGAAATTGTTGGGGAATTTGTATTAGTTTTGATGGAAGTTCCAAAACAGGTTGTAATAGGACCAGTAAGACCTGTTAGCTGACTGATGATTTAGAATCAAGTTAAGATGACCAGCTGAAATGTATAGACAGCCGATGTATAAGATAGGTCACATATTGAGGGGAAACTCAATATGTATAGGTCAGGTCAGAAGATCAGAAGACAAGGTCAGAAGACCAGACGAGTCAGAAGACCAGAAGACCTACATCAGCGGAGTCTGCTAGTCGAGCTAAGACAACTGGCACCAGAAGACTCTATCAGGTAGACTGATCAGTTTTATCTGATCAGGTAAGCTCACTCCAGGTCTCAACTGATGATACACCAGTCATACGTTGTTATTCTGAACAAAGAGAATGTCAACTTTAGTTGGTAGAACAAACACTGAAAAATGTACTTGTTAACCAATGAGAGCAAGACACGTATGCACAGAGCCGACAATAAAGAATTCGGCGCTGCTTAGTCAAAATGCTATAAAGGACACTATTCACGCTTTAGGCCATGCCGTTCCTGAAGCACGTCACATCAATCCTGCAAATCTACCAAATATAGCTGGAAATTCAAATTGCTCTCCAACGGCTCTTTGATTTCAAGGTCTATAAATATGGGATTACTCTTCAGAGTGAAGACACATAAATGATCAAGAAGCTCATACTATAGTAAAATTTTTGCACGAAGAACACATAATTGAAGATTATTTCTAAGTGTTCATCCCATTGTTCTTAGCATAAGAAATCTCATCCTTTAGCTTTAGGCTACACAAATACTAGGATAGATTTCCAGTTGGAACAACTACAAATCTTACCCAAACCAAAAGTTAGGTTAAGTTTGTTTAGTAAGATTTCAGACTAGGGTTTCTAGTTCTGATTTCTGGGATCTGTTGAGTGAGAACTCTATAAATATCTGTTGGTTGTAATGTGTTGGACTAACACAATGAACTATGTCTAGTTGGTTAAGTTGGTGCCCCTTGTGATAGAGAAGAGTGGACGTAGGACTGATTGTCCGAACCACTATAAATCTTATGTGCATTTATCTGCTCTTAACTGCTTTACACTATCACACACTACTTTGCTTAAAATCTCATACATATTCTGATTTAGGATCAGTTTGCATCAAGCAACTGATCTGATCAGTTTGACTCCTTGGTCAGCTGATTGAAAACAGACTCGAGAATCTGATTTGTTAAAACTGGTTTTTCACACGGGTATAAACTAGCTTCCGCACAATCAGTTAAACTGATAGACACCGAACTGATCAGCCATCAGGCAATCAGTAAGTTGGATATCAGTCCAAACTGACTCACTCGCACTCTGATCAGGAAACATGCTTTCACACCTGATCCTCACGAAAAGTTTTTCAGAAGTCTATTCACCCATCCCCTCTAGACTTCTGTCCTCACGAAACCCGTTCGGGACCTACAATTAAAAATTATATTCATTTCTACAATGATGTAATTGGAGATGGGAACTGCGGATTTAGAGCGGTTGTACTCGCAATCTATGAAAGCGAGGAAAAATGGGGTAGGGTACGGATATATCTTTATAATGAACTGCAAACAAGACGCGATTTGCACGAAAACATTTTAGGTGGTTACACAACCTTTTCAGATTTGGCAAAATCACTTAATCACTCCACAAATTCTGCCCCACGTGATAAATGGTTTGCATTACCTGAACATGGATACCTGGTTGCAACCACATATAACGTTTTCGTAATGTCATTTGGAGAACACTGCAAAACTTTTTGCCTTCCCGCAATAACAGATGAACATCGAGGTCTTCCGACCAACAAATTGGTCTTGGGGAACGTGCACAACAACACTCATTGGATATTGGTAAGAAAAAACTATATTAATGTTACATTAAAGTTTATTTTATTTTTGATTTTTTTAAAAATAAAATAATAATAATTTAACTGTTATTTCAGTTGTATATGCCAGACGACGATCATCCAGTACCGTTTATATCTGGATATTGGGAACACTCACATGACCCTTCTGTAAATGGTATACATTTGAAATTTCTAGACAAGATAGAGCTATTCCGTACATTACACGACTTGGATGCGCCGCGACGTGAGGCTAATTATTGGGCTAGAAAGAATAATAAACCCCAATATTATATTTTTTTAAATAATTATTAGACCTTTTTCTAGCAGCACGTCCTTGTGATTTATTTTCGGATGAAAATTATGTAATGTGTATATTTTGTTTTCCATATAATGTGATTTTTTTTCATGTTTAAATTGATAATTGAACTAATACTTTTCAATGAATGAACTAATACTTTATAACCAACTAACTAATACTTTTCAATATATTAGCCAATACTTATCAATTGATGAACTAATATTGTGAATAACAAATAATTACTTTATAAACAATTAACTAATACTTTTCAATAAATGAACAAATACTAATCAATTAATGAACTAATATTGTGGATAAAAATAATTATTACTTTTTATTTATTCAAATAATATAAATTAATTAGTTAATAAATTAAATCAGTAGTTAAAAAAAATCAATTCTTTTAAATTAGTTAAATTAAATAATTCAAATAAATGTGTTAAATAAATTAATAAAATCAAAATTCCAATTTATAAAAATAAATTAGTTAAATTAAATAATTCAATTAAATGAGTTAAATAAATTAATAAAATTAAAATTCAAAATTTATAAATAAATTAAATTAATTAATAAAATAAAAATTCAGAATTAAAAAAAAATTATATGCCGTCGCATGGACCATGCGACGCCGACATGGTCCGTCGCGTGGACCATGCGACCGAGACATCGTCCGTCGCGCGCACCATGCGACCACCCATAATCCATCACATCAATTGTTACTTTTGTGGATATAGCATTTGTGGGCTTATATTTTAGTGAAATCGTTTCAGTAGTCTTGTAGGCTAATGATTTCAGTCATGTCAACTTTCAATAATTGAAAACAGTTATGTTCTATTCATTTTTTCGACATTTTGATCTGATAATCGGTTATATATAAGAAGTGAAACAACACGGGTGGAGAAATTTCTCATCTTTTCCTTATAAAAAAAAATAGTTGAATTGTTTGTATGTGAGAAAAAAAAAGAATATTTTTGTAAAATTTTGTGAATATCGTGAGGGTGGAGTTTATGAAGAGTCTATTAGGGATTTATACTCCATAAATGAATTAATTTCAAACCTTTGTACAATTTTGATTTTTTAGGTGAAATGAAATTCTTTCATGATATCATAGCTTTTGATTCAAGCTGGTGTTCTGGGTTCAAATCCCGCTGTGAGATGTAATTTTTTTTCATTTTTTATCGGGTTTGCAAATTAAGTGGTTTGCAAGTTGCAACATGATATGAATGGATATTAGGATTTAGTAGTGATTTCAGAACCGGACCGGCCGGTTTGACCGATTAAATTGGGAATCGATCCGGAAACACCCTAAAAACCGTTTTATCGGTCGAACCGGTCAAAACCAGTTTGATCGGTTCTTTCTTTTTTTTTTTTAAAATATGAAATTATTGGGTTCACTGTTCAACTTCATCTCTGCATCTCGGTGAATCGGCAAGCGTAGGTGGCGGAATTCATGCCGGTGAGTGGATTGCCGTGGATCATGCCGTCGTTGTTGAAGAGTGGGTGGTGGCGCTCGCTTGAGATGCTATTTTTCTTTTCTGCCAGCGATTGATTTACTGGATGATGGAATAAGTGTGTGGAAGTGTGTGGAAGATGGAAGAAGTGGGGGGTGGCGCTCACGTTTTTTTTTTTTTTTGGGAAGATGGGAAAAGTGTGTGGGGGAGAGAGAGGAGTGGTAGAGTTTCATTTTAATTTATTGGGCCATTTATAGTTTAGAGACTTGTTGCCCAATTCATTTTAATTTATTTAGTTTGCTTCATTAGTTTGTATTGGGCCATTTGCACAGTGATGATGTGGGATTTAAATTTAGTATACTTATTTTATTTTTAAATTAAACATAGAAAATATTAAAAAATTTAGGTACGGATCATTTAAACGATTGAATTGAGCGATCGATTGAATCGGTCCGGCTGTTGAGCTGAATCGACGGTGGTTCGTGGGGTTCAATCTCCTGGTTCGATTTATGAAAAACATTTGAGATTTAGGACTTTACTTTTATATTTTTCTCTTTATATTTATTTTGTAATTAAATTATGAAATTTTGTAGTTCAATAAAGCTAATATATATATATATATATATATATATATATATATATTTACGAATATCAAATTGAATGTAAAATTTTGTATTTGTATTTGATTAGTTATGAAAAGAAATTGTATTCGTCTTTGAATTTTAATATTTCGATTATAAATATTGAATTTCAAATACGAATACCCAATCAAAGCAAAAATATTTAACTCGTTTCCAACCTTAGTCAGCAACATCTAATTATCAATTATCATCCTTCCAAAATAGATACTCTCTTGCGTGCAATTATCATCCTAAATTAGCAGCGCGTCACTGCACTCGTCATATGCGTCTGCTCCGGTTTAGTACTCAAAATTGAATTCGTTCTCAATTTTCAACTTTCAGTCGAGTCTTTATCATCAAGAAAATCTTTATATTGACCGTGGCGATCGCTAATCACGCTTCTAAATCCGTTCCTATTGGCCCATACTCATGACTCATGAGTCATGCCCTGCCTCATACCCAGTGATGTAAAAGTCCAGATTAGTCCCCGCCTAGGCGGCGTCTAAAATTAGGCGGTCGTCGGACGACCGATTTTGCTTGTTAGGCTGTCTGGAGAGACCGAGTCGGGAGCTAGACGGCTAAGTCAGGAGCTAGATGTCCAACACTAAGGTATTATTTGATAAAGAGAGACTTTATTTTTAGAATAAATTGATGGTAACACAAAGATTGATAATTTTCACTACACTAAAATTTCAAAACACAAATTTGTTTTTTTTTTTTTTATGTTAAATTAATTTTCTTGTGCTCTATAATGGATAATAGATATAAGAAAAGATGTTCCAATTGTTATCTAGATTTAGGTGGTTGTATAATGAATGAATTGATTAATTTTGAAGTGTATTTTTGTTATAATATATTGATAAGTAGTAAATAAAACTCATTTAGATGAAAAAAACAAAAAAAAACCAAACCGACTAGTCCCCGATTAGTCCCCTCCTAGACGGCCTAGGCGCTAGGCGGTCCATATCCGTCCAACTACCGATTTCCGACTTCTGCACCCTTGCTCATACCATATCATTTTCAGGAAAAGGAAATCTTTATGAGAGGAAGTGTTTTCTTTTAAAATTCATTAATTTAATAGTAACAAACAAATTATCACATAAATCATGAGCAAGTGGATAATTAAATACGTTTTTTATTTTAACTTATTCAATTCAATGCCCTCACCTTATATGAGAATTTGTCAAACATTACAATTTGTTGTACAGGATTATACAATAATATTTATATACAAAAATGTTGAAAATTTTTGTATGAGAAGGTCTAATTTCCTACTCTTGAAGATGTCGGAGACATCACCATTTCATTTTTAAAAAAAAGTTGTCTATAAAATTTTTCAACATGAATGCCTAAAATTTTTTCAGCAAAATTAATTGCGTCCTTAGAATATTAAGAATTGCCAACGACTTGCCTACAAAATTCTATAATCATATAGACATTTTTATTCCTCAAATTATCTATAAACAATTTACACATCAAAATATATTGTCTAGGGAATTATTTGTATGGATAATTTGTTTATCTACACAAATTACAAATGTGTAGGCAGTTTGTTCGCAGACAATTTATTTGTCTACTAAAATTCAAAAAATTCATAGACAAGTCGTAGACAATTCTCATTTCTCATTATTTAAGGAATAAATTATTCTTGTTAAAAAAATTCGTAGCCATTTGAAAATTTTCGTAGAATCTTTTTTATTTTTTTAGTGTATTGTAGATATGATACTTGTTGGGAAAAATTAATTTTAATCAATTAATTAAAATTTAATTGATATTTAATGAGAGTGTAGGACACTCACCTTTGATCAATTAAATGGGGGCATAAAGTTTAATTTCTGAATAATTAATGGACATATAAACGATATACTCTCGGAGTAGATGATGTTGGAAATATCCAACGTATTAAGCTTCCACGTGTCAAATTAAATGTGTATAGTTGTCTTAAAAAGACTCAATTAAAGTGATACACTAAAGTGTAAGTTATTGGCTAATATGAGTATTAAATACTACCCCCGTCCCGTTCTTTAGGGTTTTTTGACTGTTCATAAGGATTTATGGGAATAGTGATTAGAAAGAGTTGTTTATTAGTATTTTATGTGATAAAGTGATAAAGTGATGGGTAGTTGGGGGTAAAAAGAGTTGTTTATTAGTATTTTATGTGATAAAGTGATGTGATAAAGTGATAAAGTGTATTTCCATTTTAGGAAAGAAACCTTAAAGATTGGAACAAAAAAAATGGAAAGAAAACCTTAAAGATTGGGACGGAGGGAGTAATCTTTTTATGTGTAGAAACCATTAAGCGATTTTCTATTTGTTTATGGACCAAATAGAAAATATAGAAAACTTATTCTATAAGTTAGGGTTATGGTCCCCAATCATCAGTACGTTCATTCCACATTTTGTATTCTCTCTACGGAAAAGTAAAGACGGGTGAAACTGATAGTTTGGGAAATCAAACCTGTTCAAGGCATAAATAAATTCTTTTGAATTCAGGTACTCTTCCGTTTTTATGATTAATATTCTTCCTATTTCAGTTAATCATCGTAGATGCTATTTGGATCTAATGTAATAATTTTTAACAAATGGTATCAAAGCCACTCATTGCATGATTTTCTGAAACTATGGGAAGAATTTTTATAAATGTAGATCTGATATTAGGGCTTTGGTTTTTTAATTATTTGCGAACAATTTCTTTTTGGATTATGGATGATATTTCGCAAAATAAAATCTATTGTATCAATTACTTGGTTTGGTTTATATGAGCTTATGTTCTGCTATAAATTAAGTGTTGCTATTCTGATTTGATAAAGTCAAACTTATGGTTAAAAGCATCTATGCGGCGCCATTTTTTTTTGACAAAGTCTTGTATGAAAATTTTTATACATGAAAAAACTTTAATTTATAATTAAATTCTGTAATTGGTGAACGTAAGATAAAATTGAGTGGTTCATGGTTTACTCGACCCAAGTGATTCATGGTTCACCCGACCCGAATAGGTTATAATTTAGGGTTCATTATTTAATGTTTAGGGTGTAGATGATTGATTTAAGACAATTTTATAGATTTTCATACATGAAAATTTTCACACCAGACATACTCTTTCTTTTTTTGGTTAACCGTATGAGCTTTTTGTAATTATTCGAATTGAACATTTTACATATATGCGACGCTTTATTTATTTAATTGATTAAAGATTAAGGTATATGTGTTGTTGATCAGAAGCTTATGCGCTGCTTTGGTTTAATTAAAAAAAAAGTAGGTCTAGTGTGCAAATTTGTATAGATGAAAATCTATAAAATTGCCCTAAATCAACCAACTACACCCTAAACACTAAATAATTAACCCTAAATTATGATCTATTTGAGTTGGGTGAACCATGAACTAGTAGGGCCGAGTGAACCATGAACCACTCAATTTTGTATTACATTCATCAATTATAGAATTTGGTTGAAAATTAAAGTTTTTGTATCTATACAAATTTTCACACTAAACTTTGTCAAAAAGAAATAGGTTTATGATTAAGGTTCAATGAAACAGGCGCTGTTTCGGTTTAACTTCAGTTTAATTGATTTAATTATTTAATTAATTTTGATGATTTGGGGATTAAGGCTTCAGTGTGCTGTGATGATTGAGAATTATGGGTAAGGAATATATTTGATACAACACTGCTATGAGGTTATGTTTGATTTGATTATGGTTATGGTGTTTTGGAATTATGCTTTTGGTTTCAGCCACTTATTCCGTTGCTTTAGTATATTTTTTTTTTTGTGATTAAGTGAAATTGAAAGCATTGTTTCAGTTGATTATGATGTGTGCATCAGACGCTAATTTTGTTTCAATAATTTGTTTATTGTGATTAAGATTCTGGGCATTTCATATTGAAAGAATTTTGGATTGAGACATTATATGTCTTGTTTAAAGTTTATAATATAGTTCAGATTTGTTGGACATCTCATGTTCCTATTTAATTTTTACTAATATTTAAGATGGTTTAATTGAATCATGAAGTCATAAAAAAATGACCTCTCTTGAGAAGATTTTTTCATTGAGAATATTGGGACGGTTGTGTAAGTGTATTTTCATGCAGGTATTAATTGGCCCAAAGGAAGATTAATATTTGGCCCGAAATACACAAGCATCTGTAATGATAAATACGTGACAATTAGAAGGTTTTCATGTGACTAATTAGTCGGCCCAAAGGAAGGCTATTAGTTGACATGGTTTTATTATTAGTATTTGATCAGTACACAGAGGTTACCACTTACGAGTTAATATTACTGTCCAAAGACTTGATATTAATGTTGTGTTCGGTGCCTCGAGATGTTGCCATCATATTTGAATTTTTCGGTTATTTATCTGGTTGATGTAAGCATGACAATTATTTTGGTTTATTTATTTTCTCTGTTTAAGTTACGTTTGCTACGTATATGTCTGTCAATTTTAGCAACATACTCATGCTTAATTGTTCAAACATTAAGGATTGGAAATATAATTTTTCAATTATTTTGGGTTGCCTTGATCTTTGACTGCACACTAAGGCTAGAGCAACTCACTTCTCAGACGGATGAAAGTTCTTCTGATGAAAGGAAGAATTTGAGAAGTGAGAGCGCTCAAATCGTGTTAGTCTAAAGATCATGAAGCGCAACACTTCGGAAGCCTTTCGAGGCACTACATCTGCGAAAATTACTAAGGCCAGTGAATACCTTACCCATATTGAACAACGTTTTATGAAAAACGATAAGGCCGAGACAAGTACGCTTTTGGCAAACTTGATCTCAATGAAGTACATGGGTAAGGGAAATATAAGGGAGTACATCATGCAGATGACGCATGTTGCTTCAAAATTAAGTGCACTAAAACTCGAGATGTCTAAAGACATACTCGTGCATTTGGTGCTTGTATCTCTTCTTGCACAATTCGGTTTGTTTAAGGTCAATTATAACTGTCAAAGGGGGATGTGGACTCTTAATGAGCTCATTTCATATTGTGCGTAAGAAGAAGAAAGATTGAAGCAATAAAGATCTGAGGTTGCTCAGCTGGTCATTAATTTCAAATATAAGGGAGATGACATTAAAATGAAACACTTGTTGAGAAAGCTTTTACGGATAAGGGTTCAACACGTAAGAAACAATAAAACAATACTAAGGATAAAATTGTTTCTTCTAACTTGGACACAAAATGAAGGATTATACCCGACATCACGCTTAGCGTGTAAAGAAAGGTATTAATCTAACTTTGGTCTGTTCTAAGGTTAAATAAAGAAATTTAAACTAAAGTATGACACAAACACTTATGTTATATCGTAAAATCACAGACCTGTGTCATACGGTATTTTTAGACACACTCATTTTTTTCAAATTTTAATCTATGTGTGGAGTGTATTAAAGGAAAACAGACCAAACAGGAGATATAAGGTGCCCAAAGAGCTAATAGTGTCTTGGTACTGATATATACAGATATTTGTGGGCCATTCCCTATGGCTTCTTGGAATGGTCAACAATATTTTGTGTCATTCATAGATAACTATTCATGATATGGGTATCTATATCCCATTCATGAAAAATCTAAGACACTGGACATGTTCAAAATATTTAAGGCTGAGGTTGAAATTCAACTCAGCAAAACAGACTAAATTCATTAGATCTATCTGTGGGGGTGAATACTACAATAGATATGATGATTCAGGAGAACAATGTCCAGCACCTTTTGGTATCTTCCTAAAGGAATGTGGAATAGTCCCACAGTACACCATGACAGGATCGCCTAGCATGAATGGTGTAGCTGAAAGACGAAACAGAACTTCAAATGATATGGTGAGAAGTATGATTAGTCATTTTTCCTTACGAAATTCACTTTGGGGAGAACCACTAAAGACTGCAGGTTGCATTCTCAACAGGGTACCAACTAAAGAAGCTGCTAAAACTCATTTTGGACTTTAGACTTGGCGAAAGCTCAGTCTAAATCACTTTCTTATTTGGGGAAGTCCAGCTGAGGCTAGACTTTACAAGTCAAATGAAAAGAGATTGGACTCCAAAACGGTCTTTGAGGATGTTGAGTTTGGGGGAAGAAATAAGGTTAGAGACATTGTTGTTGAGGAGGAGTCGGTTTTGACACCTACTACTGCTTATGACAATGTTCAGGGATTCATACCCGACATTGGAGAAGAATCAGATTTGGAACCTCAATAGGATAATGTTGAAGATCTTCCTACTAAGGTTGATGCAATAATTCAAGAACAACCTCAACAACCTCAAGAGCATGTAAATTAAGGAGATCCACTAGAGAGAGGAGAAAAACTATTTCGGATGATATATTGCTTTCTCCAAGAGAACGAATTAATGGAAGATGATCATATCAATGTTCATCAGGCCATGAAGGGTGATAAAAAGTGGATTGATGCCATGAACGAAGAGTATAATTCAATGCAAGACAATCAAGTTTGGGATCTTGTCCCATTACCAGAAGGTTCGAAACCCATTGGTTGTGAATGGATTTTTAAAACCAAAAGGGTATCAAATGGTAATGTGGAAAGATATAAGGCACGTCTTATGGCTAAAGACTTTACTCAAATGGAATGCATTGATTTTAAAGAGACTTTCTCTCAAGTTTTCATGAAAAACTCTTTTAGAATCATAATGACACAAGTTGCACATTATGACCTTCAGTTACATTAGATGGATGTAAAGACATCATTTCTCAATGGTGACAATGTTGAGATAATATATATAGTGCAACCATAAAATTTTGTGTCAGGAGACCTAAAGAATATGGTTTTCAAATTAAAGAAATCCATTTATGGACTCAAGAAAGCTTCTCGTCAGTAGTACTACAAATTTCATGAAGTAGTTGTCTCGTTCATTTTTTAGACTAATGTTATTGATGATTTGTGTATCACAAGTTTAGTGGGAGTAAGTTTATTTTCTTGGTGCTTTATGTCGATGACATACTACTTGCTACCAATAATTTAAGTTTGTTGCACGACACAAAGACCTTTCTATCAAAGAGATTTGAAATGAAAGATCTTGGGGAGGCCTCTTTTGTTTTAGGGATCCAAATACAACAAGATTGCTCTCAAGGTATTCTTGGATTATCACAAAGAGATAAATAGAAAAAGTGCTACAAATTTTTTTGGATGCATAACTGCAAGTCAGGTTATACCCCTGTGGCTAAGGGAGACAAGTTTAGTCTCAGTCAGTGCCCTAAAAACGATCTTGAAGTTCAAGAGATGCAAAATGCTCCATATGCTTCGGCTGTTGGGAGTTTGATGTATGCTTAGGCTTGCACCAAACCTGATTTGGGTTTTACTGTGGGTATGTTCGGCATATGCTTAAGTAACTATGTTATGAATATTTGGAAAGCAGCCAAATGGGTTATGAGGTATCTATAAAGAACTAAGGATTACATGCTTACATTTAGGAAATCAGTTCAGCAGGAGATCATCAGGTATTCTGATTCTGATTTCATTGGATGTCAATATCCACTTCAGACTATATTTTCTATTAGCAAATATGATTTTGAAATATTGTCACTTGGCTGCATATTGTAGGGACTACTGAAAGACCACTTAAGTTGTAATGTGACAATAATTCGGTTGTGTTGTATTTCAATAACAACAGGAGTTCACTAAGTCAAAGTATATTGATATAAAATTTCTAGTTGCGAAGGAAAAAGTACAGAGTGGTCAGATTTCTATAAAGCATTTTGGGACAGACTCACCGGATCCACTAACTAAAGGTTTACCACCCAAGATCTTTCATGAGCATATAACTCATGTGGGTGTTTTGTTGTTTCGGTATACTTCGGTATAGTGGAAGTCTGTATATGTCTTGTTGCTTTATATTCCAGTTTGGACACATTATTGTGTATTTGTGATAATTCTCTAGAGAAATAAAGTTTTAGTTTATTTACACTCTGTTTGTTTGGTTTTGGTTTTCGGTTGATCTCACTATCGATAAGGAAGGACCAGTTGAAAATAGGCATGTCAAATCACATTATATGTAATTTCCATGCTACACACCATGATTGATCTGTTATTGATTGTAATGATATTTGTGATTACTGATGTGTTTAGTCACGCTTAATGTGATGAAGGCCTCCTTAGTCCTGTATCAATACGGTTAGTGATAAGATTGTTTAAGGGATACTCATACGGATGACAACAAGGTTTGAGCTCATTTTGGTAATACACATTTGTCTGGTGTCACGTGTTTGCCCTAGTGGGAGATTGTTGAAAATATCCAACGTATTGGGCTTCCACGTGTCAAATTAAATGTGTATGGTTGTCTTAAAGAGGCCCAATTAAAGTGATCCACTAAAGTTTAAGTTATTGGCTAATATGAGTATTAAATAATCATGGACTTTTTATGTGTAGAAACCATTAAGTGATTTTCTATTTGTTGATGGACCAAATAGAAAATATAGGAAACTTATTCTATAAGTTAGGGTTATGGTCCTCAAACATCAGTACGTTCATTCCACATTCTGTATTCTCTCTACAGAAAAGTAAAGACGGGTGAAACTGATAGTTTGGGAAATCAAACCTGTTCAATGCATAAATCAATTCTTCTGGATTAAGGTACGCTTCCGCTTTTATGATTAATATTCTTCCTGTTTTAGTTAATCATCGTAGATGCTATTTGAATCTAATGTAATAATTTCTAACAGATGATCGTTGTGTATTTATAATCTCAAAATCAAATTTCGGTGAGTGAGAAACTAAATCACGAAGTTTAGACGTCAAAGCCACTTTATGAACTTTTTTTTTATTATAGAAAGCCACTTTATGGATTAAAGTGAAGTTGAGAAATGTGAAAAATTAATTAAGTATTAATTATACCACATTGAAAGTTTAGTTAATTTAATTACTCCTTATTAATAGAAGTAAGTTAGATTAATTTAAAATTATGTGGTTAATGGGTAATCTCATGATCCCCGCTCGATCGACAGAGTTGCGATCGAGCCGGACGGAGTGAGGAAGGGTACAGAAAAGGACGCTAGGCCACCCTGAGATTTTTTAGTAATTTTACATTTATAAATAGAATCCCTGAGATTTTGAAAATTTTTAGAGATTTTGTAGTAATTTTACATTTATAAATAGAATCCCTTATCTACTAAAGACGAATCACCCTCAATTCATATGGTGACTTTATTTTAAATCTCTGAATTTCTGTGAGAAGTTATTTATGGTATTATTATTAATTTTTTATTTTTTAATCTCAGTAATTCATTATTTAATTTTTATATCTACCTTCCATTTATCTCCTATCTATTAATTATGAATCACCCCTATTTATATGGTTGTTATATTTCAAATCCTTTGCATTTTTATGAGAATTATTTATGGTATTATTAATAATATAATTTTTAATCCCTAATATTAATTTTTTTAATTGAATCTATATCATTCAATCTTTTGCAGAATAGAGTTAATATAAATATTCCAATTCTTATCTTTTTAAATTTTTTTTTATCGCTTCTGTCTAAGGACTTTCTTCGTCTGTATCCATCATTTTTTTATTCTAATTTTTTTTAAGACATTTATTGGAAGATTCATAGAGGTTTCTAAGACAATTCATTTTTAAATATCACTTCATAATTTATTAATTTATACTCTCTTTTATTCTTTTTAAATATCACTAGCATGTAACCCTACATAATACGCGAGATTGAAAATAGTTTTTATATCATTAATTTTAAATTAAATACTTCAAATATTTAATTAGTTTGATTAATTCAATTATGGATATATTTTTTATTTTCTAATATTTTATATGCATATTTTCATTAATTTCTTATTCTAAATTACTCACTCCCATTCTTCCTAATGTCCTTTTAGTCTATTAGAATATTTATATAATAAAAATCGTTCTGATGGTTTGTCCCTTCATTAAATCATAAATATACCCATAATAATTAATTTTTATGATCATTTAAGTTTTCTTAATAATAATTATTATTGGCTAGGAAAATTATTCACACAACATATTTGTAGAAAAATAAAAAAAAATTAATAACCCTAAAAAGTAATCATAAGGGGTATATATGAGATAATGAGGGGTGAAAAATATCAAAACGATATGTATTATGTAAATAATATATAAGACTGAAATGGTTGGCGGTGGATGGCGGTGATTTGACTTTTGGGCGGGTGCTAGGTGGGCGATGGAAATGGGGTGCGGTGGTTGCAGTATGTTCGATGGGGTGAATCTGTGTTCGATTGAGGGTGGATCTGTGCTCGATGGGGTGAATTTGTGTTCGATTGGGGGTGGATCCGTGTTCGATGGGTTGGATCTGTGACGATTTGTCAGTGATGATAATTGGGTTTTCAGTGATGGTGGCGGCGGATCTGTGACCCAATTCAAATGTGAGATTGATTTGAATAGATGTTGAGTCCTAAAAATGAGGTGGTTTCGAAGAAATTTCAGGTGGTTGTGGTGGCTGCTATCATGGCCGGAGGGAGCCAGTTGCAACTAGTGCTTATGGCCATTTGCAAAGGTTACTAATCAGTAATTAACCATCTCCTGTGGACAAAAGGGGTAATTGCTCTTCATAATCGTTTGATTTGTTTGTATTTCACTTATTACACACAGTTTTTGAGCCAAAACATGCTTTGATAGTTACATGCCTTAAAAAAACAGTATCGCATAAATGTTTTTGGTTTGGTTTGGGTAGATGAAGCCGACAATAAAATTTTCTCTTGAGCAATTTTTTAAAGTGTCATATCAATGGTTTTGATTTTGGATGTGAATTTTTTGAATGTGTGTTTGATTTGAATGTAGATTTTGGTTTGGTTTGAATGTGATTTTTGATTTGGTTTGAATGTTGATTTTGATTCGGTTTGAATGTGTATTGTTAATTTTCTGGATGCTTTTTTATTTTGAACAAGTTTGAAAACGAACAGTTTTCCTGAATATGTTTCTGAACATGTTCAGTTTTTATGCAGAAATACATGTTATTGTGCAGAAATTGAACTAAACATGTTCAAATTTTTTTGTTTGTTTTTAACTTTTTTTACGATTTGTTGGTTCAAGATTATTTTGGAACTCTATCAGTCTGTTATATGTGTTCAGGAATATTAGTATGACTGATTTTTGGATTTTTATTAACATTGTGTGCATAAATATTTTGTTTTTTTGTGTAAAAATTGAACTGAACATGTTCTTTTGTTTGTTGTTTTTTTAGGATTTTTTGGCCCGAAAAGTGAAGGGCCCGAAAAGCGAAGGACCCGAAAAAGAGAGGCTCGTAAAGCAAAGTGTCTGAAAAAGAGAGGCCCGAAAAAGTGAAGGGCCGAAAAAAGACCCCAAAATAGGAAGAGGTTTTGGGGGGAAAATGTGATTCAAAATGTTTGTGGGATTCAAAATATGTAGAAAGAGTATTATAGTCCTTTCAAGAGCCCTTTTGTAATCTTTAATAATATGTAAATAGTGTTTGTAGTTTTTAGTAATAGTGTCTATTATTTTATAGCTAATAATAATTCACCTTTTTTATTACTATAAATTTGGTCTCCCAGGCTCCACCACCTCAGCTTGTGGCCCTTGGTTTTTTGGCCTGGGTTTGGGAGCCCACTTAATATTTGGATTGACCCAACAAAAAGTTCAACACGTTTGTGATGAATTTGAATTTTATGAATTTGGACGTCAGGTAATTATCTAGGTTCGCGGACGTTTCAAAGCAAAGTAACTCCTGGACGGTTATAGGTGGCCACTTGAATGACATAATGAAATCAACTTCTATAATCTCTGCTCCCAACCTGGTGGCAAATGCCTATAAATATGACATGTCATTTTTATTGGATTACATTTAAATTATGTTGCCCAACACTTCAAAAATTCTGCAGAATTTTTTTTGATCATTAAATTCATATTTTCGTGCATCTACATATATAGGTGCAGTCTAATTCTTGCGTCGTTTCAGTTCGTCGGAGTTTTATACATTGCGGTGCTGCACATATAAAAATGAAATTTACTTTTAGAAACACTACGTCAAACTATGAGCACTAGTCAAGGTGTATTTATTTTGCAGGCAAAAGTTCAATCTTGACTCGATTTTGGTAAGTTTCTGTTTTTTCTGTTTGTTGCTGTGTTACTAGCTACTTTCATGTTTACATGAAATGAAAGCTTGCTGATTCTATAAAAGCGGTCAAAAGAGAATATTAGTTATTTTAAAAGGTATTAGTTTGTGTACTGAAAAGTATTATGTGTTTTTTTTCGGTTTCTCTTTTATTTTATTTTATTTATTTTCATCAAAATTTTGTAAGTCATCGTTGGTGCTCTTATAATCCAAGAATACTAATATTACATAATCTTCGGACCGATCAGAATAGATCTTACAACACGACATCTTGTGTGTTTTAAGAACCATGTATAAATTTTTGAAGAAGTAAAAGTATACACTCAACATAAATGTTGACAGCAAATAGGGATATCAGATGATGACGTTCTTTCTACAATTTTGTGATCTTGATATATACTTTTAACTTATCTTAACTAATTTAATCATGTTGATCATGACATTCACATTGCTTTAATGGCAGGGGGAGGTGTTTGATATTTATGGAAGTTTTGGGTGGAATCCATATATAAGCCTGTTTTAAATTTTAATTGATATATAAATCTCACTTTTCTTTAATTCATGGTTGGGAATTGGGATATTTTTAGTGTGCTTGCAAACAATAATGCTTATTTTGAAGTGATTAAAATTGATTGTAATAGTAAAATTGAAAGTTGGTAGTGTTTTAAAACAAAGTACTTTTAATAAAGAGACACTTTTGTGTGAGACGGTCTCATGCATGAGACGGGTCTCACACTTGACCCATTTTCTAAAAGCTGCCCCATACAACATTAACATGATAAAAATCCTATTATGCCCTTAATGGGCTGAAGAAACCAACGCAAAAAAGATAATTTGGAATTTGTACCTGTTCGGAAAGCTTTCTTCTCGTCCGCAAACCAATTGTAGCAGTGAGATAGAGACTATTTTTGTAGGGAGATTGCGACGATATAGTAGTAGCCAGGTGATTTGGATCAATTTTTTGTGGTTTAGAATTAAAAAATGCTGCAAAACCAAACGATTTCGAATTCAATTACTGAAATTGAATTATTTTTCCATTTTATCGAGATTTCGTTGTGAATTGGATTTCGATTTTCTATTTTGTTGTTGTTTCAATTGTCGCCATATGTTGGTTTAATTAGAAGCTAAATACCCAAAACTAAAAGTGTGAACGTGACTCTCACCCTGTTAATAGGTACAACAACTGCTTCAATTGTTCATATGTCCTACGGAAAATAATATGAAATTCTTTCAGAATGGTACAGGGTATTAGAGTATCAAGAAATCCATCATGAGTATCAAATATTTGGTCAGGAGTATTAGAAATGAAAGATGACTTTAATGATTTATTTAGTACTATAAGTACCCGTTTATAAAATCTAATCAGGGGATCAACAATTTAAGCAGAAGTATCTAATATATAGTCGGGAGTATCAAACTAATAAATGTTTATCAAAAGTATAAATTATATATTTTGTACTATAAATATCAGTTTATAAAAATATGCTCAGGAGTCAGAAGTATCAGCTAAGAAGTATCAAATATCTAGTCAGGGGTATCAATAATTTGATCAGAAGTATCAAACAAATATTTAGTCAGGAGTATCAGATTACCAAAAAATATGTACAATTGTTTCAGTTATTCATATTTTCTACGAAAAACAGTTTGAAATTGTTTAAGCGAGTCATATTTCCTACAAAAAAATAATATAAAATTATTTGAGTGGTTCATATTTCGAATATCTGGTCAAAAATATCTTATCATGTTAGAGAGTAGTAGAGTATCAAGTATCCCATCAAGGGTATCAAATATCGTGTTAGGAGTATCATAATTTTAAATTATTTTAATGACTTATTTTGTACTATCAATATTAGTTTATAAAATATTGGTCTGGAGTATCAACTATGTGGTCAGAAGTGTCAAAAATCTAGTCAAGTGTATCAGATTCATATACATTTATCAAAAGTATAAAAAAATATACAACGTTACAATTATTCATATTCCTACAAACAAAATAGTACGAAATTATTTTAGTGATTCATATTTTTTTTTATTTGGTCAAGAATCTTTTAATGTGGTATAGAGTATTAAAGTACCAATAATCTATTTAGGAGTATCAAATATTTGGCCAGAAGTATCAAACTTAAATATAATTTCAAAAGATATTATTAATTACAACATATCAAAGATACTTTCATATTAAGTTGCTTCCCCCATCTTTTTCTATGAGTCTTCTGATTTATTGTTGTGAACGGTTAAGAAGTGATCCAGGAGTAGTTTATTCCTGTAAATTGTATATTTGTCCTTTCTTCTCATGCTTGTGCTATTAAGTTAGCTATGAATTAACAAAGCCAAGTTAATCAAAATGACTGTTCTATATATTTTTTGAAATGACCAAAATTAGATTAACACACCAATGTCCAACTAATCACAATTATCACATACTTATTTTAAACTTGAAAAGTAACTTCTAACTTCCGAGACACGTGCGACAAATCACTATCATTACTGAAAATTCATTCATATAAAATTAAACACGATAAGGGTTTTGTGCATACGTTCTTCATATCATATTAAGCAACATATGTATATCCCTAAGAATGTCATAAAAAAACAAGAGAGGAACACTAGTTGATATTCATTTAATAGTTGTTGCTTTCAGTCCAAAAGTGGCATACCATATATATTAATCGATGACAGGAAAAAAAATTAGAATACTAATTTCGAACAGTATCCAATATACTCTCCCCACTGCTGAAGAATAAAACATGCAAATGCCATTAGTTGGATCTCTTTCACAGTTTCACTTCACTTGGATTCCATCCTATTGATGGTCTTCTCTATTGCAGGCAAATTCTTCCTGAAGGTCCTCCATTGTTCAGTTGTTAAGCTTACTCCTGTTAATTGAGGCCAAATAGTTTGCTTTGTTTAGTGAAATTACAACATTATTACACACAACAACAAGTATGCAATAACTAACAATCAAAGCAATGCATAGACTAGCAAGGCCATTAGCACACTTCTCCTATCAAAAGATAAGACCTCAACATACTTTTTCTATCAAAAGATAAGACCTCAAACTAGAGCAGGCTATTTGAAGAGGCCAGTGAATCAAGTAAAGGAATTCCAACCATCAATATTAAGATCTCATATGTATCTAGGAGGTTGTTTCGTATCACTCTTTTGGTGCAACAAAAGAGTTGCCTGTCAATTTTGAGCTTAATTCTAATAGCAATGTCTAGTTTCTAGTTCACACAAGGGAAAACAGTAGTTAAGTTGAAAGGAAAATATTAAGAAAGATAAGAGCAAAGATTACTAAGGATTCACCCTACTTTAGCGTACCTAACAACCCCACATCACATACAAGTAGAGAAAGTAGCATTAATGAAATTTATTATATGCTACATCATTTTGCATAAAGTATCATGGTCATATCCCAAATTTACATGAATTATGTAACCCCTTCACTGTATAGTTGTCTACATTTTGAATTACTAAAAGGTTATCTCCAATCTAGCCAAGGGATATTAAGAATTAGCTATAAAGGGTAACCAAATGCCGACAATAATAATTAACTTTAGGTTTACAAAGTCATTTATGCAGAACAAATCTAACTCAAAATAAATAAACCATGAATACACCTACCCTACTTTGTTCTTTTTAAAATCAATTTACTACAATTCTCACCCCACCTTGAATACCAATAAAGGATTAAAAAAAAAAAGGATTCAATAAGACAAAAAAATCACAACACAACGAAAATCACAAAAGAATCAAATAAAAGAAGTTTCAGAAACAAGTATAATACTAGCAATAACCTTAAGAAATATCAAAGGAGCAGGATGAGGGAGAGGAGGCAAGGCATGAGATGTTCCAGTAGAACTTCACGCGGTGGCCTTCGGTTAGCGGTGGGCTGGAAAGGAAGAATGGCAACGTTCAAGGAAATTCTGAATTAAGAAGACCAGGGGGTTTTTGGGCTTTTTATTTTTGGTCCGACTTTTTTAAAATCCAATTGAAAGGGTCTCGTGAGTATTTGATCCAACAAGTTGAATATGAGTCAAATAGAGACCCGTCTCATGTATGAGACCGTCTCATACGAGTTTTTGTCATTAATAAATTGCTTAGAAGTTAGAGTGTTTTCAAAACAAATCACTTTTTGATAATTTTACAAAAAACCCTTGTTATAAGTAGAGATAAATAATGGTAAAATAGTAATATTGTCAAAATCATGAGAATAAAATTACAATAATATTTATTATAATGATGAGAAACACTTTTAAGCTAATAGAAGCATGAAGAGTGGTGCTTCAAGAAAATTACTTTTAAGTACTTAAATTAAATAGTTTGTTGAAGTTGCAAACACACCAAAAGTGATTGTAATCTAAAATAAGTGATTTTAAGTTCTTAGTTGAGTTTGCAAACACTCACTTTATAAGCCCACATATGATGTTATCATATAATTTAAACAAAGTCTCATGTGAAAAAACAAATTCACCTCAAGCAGGATTCGATCCCGCATCCCTGGGAAGGACAAAGAAACGCGTACCACTATACCACCGAACCTTGATGTTTCAAAATTGAAATTTTATACATAATAACTATTTATTTGTTTTAATTAAAAAAATGAGAAAATTCATTTATTTAAAAAAAAAAAAAAAAAAAACAGCGCTACACAAGTTTGATGTTGATAGAAGTCAAACTTGGTCTGATCAAAAAAAAAAAAAAGTTGAAATTGATCACAAGATTGGCAAAGAGGAATTCTTACTTACCACTATACTGAAATAACTTGATATTCTAAAATTGAGGCTTTATATATAATAAATGTGTTTATTCATTTTAATTAATTATGTATATTTAATTATCTATAGATTACAATTCACAATTGATTGATGAATGAAAATCAGAGCTAATTCTAATTATTTAGTTGATTCAAATATATAAGAAAACATTTTTATTAGTAATTCTATTTACAAATTGTACGTATAATACACTTCAAAAATTGTATTTTTATTGTAATAATGTTATATTTTGCATGTAATATTATTCCGTTTTGATTAGATAACCTTAACAAGTTATCCTTTTCTTATATTTAAATTGTAATACTGTTATGTTTTGCTTGTAATACTGTTTTATTTTCTTATTTTGAAATCAAAGTACAAGGCGTTAATGATCGTAGATTATAAATTTTAATACTTTTAAGTTATGCATTTAATACACTTCAAAATTTTAACTTTTTATGATGTTTTGGATGTAATATTTTTATATTTTTATATGTAATACTGTTATGTTTTGCATGTAATACTGCTTCATTTTTTTATTTAATATCTTTCATTATTCATATGTGTTTTTAATGTAATAATGTTACGTTTTTACTGTAGTTTATCACAAGAAATAAAATAAATTAATGAATAATTTAATTAATAAATATCCGTTATAACATAATGATGAATACTATGGTATTGTTTGTTTGAAAAATAATAATACATTGTATTTTTTAATTTAGGTTTTTTTATTATAAATTAACAAAGACAAGGGAGGGGGAGGGGGGTTGGAAATAGGGAAAAGAAATAAGAAGAGAAAATAAAAAAACATTCTATCTTTTTAATTTATATATTTTATTATAATATAATAAAGATGAAATAAGAGAGGGGGTGTGGGGGGAGGAAATGAAAATTTAAAAAGAATTAGGGGAAAAAAAGAAAATGAAAAAAAAGAAAAAAAAATCAAGTAAAGGCTCCAACCAGGGATCAAACCAGTGACCTTGTGATTCTTGTTCAAGAATTTAGCCACTAGGCCGCAACCACTAGTTTTATAAAGTTGTTTCGGATATTAGTATTATTTTAAATTTCGCTGCCTATTTTAAATTTTCTCAAATATGAAAATTTTCACATAAGACATACTCTATAATTTATACTAATACATAATAGGATTCCGTTTCATTAATAATGTCCCATATAAATTTTTGTTTCGACATTTTAAGTTCGAGTATGTCTAGTGTGAAAATTTTCATGTATGAAAATCTATAAAATTGTCCTAAATCAACCATCTATACCCTAAACACTAAATAATGAACCCTAAATTATGACATATTCGGGTAGGGTGAACCATGAATCACTTGGGCCGAGTGAACCATGAACCACTTAATTTTGTCTTACCTTCACCAATTATAGAATTTAATTGTAAATTAAATTTTTTTTATGTATGAAAATTTTCATACTAGATTTTGTCTTTAAGTTCTAACCCCATTAAAAACCTGATTTTTTATTATGTTCATTTAATTAGTTTGTTATGGATTTTTTTTTTGTGTGAGTAAAATATTTATGATTTTAAATTAAATAATTGATTCTATTAAACTATTACTAAATTTTAGTGATATAATTAAAAGGAAAAACTGGTTTATAGACATTTTAATTTTTTTAACATTGATTAATTTTTCAATTGATCATTAATCTAAATCAAGAAAGTAGCTCATCTTTATGTTATTTCATTTTCTTAGTCTAAATGAATATAAATGAGAAAAATAAGTGAATTGTGAAATTGTTTATTATGTTCATCTCTCAGGGTATTAATACCACGAAACTTGTTCATAATATGGAATTTATACCACTATATGTATAAATTAATATCATAACACTTATAAAATGATACTACTACACTTATAAACTGATATTATAATATTAAATGCTATATGTATTAGTTTAGAAGAATAGTGATTAGTTTATAAGATTAAAATCACTACTCTTATAAACTAACACTAATCTTGTAAACTAGCTAACACCTATAACATTTAATGTTATAATATCAATTTGTAAGTGTAGTGATATCAATTGATAAGTATTATGATATTAATATATAAATATAGTGGTATAAATTTTATATTATGAACAAATTTCACCGGATACCTATTCTATGAGATGTTCGACGTTTGCACCCATTTCTTTAGACAAAAAACTCGTATGAAACGGTCTCATGCATGAGATAGTATACAACTTAGCACAAATCAACAACCACCTCTCAAAAGTGTTCAACGCGTCAATGCTCGCATAATGTCTATCTTATCGTGAGACCGTCTTAATGCAAATGTGTTTCTTTATTTATTGGCAAATGATTTCATATTAAGGGTGTTTGGTTGGACAATTTGGAAGTAAGTTAAGGTATGGACAATAAAATGAAAAATTATGTTTGATGTGGTGTGGAGGAATGAAATGATTTCCCAAGAATCTACCATTCCTTCCAATTAGGTGATGCATGAGTTTTATTTCACAACTATGAGTTTTATTTCACACCTCAGTGAGTCAGTGATACCTATAGTGTTTTTCAATCCTTTATTTTCACCGATCACCCCTAAATAAATAGAATACAGTACAAATACAATAATCAATAAGGCAAAAATCAGTTGAGATAGGTAAACCATATAACATGTACAAACCTTTTTATGGTGACTCAAATGAACAAGCACAGCCACAAGTTTTGATTGTTAGTATTAATTTTTTAATATCAGTTATTTCACTAAAAATATTAACTAATTATTTTACAAAAAATAGTAATATTTATGCTGTCTCACAAATGATCAACTCAAAATTAAAATGACATTAATTTGATCACCATTACTTGCATGCTAAGTAGACTCGACATTAATATTAGGGTATGTTTAGTTTTGAGTTTTGTGATCCTACTTTTGGATTTTAAAATTCTAAATAAATTGATTTTACTTTTTAATTTTTATAAATTAATTTTAAAAAATCACTCCATTCAACTTATAAACTTTTAATCATTATACAATTGTCTAATCATTACAATTTCTCTCAATAATAATATAACTTCATTTACTTTTACACATTGATTAATTTGACGTATAAAATTCATTCAACAATAATATAATATTAATACAACATCGTTCACTCTTACCATTGATTTTGCTAGGACTTTAACTGCAATTATAGAGAAATTGATACAAATGAACACAAGTTTGTTGATCCAATTCGCCAGGAATGACTATGTTTGGAGGCACTACCAAGTCAGTAGATTTACTAATATTTTAAGTGATCACAAATACAATTAATCAAATGAGTACTCATACTCGAAACTGAGCCAAAATCCTAAAAGTCATTCAACTCGAATACTACTTTAAAGACCCAATTTTTTTTTTAAAATCTATCGATCAAACTCTACAACCCAACATATTTTAACATAAAATTAAATCTCTATTTACTCAAGAATAAAAAAAGACACGCTTTACTATTTATCATAATTTTTAAATTTTCAAATTTACATAAATAAAATTTTAAAATCACTTAAAATTCAAAGTAAACACGATCTAAGTGTTTAAACTTTAAAAAATAACTTTTAGAAATTTTTTTTTTTAAAAGATATGAGAGATAACTTTAAAAATAAATGTTGGGTGTTTCTTAGAGCAGTCAGGATGTCGTACCGACTGACAATAGTCAGGGTCTGAAATTTCACCATATGTCGCCGTACTCTATCGTACTGACCTGATACCTATTGTACAAGTTTAATATTTCTAAATTATTTTTTTATCATTTACCATCTTACCCTTTCTCAAACCAAATTAAAAAATAACATATTAAAATTATTTCTTCTAAACCTAAAAATCAATTCACGCCCACAAAAATCAATTCCACCACCAATTTCAATAGGGAAAAATGTCAAATTGGACCTCAACTTGTCTCTTAGGATCAAGTAAGCCCCTAATCTATTGTTTTGTTCATTCACACCCTTTTTCTTTTCAAATTGGATCAAACAAGCCCTCCATCTCCTAAAATCCAAACACATAAACCCCTGTAATATATTTGATTGAAACGAAGTTAATATTGGATGCTTATACGGACAACTATGCTTATAATTACTTCCACAGGGTCTCTATCTGTCATATTAATATATTATGCATATGCGAAGCAAACTCAGACTGCAACATCTATTATTGCACATTACTAAAAAAATGCTAATAGACAACAAATATTATCCGTTGTCTATTAACTTGAACACCCGTTGTGTATTAAGGTGTAGTTAAAGACCCCCTTCCTTTAACAACGGGTATTATCCGTTGTCTATTATATAAAAGACAACAGAACGTCTGCTAATAGACAACAAATAGTGTCTGTTGTCTATTTCTTCTACCACAACGTTCATAGACAATGATTTATACCCATTGCTATTTCGCCAACCACAACACTAATAGGCAACATTATCCGTTGTCTATTTCATCTACCACAACACAATTAACATTATTTCACAACACATAATATATATGTTGTCTTTAAAAGAATAGTAATATTTTTTTAATCATAATATATATTATTTAATTTAAAAATAATCGAATGCTAAATTAATAGAAAATATTAATGAACACGTACATAATCATTACAATATATTCAAGTATCTCCAAAACATATCCTTACACAAATTATCCAATAATTAATCCGAGAATACATTACCAACAAAAAAAGTAAAAAAAACACAAAACAAAAACTTAATTTCTAATGTCTCAACTTTTCCATCTTCCATCACCCGTCTCTCAAATCAAGCAATTCCTGAAAAAAAAAAAAATCACTAATATTATATGAGAAAACTCTTGAAAGATTGTATGAAGCTCTTACTCACACCTCACATATATGTTAATGATCTGAAAAAATTGAAAGAGAATACAATTAACAGATTGTGAAGGACAATTTTAAAAGAGTTTATATAATCACGATATGCTTGAAGAATCTTTGTTTAAGAAACACAATTAGCGTACCCTTTCTAATTGCTATTTTTGCAAAAACTGCTCAAGAAAATTTGAGGATGTATGCAAAAAATTGAGGAACAATAAATTGCATTCTTAGAGAATGTTCCTGCTGAAGGGTTGCACCCAAACCACATTTGAAGCTCAGTAAACCAAAGAAATAGGTTAAACGAACAGTTATTATCAAGATGACACGATTATTCATTGTTCACATCATATCCACCAATGCAATTCCAACCCAAGCTCATATATATCGAATTACTTATCTACAATTACTTGAAATCTCAATATCTCAATTTGAAGGTTAGTTAAAGTAATATATATTGACACTACTTGCAAGATCTAAAATAATAATCAAACATAGGTTCAAAGATCACATAAGTACCTAGGACTTGCAAGGTCTTTGAACGAAATTTTAGAAAATCTCTAGCAAATAAAAGAATAAAGAAAAATATAGAATAAGTAGTCAAACTAGCATGTGGAAAATTGTAAGAAGAATCTAGTTAGTTCTCACTTTAAATTGATTTTTTTAAAGACAAAACCTCGTATGAGACGGTCTCATACAGAAGACGGGGTACAAACTAACACAAATTAACATTCATCTCTCTCAAAGTATTAAAACGTCAATGCTCAAATTATGTTTCGTCTCACTGTGAGATCATCTCATCCAAGTGTTCCTCTTTTTTCAAAGCCCTCTACTCCTTTTCCTAATTTCTACAATTTCCTGCCCTGCTGTTATCATATCTTTTCATCTCATCCTTGCTTCCAAATTCAACATAAATATATCCCATCCTTCAACATTAAAATAGAATCAAAGCTACATTATCTAACTAATATATTCTATTGCGAAATCATTAATCTCAACATTCAATACAAAATTAGAGGAATGTAATTGCTAATTAATTTATATCCTACTTCCATAGTGTAATTGCCAAAGCACTAATTTTTCACAGCAAAGCTACATTATCCCCACATTAATTAGCTACATTAAAAATTAAGAATCCATTGCTTCAAGAATGTAACCAGTATATTCTATTGTCGAAGCACTAATCTCAAAACGAACATAATGTGGCAAAAATATCCCCCAACATTAAAAGTTGAAAAAGCATTAATCTGTGTGGTCAAGTTATCTTGCTTTGCCAAAACTTGAATAATCCAGACAAGAAAAATAAGACAAGGAGGTCTATTGTTATCAGTCAGAGACAACTGATAAAACAAACTAATTAATTACTTTTTAGGCATAAACTCAGCACAATAAACTTCATGAGCGAGATTAATAACTCATGAAGACAAGGATATATATACAATAAAATCATACCGGCGACAAGACGAACGGCGAATTGGCGATGAAGACGTGAGGAACGCGGAGAATCGGCGACAAGAGGCTGCGACCAGCGTCGAATACAGCGGTGGCCAAAGTGCCGGGAAGCAGCGTGAAGGGGAGAGCAATTAGGGCACGCTGGTTGAGAACGGGGAAAAATATTGTTGTGTACTAAAATATGAGGATTATGGATTAAGATGTGGCTTAATGATCTTAGTGACACAAACAATAAATGTGTAAAGTAGATGGTGTTTATGTTATATGATTGCTTGAGAGAGTAAGAGTTTGAACAATAAATTGGCAAGAAGTTTGGTAAGGTCTCAATTTCTCTCCCATTTCTTGGTCATAAATGACCCCTATTTATAAGGTTTGGGAGAGTGGAGCTCACTCTCCCGATTTACATGGACAAGTAGCCAGAAATAGCTCTGCAAAACATTAAATGCTACATGATTGATGTGACCCAGGTCGGAGGTCGCTGGGAGGTCGCTCGAGGGATCAAGAGCTCGCGCTCCTCGCTGGGACGTCGCCCGAGGCAAATCCGGATTTGCAGGGATTTAGCCGTCTATCTACTCATAGCTACTCATCATTACCGTCCTTTACTGACACATCTCCGATTGAGGCAATTCTTAGGTAAGGCTCCTGGCGCTGCTCGTCTGCCACGGGTCCCATCCCCATTAATTCTCCGTACTTGTGTCAGTGTGAGACCTGCGAGGTGCATCCAGGTCGCATACTGGTGCTTGGCATGTCTTCGTTTCCATCCTTTCTGCGAGGTGTTATACTTGTGTAAAATGTGGTCTGGTCCTCCTCTGTTTCTTTCCAGGTCGGGCCCGACCTCGCGCCATATGCCCACAACACTAGCCCCTAGCTCATTCGCCTATGCTTGCCAAGGGGGATGAGCTATCCTTCTAGTCAGTAATCGCGAGGTGCTATGTTCGGTGGCTTCTTGCGTACGCGTGGTTGTTGTCTTGGAAATCGCTGATCTGACGGTATTTCATTCCTAAATGCGTCCGTGCCTACTCGGAGTAGGCAATGATGGTAGCGTGGCTTTCACTTGTACCGGCCCGCCAAAAAGTCGCGGTCCAATCACTTATGCCCTAGAACCCTTCTATAAATACCCCTTTCCCCTCTCATTTTTCACTTTTCACTTCTTCAAACTTTTCGATAACCGCGCCTTGTTGCTCGTGATTCTTGTCTGGCGGTTAGGTGTTCGTTTTTCCTCGGGTAAGCCCTAGATCTCTTTCTTCTCTTCGTTTCTGTGATTTGGTGAACAATGTCTACCTCGAATCGGGGAGGGCTCGGGGCGCCGAGTTCCGGCATTCCGATTGACGACGATTCACGACCGGGGTACTACGGCCCGAACTTCAGATTGGAAGTCTCCTCGAGACGGTGAGTGGAATTCTGTGTTGGCTAGGGGTGAGGTCACATCAAGAAAACGCCTTGGCTTGCGGGCGAGGGGGACCTTGGGAGGTCTTTCACCCTGTCGTCATACGGAACTTAGGTTTTGGAGATGGTGGGGGAGGAAGGAGCTGAGCCTAGTTCGGGATCGATTGATCCAGTCGAGTTTGACTTCTTGTCGGACGAGGTTATACCCGACGTGCCGCGTGATGATGATGAGATTGACGCCGTTGATCGCAGGCTGCAGATAGAAGAGAGTATGTCTCATCCTCGCGAATTGATCCCCCAACCAACCCGAACTCGCGAGGACAAGATTTTTTTCTGGCGGCGAGGTAACTATTTTCAGAATCGAGGCCGAGCTTTTTCTATGGAGAGAATAATTTTAAGTCCCCAGCGACGTCCACTTCTGGGTTCCCGGTTATAAGATCGATTATGCCGACCAGGTCCCTGATGGGTGTGTGGCGATGAACTATGACACAATGAAGGCTGGGCTCCGTTTTCCGCTTCATCCTATTATTACTTCGCTGCTGTGGTTTTGGGGCCTAACTCTGACACAAATCACTCCCAATGGGTGGAGCACCATCTTCGGGATCTTATCTCTGTTCGGCCGCATCCAACCTTGGGCGTTTCCTTCTGTCAAGGAAATGAATCTTCTCATCTCGCTGGCGAAGTGGGGTAAAGACCCCGGGTACTACTATGTGAAAGCCCGCCCTCATATGAAAATAGTTGAGGACCTCCCTAGCAAGGTCCAAGACTAGAAAGAGAAGTGGTGGTTGGTAGGGGGAGCCTGACAGAGTCCCGTCTTTGCCCTAGGAGCCCTCGGATATCGCGAGATTCCTCGCGACTATGCGACTCTTAAATGTAAGCTTTTTGTTTTTCCCTTTTCCATAATACTGATTTAACTTCTTCTCCCTATTGCAGCTCCCAAGAAATCCAAGGCATCCGAGCTCTCCCTTCCCTTCTTGGTCCCGATTGGTTGGTGTGCTTAATTGATCCGACGGAGAGGTCGCTAATCATCCTCCAACGGTTGAAGTGTCCGAATTTGGCGGCCTAATCGTTTTCCACCTGCGATTCATTGGGCCTTGACCTTCCCGATAAGCTTTTGAGATTTTTACTCGCTGATTTCGACTTCTTTGGTTATTCCCGGTCGTTTCTCGATCTTCTTCTTGTCTTGATTTCTTCATCGAGCCTATCCGTTTCACATCCTCCAAAGTTACCGAGCGAGATGTAAACTTGAACGCCGAGGAGACGGAAAAAAAGGTTTCGCCTTTGCTCATCCAGCAATGGTGAGCGAAGAAGGATGTCGCGTCGGTGGGTCCCTTCAGGGCCCCCTCCGGAGGGCAAAAGTTATCGCCGCCCGCAACCGAGACCTAAAAAGGGCTCTTGCGAAAATGCGAAAGAACCGGCAGGAGCTCCCTAAACACATCCAGACGTCCGTGGACATGGATGTGCTCCGGGACTCCCAGAGTGGGAAAGTGTTGGTCTCGGGTTCCGCGGGGACCCCTGATACGATTGTCGAGCTCACACAACGTCGGGCTCGCGATCCCGATGATCGCACTTTCCTTGGGTGGAACTCGGATTTCCGCCAACAGTATACCTCGTTTCACTTATGACTTCATTTCTATATTTTATTTCGAGTGTACCATGTTTATGTCCGGTTGCCTTGCAGATACAAACTGGATGATGGAGTATTTCGGGGGGAGTCGAACCACAACTACTTGTGGTCGCGAGCTCCTACGGCTAATGACACCCACCCTTCCTACCTCCGGCAGATAGCCGAAGATGCTCCGAGGTCTTGGATTCTGGATCTCCACGAGGAAGCTCATACACAACACTTCTTCGAGAATCTGACCTCAGGGATTGCTCACATGTGTCGTTCTTTGGCCTTCTTTGAACGGAGCCGAGAGCAGTATGGCCGGGCAAAGATCCAGGCCCAGAAAGCTGAAGCTCATTGCTCGTCGATGAAGTTAGACTTGTCCAGGTCATCGAAAGAGCGGGAGGTTGTTATCAATGCAAAAGCTGCGACCGAGGAGAAATTGAGAAATGTGACCCGGGAGCGGGACGAGCTGGAGAAGAAAATCTCCCAGATAGCGAAGGATCTCGAGTTCCGAGATCAAAAGGTGAAAGAGAGCATGGACAGGACTACTGAGGTGGAGGCTCGGTGTTGCCGGTTAGAAGCTGAGGTCCATGACTTTCCGACCACTGTGAAATTGGAACGCCATCATGCCTCCAACCTGGCCTATATCCACTCATTTTCTAACGATGTTCGGGCTTGTCATCGAGCTGGTGACCTTGATGGAGCAAAGTCAGCGATGTCCGAGCTGCTCACCGGATACATGCGTAATAACCCTGTTCGGGAGGGGGATGATCTTCCCATCAAAGACCTTGCTGCCTTTGGTGTGGAGTTCGCTTTTCCTACCCCAGTCTTAATCTTTATGATCCCGAGGAGTTACTCTGGCTATTGAATGAAGAAACGGATGATGGCAGGATGGCGATGATAGAGAGGTTGTTGGTGGTGATGATGGTGGAAATGGTGAAGGGAATCAGGTTGGCGTCGAGATTCCCGAGGTTGAGCAAAACACGATGACCAACCCTGTTGAGGGGACCTCGGATGCTCCGCCGAGCTGATTCCTAGGACGGTTTTTCTGCGGCAGTATGCCAAATGCCTTCGGGCACCCTTTGTAATCGCCCTTCGGGGTTTTCTTATCAGCTAGTTAGGTTGCCCTTCGGGGTGTGTAAGTGTTTGCCCAAGGGGCGTAGGACTTCGCTGCCTTCGGGCGTTTATTAATGAAATCGCAGTTCCTTTTCATTTCTATCTTTCTCGCTTCCTGGTTTGAATGCTTGTTTGTTTCTTTCCAATACTTTGAGATTGGTGACTTTGTGTATCTTGTCTTCTCGCAGATTGTCTTCTCGAACATCTGGATAAAAAATCATAATGATAACAGATTTGTTAATTGATAGTGACTTGAATGTCGGCTTAGATAGGATATGCGACCGATGTCGACTTAGACTTGGTATGCGACCGAGGTCGACTTAGGCTGGGTATGCGACATACTAGCCTTCACATATTCTTGGCTTAGCCGACTTAGACTTGGTATGCGACCGAGGTCGACTTAAAATTTGGGTATCGACATCTTAGCCTTCACATATTCTTGGCTTAGCCGACTTAGACTTGGTATGCGACCCGATTCGACTTAAATTTGGTATATCGACATACTAGCCTTCACATATTCTTGGCTTAGCCGACTTAGACTTGGTATGCGACCGAGGTCGACTTAGGCTGGGTATGCGACATACTAGCCTTCACATATTCTTGGCTTAGTCGACTTAGACTTGGTATGTGACCGAGGTCGACTTAGGCTTGGTATGCGACATACTAGCCTTCTCATATTCTTGGCTTAGCCGACTTAGACTTGGTATGCGACCGAGGTCGACTTAGGCTGGGTATGAGACATACTAGCCTTCACATATTCTTGGCTTAGTCGACTTAGACTTTTTCATTTGCGAATCTATTTCTGATCGAACTCGTGAGAGGTCGGGGAACATTCCCCCAAGTTCGTGAATGTAAAAAGGTGGAGCAAGTTTGTGCTATAAGTCATAACTCATAGAGAAATATACAGTCGATCTGGATTTTACAACTCATAGTTATTGGTAGAACTTCTTCAGGTAGGTCGCATTCCACGGATACATCGTCCTCGAGCTGGTAAGCCCCATTTGGGAGGCATTTCGAAATCTTCATGGGTCCCTCCCAAGTTGGACCGAAAACTCCTTTCTGGACTCCGAGGATTCTTTTTAAGACGAGGTCGTCGATCTTGAATCTTTGGATTTTTGCTTTTGAGTTGTAGTATTTTTCCGACTTTTGTTTATAGTTTGCGTTTCTTAAGTTGACTTCCAATTTTTTTTCTTCGAGGAGGTCGAGGCTGAGAGATATGGCTTGATCGTTGTCCTCTGTGACTGTCTGCGATGTTCGATGGCTTCTGACCACGACCTCGGCTGGTATGACTGCCTCCGTCCCGAAAGCCATAGCAAAAGGTGTTTCGCCCGTTGAATTTCGGCAAGTGGTCCTATATGACCATAGGATGCTTGGAAGCTTGAAAGCCCACAATCCCTTTGACTCAATGAGTTGAGTTTTCAGGGTGTGTTTGATTATTTTGTTCACAGCTTCAACCTGCCCATTGGACTGGGGGTGATAAGGGGTGGAGAACAGCTTTGCGATTTTCCACTTCGCGAAAAAGGCATCGATCTCGAAACCATCGAATTACTTCCCATTATCTGTGATGATTGCTTGTGGTAAGCCAAAATGACAAATGATGTTTTTCCATATAAATCGAATGATTTTCTCCTGGGTAATGGTTGCAAAGGTTTTCGCTTCGCCCATTTGGTGAAATAGTCTCGCGACCCTTCGCAAACTTCTAACTACGGGGCTTTTGGGAACGGACCGATCAAAGTCGATTCCCCACCTCGCGAAAAGGCCATGGGTCAGATTGATGTGAGCTCCTCCGGCTCGCTTAATCGTCGGCAAAAAAAAAACTAGCATTCTTCGGCACTTCTTGCGTATGCAATCACATCTTTTCTTAAAGTTAGCCAATAATAGCCTTGTCTCGATCGTCTTGTAGACGAGAGACCGGCTCATGGGTATGATTTCAAAGAATCTCTTCGTGGATTTCCTTCGGGATCACTTGGCCTTCTTCCCGGGGTGACGATTTCAAAAAGTGGCAAAGAGAAACTTCGCTTATAAAGTTGTTCGTCGATGATGGCGTACCTCGCTGCTCTTAGTTGTAATCGGTGAGCGGTGACCCTATCCTCTGGTAGTATCCTTTTCTCGATGTAGTCGCTGACTTCGGTCATCCAATTGTTTTGGGGTCGTGATCTGAAGGACTTCCCTATGAATGTTTGATGGACTCGCTTGGTTCGTCCAAGTTATTTCCTTTATGTCGATGATGGCCCGACGACTTTGAGGAGTGTTGAGTTTAGTGCTTCGCTATGTTGTCTATATCTGCGGTGCCTTCCGGACGTGGCCAAAGCGAGCTAGTGCATCTGCTGTGTGTTTTCGCCGAGGTATCAACTCTATTTGCACCTCCTCGAACTTTTCGATGAGGCTCTTCGCTATCTGCTGGTATTTCATCATTTGTTCACCCCGTGCTTCGTATTCTCCTGAAATCTGGCATACGACCAACTAGGAATCGCTGTAAACTTTCAATTTTTGCACACCGATGGCCATCGCCATTTCCAGGCCATTTATCAAGGCCTCATACTCTGCTTCGTTGTTGGTGGCATGAAAATAAAAACTCACAGCCGTGGTGAAGGATTGTCATTCGGGACTGATTAGGACCACTCCAGCCCCTGCTCGGGTGCTCGTCGAAGAGTCGTCGATGTGCAATGTCCATGGGATGTCGACCGCCTCCGGTGTCTTTTCTGGAAAGGTGAGCTCGGTGAGAAAGTCACGAGACTGAGCCCTTGACCGCCGAAAGTGCGAAGGTGATCCCAAACTGTCCTAAATCAATGGACCATTTCAACAATCTTCTGGCTGTGTCAGGTCGGTGCAAAACCTGCCTCAGTGGCATGGTAGTTAGGACTTCTATTTGGTGATCGAAAAAAAATACCGCGAAGCTTCCGGACGCCATAATCAAGGCACGCGAGCTTCGAGCGGCGGTACTTGAGCTCTCAAGATCATTCAAAGTCCGGCCGACGAAGTATATAAGCAAAATGGTAATCGACCTTCGCTCAAGACTAACACCGCTACCGAGAGCGGATTCCGAGGCCGCGAGGTACAGGAATAACTTCTCGCCTGGTATGGGTTTTGCCAAGACCTGGGGGTCGTAGAGGTACACTTTGAGCTTCAGAAACACGGCTTGGCATTGCGGGGTCCATGAGAACTTTCCTTTTTTTCATGGCGAAAAAAAAGGCTTCAGACTTATCCCCCATTCGGATACGAATCTGTAGAGAGCTGCGAGACAACCGGTCAATCTTTGGACTTCTTTCTCATTGCGAGGTGGTTTCATGTCCATGATGGCTTTGATCTTTGTAGGGTTAGCTTCGATACCCCGCTGACTGATGATATGGCCCAGGAACTTTCCCGAACCAACCCCGAAACTGCATTTCTTGGGATTCAGGCGCATGTTGTATTTTCTCAAGATGTCAAATGTCCGGGCGAGATGGCACATATGGTCCTCCTTCTTCTCACTTTTCACCACAATGTCGTCGATGTATACCTCCATGGTCTTTCCAATCTCGTCGGCGAACATTCAATTTACCAAACGCTGGTAGGTTGCCCCTGCGTTCTTCAGACCAAATGGCATCCTCTTCCAACAATACACGTTTTTCTCTGTCGGAAAAAGATGTGTGTTGTCGATCATTTTGTCCATGGCGATCTGGTGATACCCGTAACGATCCATGAATGTCATCATCTCGTGCTCGGTGATTGCTATCTCTGAGGTGATCGATGTCTTGGCATTGGAAAGTAATCTTCGGGCAGGCCTCATTGAGGTCGGTGAAGTCGATGCATAGTCGCCAAGAGTTGTTTGCTTTTTACTAAGACTTTGCATTGGCCACCCATCGCGGTGATCCGCTTGCTTTCGATCAACTTGTTATCTAGCAGTTTCTTTACTTCCTCGGCCAGGGCTGCGTACTTTTCTGGACCGAACTTCCTTCTTCTCTGGGATACTGGCCTCTTCGTCGGATCGATGTTCAGTTTGTGGCATGCGACCTCGGGGTCGATGCCGACCATGTCCTCATGTGACCATGCGAATACGTCTAGATTCTGCTTGAGGAAATCTATTAGTTGTTCTCGCAGGTCGCTGGGAATTCGTGTTCCAATGGTCACACTTAGTTCTGGCCGATCAAGGTCGACTGGGATTTTTTGAGCTCTTCAATCGGTGTTGCTCGTTGATCACTTCTCCCCGTTCTAGGATCGAGGTTGAATTCTCGTTGTTCGGAGTCGACCTCCATTGGTTTGAAACCTAGGCGAGGTTCCAAATCTGGTAAATCTCGTGAAGGCTTCTCTCTAGCTGTGATGTCAACTTCCATAGGTGTTACATTTGTTTCTACTACACTATCTATCTTCATTTCATTACTTTCTTTCTCTTTCCGAGGTGGAGTTTAGCTCGTACAACTTAGCCCCACCTCGGATTTTCTACCAAAATAAAAAACATAATTTAAATCGACACAAGTATAAGTTAAACATTTTCTTGCCGCAATCTGGTCACCCTTGATGGTGCCAATCTTCCCGTCAGGTCCGGGAAACTTAATACAATAAAAGTAGGACGAGGAGGCAGCCCCGAACTCATGTTCGAAAGGCCTGCCGAAGAAAGCATTGAAATTTGATGGAGCATCGATGATTACAAAGTCCAGCTGCCTCGTTGCCTTCACGTCAATGTCCAAGGTTGATGTGATCTCGACAGATAGACGGATCATCCCATATGCCTCAACAGGCTGGTTCCCGAAACCCCGAATTCCGACCTCACAAGGCTCGACGTAGGAGTGGAAATCGCCGAGCAGGTCCAGAGTCTTTTTGAAAAGGATGTTGCAGAAAGCCCCATTATCGATTATGACGCGATGAACTAGAGGTCCCATTATTCTGGCCGAGATCACGAGTGGGTCCCAGTTTGGAAACACCACCCCATCTTTGTCCTCCTCGGTGAAGGTGAGCTACTTCTGACTTGGGGCGATGGTGTTGATTAGAAGGCAACTCAGCACGGCATTGTCGAGAGCTCGCATCTCAGCCTTCTGGCGTCGGTTAGTCAGGGAGGTCGCTGGGAGGAATCCACCAAGGGTCCCCCCAGTAGGGCAGATCATGTGGATGATCCTGCTCTCCGCTCCCGCTGGGATCTGCGGACCTTGCTTTCCTTAGTCGGGCTGGTTTCCTGGCGGTGGCGCTGGTCACTGATTTTACTGCTGCCTTGGCTTAACAAACCTTTCCAACTTCCCTTCTTCATACAACTTCAAGAGCTCCATTTGGAGGTCGCAACAATGCTCAGTGTTATGCCCAATGGAGTTGTGGTAGTCACAAAACTTCTTCGGGTTGAGTTTGTAGGTGTCCTGGTACATTTCCAGGGCCGGGGGAAACTGCTGTCTGCCCCTGATCGCCTGATAGATCTGAGCTGCATTAATGGTCAGTTTTTCCAGGAGTTTTACCACCAGAGGGTTATCAACTGGCTTGAAAGTCCCCGGAGGTCGGTAGTGCGTGGATCGGGGCCTCCTGTAAGGCTTCTTGGGTTTTGGATCAGGCTTCTTGACTTCGATCTTCACCTCGCTTGGTCGCTGCTCGCCCAATATTGATGCCAGTATCTCGGTATTGGTGATCATAACCCCAGCTCAGTATCGGAAATCGGCGTAGCTCGATGGATAATCCTTGTTCATCATTTTCCAGAGTTTTGTTCCCTTTTTCAACCTATGCACTATTCCCAACACCTTGGCTTCGTCGCCCAGCGGCTCGCCTTCCATAATGAGCTGGTCTATTCGATCAATATATGCCCGGTCCAACTCCTCCTCGAACTGATAGATGTTTGCCAAACGCTGTTTTGTTCCCTTGTGCGGGGTCAGCGAGGCGAAGTGAGTGAGGAACAATTGAGCCATCTGGTGGAAAGACTCTATGGACGTCGGGGGTAAGGAGTTGATGTTGGGGAATGAGTTACACAGATCTATTCGGGGTAAATATTTAAATACAAATTTAATTCATTAATTATTACTAGCATGAATTAATCCTATATTAATTCAAATAATAATTGCAACAACATATCATGCATATAAAAAGCCACGTAAAACCTACGCATGCGGAATCTACGGGTTTACGTGAACGTACCTCTTGGGATGACAGTGGCTTTGGTCGGACGGACTAACCAAAAGGACTTCCCAAGTATTCCCTTAGCCCTTGCTCGACAATCCGGTGGAAGGATACTCGCAAACAATTAACAAAAGGAAAAAATAAACTTTGTTGCACCACTTATGTGGATTTGCTAATATTTCCAGCACATGGAATTGTACTTGGGAATGAACTAATCATCCCCTATTTATAGGAGGGAGGGTGGTCGAATTTTATGTGATATTTCAATGTGGGAAAAGACTTTTCTTGGTCACCAAGAAATCTTGAATATATCTTCTATATTCTTTTTTCCATAATTAAAATATTCCACAAAAATCCCACCTCCTCTATTATGGTGATTTTCGAAAATTTTATGTTACAAGAATCCAAGATTTGGATCTTCTTGAATTTATGAGATATTCTTGTATTTCAAGAAATACATATCTTCCATAATATATTTTCAAGAAAATCAAGAAAATATTTCTTGCCCACTATATTTTCAAAATTTTGAAATTTACTATATAGTTAACCAAGTGGGAGATTTCTTGAATTTAATGAGATAATCTTGTATTCCAAGAATACATATCTTCATTCCATAACAAAATTCAAAGAAAATCTTTCTCCCTCTTTTATCCATAATTTTCGAAAATTTAGAGGAAATATAAAGCAACAATATTTATTTTATTTTAATCACCTTTTCAGTTATTGGACTATTTGTTGGGCAACTCAGGGGGCCTTTAGGAGAATTAAGATTGGACCTTCTAATGGATCTTGAATATCTAATATTGAGCCACAATATAATTCAAGCCCATAAATATTAATTAATCCCACTACATAATTAATATTGCACCATCCATCTTAACCCATATTACAAATCAATATGGCTCCGGTCATTATTTCCCGTGTTTAAGATTATCTAGCCCATTAATTAATTCAAGCCCTTTGAAATAGCTTTCCGTTAATTAATATCTTTTGTCCTTGGTCGAGGAACGGTTCAACATTATTATCCATACCGGAAACTAATTCCACTTGCAAGATTTGGTATGATAAAACTTATGAACCTCCCAAGGGGGCAAATCAAGCAAGCGTACTTGCACACGATTCTTCGTATTAGATCTTAGCAATCACATGCGACCAATAATATTGCCCAAGATAAAAAGTATTTAATCTCTCTGATTCGCTACCCATGATAAGTCAAAGCAATAGTTACCAATCCCACGTGATCCTATTTAAGGGATGAAGGTTAAGAAACAACGAACCACTGAGGTCTAATTCTTCCTTGTTGGGTTCTCAAGAATTTATCCTCCCAGAGGGTCCTATTCAAAAGATCAGTCATGCACTAGTGTAATCTCTTGGTCAAGACAAACCAATCGAGCCTTACACCTCAACCTTTCGCGATGGTTGTTCATTTCCATCTAGGTCGAATGAATGACGTACTTTTTAGTTACAAGGGACCGTTAATTTAATCTTTCGTGATCCGGTATCACTAAATTAACTTCTGATGTAACACGTCATTTAATTATTGAACAGTTATGCAGTAAATATATATAACATTCAATCATATTTAAAGCATCAGTGATAAACAATTTATTTCAGTAAATAAGTCTGAAAATTCAGTTTCGATTATACAAAGTAAAAAACATACTTTTCAGTATAATCCCAACAATCTCCCACTTATTCTCAAAGTCTGCTTTTAAGTATACTACAACACGTCTCACGTAGTCCGTGACATCTAATGTCACCTACACGAACCTAATAATTTCTCCCACTTATACTCAAAGCATATTGTAAAACGGCCTTGACACCCATTCCTTCCACATGTCTCTCGAATGTATTCAGAGGCAGACTCTTTGTGAATGGATCTGCTAGGTTGTCCTCAGATGCTATCTTTGCCACATCTATATCTCCTCTCTTAACGATGACTCGTATAAGATGGTATTTCCTTTCAATGTGTTTGCTGGCTTTGTGGGCTCTTGGTTCCCTTGAATTTGCAACTGCTCCGGCATTGTCACAATAAACAGTGATTCTGCTGGGCAAATTCGGAACCACATCTAAGTCCACAAGGAAGTGCTTGAGCCAAACCGCTTCTTTTTGCGCCTCTCTTAGCACTACATATTCGGCTTCCATGGTAGAATCTGCGACGATTTTTGACGCTTCTCCATGTCACGACTCCTCCCCCCATGCAAAACACACTACCAGAGGTAGATTTTCTGGAGTCTATGTCTGATTGGAAATCCGAGTCCGTGTAACCAATGGGGATTGGACTTCCTGACTGATAAACCAACATTCTATCCCGAGTTCTTTTCAGATACTTCATAATGTTTTTAACTGCCGTCCAATGCTCTTTCCCGGGGTTACTTTGATATCTTGCCACCATGCCTACTGCAAAAGCGGATATCCGGTCTCATGATACTGACATTGCATACATAAGACTTCCAACAGCCGAAGCATAAGGAATGCCTTTCATGTCATCTATCTCCTCTTTCGTCTTAGCGGACATTTTCTTGGATAGATGGATTCCATGCCTGAAAGGTACGAATCCTTTCTTGGAATCTTGCATACTGAAACGTTTCAAGACAGTGTCTATGTATGAAGCTTGCGATAAGCCTAACATCCTTTTCTTGCGATCTCGAAAAGGATCTTGATCCCAAGGACGTGCCCGGCTTCCCCTAAGTCCTTCATATCAAACCATTTTTGAAAGCCATGCCCTTACGTCGATAACACCTTCACATCGTTCCCGATGATCGTAATGTAAATCTACGATAGTACTAAGAATACCAATGCGATTCGATTTAAACACGCTTTTTATACACACAACTTTCAAACTCATTTTGATCAAACCCATAAGACTTTATAACATGATCAAAACATTGGTTCCAAGCTCTGGATGCCTATTTGAGTCCGTAAATGGACTTCTTGAGCTTACAAACAAGATGTTCTTGGCCTGTTTCAATGAAACCTTGGGGTTGTTGCATATAGATCTCTTCGTCAAGACTCAGATTAAGGAAAAGCCGTCTTGACATCCATTTGCCGATTTCAAAGTCGAAATGTGCAGCAATCGATAAGAGAATACGGATGGACTTAAGCATGGCTACTGGCGAAAAAGTTTCCTCATAATCGATCCCTTCTTTCTGAGTATAACCTTTCGCCACTAGTCTTGCTTTGAAGGTTTCAACCTTCCCGTCAGGTCCTCTTTTCCTCTTATATACCCACTTGCATCCAATGGGTTTGACCCCATTAAGTGGTTCGACTAGCTCCCACACTCTATTATGAAACATAAAACCCATTTAACTTTTTCATTCTTTGTTTGCCAAGAATTTGCATCCTTATCTTGGAGTGCCTCGTCATATGTCCATGGGTCTGATTCGTCTTGTCCGGGAATCAAGTCCAAGGACTCTACTATTCCCATGAATCTCTCAGGCTGTCTAACAACCCTCCCACTACGACGAGGCTTTGGTTGTGAAAGCGTATCGTTTGGTATATCATCTAGTACATTTGGCACTGAGGTTTGCCCTCTAAGCTCATTTAAGGTAATCTCACTTCTGGGTTTTCTTTGATTCATATAGTCTTCTTCTAAAAATCTAAAGTGAGTGCTTATGACCACCTTTTGATCTTCAGGACCATAGAACATACACCCTTTTGTTCGCCGGGGTATCCTATAAAAAATGATTTTAATTCGATCGAGGATCCAATTTTCGGCTTCCTTGTCCAAAGACGAGGGCGGACACCCCTAAATCCTCATGTGTCTTATGCTAGGCTTGCGCCCGCTCCACAATTCTTTGGGAGTTTTGGAAACCGATTTGGATGGCACCAAGTTCAGAATGTAAGCCGCTGTTTCCAAGGCATGACCCTTTAAGCGACTTGGGAAGATCCGATAACTCATCATTGATCTAACCATTTCCAAAAGAGTTTGCTTTTCTTCGCTCTGCAACCCCGTTTTCGTTGAGGGGTTCGGGTGCGATAAGAAGTGGGATACAATCCTTCATCGGATAAGTAGTTCAAAAACTCATATTTGAGGTATTCGCCTCCACGATCAGATCGTAGAGACTTGATACGTTTTTCCATATGATTCTCTGCTTGAGCCTTAAATTCTTTGAATTTCTCAAATGTCTCAGATTTATGCTTCATAAGGAAAATGTAACCGTACCTTGAGTAATCATCAATAAAAGTGACAAAATACTCATAACCTCCTCTTGCTTTGGTTGACATTGGACCACATACATCATACGTGTGAACGATCTCTAACACTTCTTTGGCCCTATTCCCCTTGGCTCCAAATGCCCTCTTGGTCATTTTACCCTCCAAACATGATTCGCAGGTTGGAAACGGTTCAACTTGGAGAAGTTCTAGTGAACCGTCTTTCACCAACCTTTGGATCCTCTTTGGATTTATATGACCCAATCTTAGATGCCAAAGAAGTGTCTTGTTCACGTCTGATGAACGTTTTCTTTTCTCGGAAATAGTTGATGTGTTATAGGATGCATTTCTTGAGTGGTGTGCACAATTAATTATATAGAGATTATTCGCCAACGTTTCATGACGAGATAAATTTATCATAAAGAGAAATGGTAACAACTTTATAAAAAAGTAACCGAATATCCATCATGAAAAAAGTTTAGAAACCGAAATCAAATTCTTTCTAAAACTCGGAACGCATGTAACATCTCTTAAAATTAAAACTCTGTCTTTCAAAAGACAGTGCACACTTCTCCCATCGCTTCATTTGCCACTCAGAAGATCGCCCGGTGTGATGAGGATCTCACTTCCACTTAGTTGTTCGGGTCCTTTTGAACCCTCGTAATGTGAAACAAACATGATCAAGTGGATCCCGTGATCCACCACCCATAAATGGGAGGCATACGCCGCTAAACAAGTTTCAACAACTAGTGAGTGAGGATTACCTTTCTTTCCTTCCTTTTTGGGATTGGAACAGTGACCTCCAATGTCCTTTTCCCCCATGAATTGAAACATATTCCTTTTGGTTCTTTCTTGACACCCAACCAAATAACCCGTCTTTTTTCTCACTTTTCTTAATGATGAGCTTGCTTTGGTTCTGACCACTTTCTTTTCTTGAGACTTGCCTTCCAATGGCCTAGATCTCGAGAAAAGGCCTTTTGGTCACCAATGCTTCGTCTTTCTTTCCTAAATGCTTCTCCACTTTCTCCAAGGCTTCTTGAAGATCATCCATGGTAAACATGTGATCACTCATCACAAAACCACAAAGAAAATTCATCGAAGCTCCTTGGCAGAGTAAGCAACAGAAATTCGATTTGGGCCTCATCACAATACTTAGTTCCGAGATAAGCCAGTTTCAGAAAATGGTTTTTGACTCTGAGAACATGCTCCCTTACAGGTGTTCCCTCAACCATTTTCAGCCTAGCCACGTCGTCGTTTTTAAACTGATCGATCATGCGGTCTTTTGTTGAAAACATTTCTTCAAGACTTTGCATAATTTCCGCAGCGGACTCAACACCTTCATGAACGTGTTTCAAATCATCAGACAGTGAAGTCAAGATTACACGTTTCATGGGTTCATTGGCCTGCTCCCAAATATTATACTCATGTCTTGCCGCATCAGTTGATTCATCAGTAGGCTTACGTGGCTTGGGTACATCAAGAATCCAATAATGTTTTTGTGCAGGTAGGACATGCATCATATTTCGTTTCCAAACATTATAGTTTTCTCCAGATAATTGGTGTTCTTTGAGTGTATATAACAGTGGATTAAAAGGTTGCGACATGATGAACTGAAATAAACAATAATATGCATAAGCACAAAATTATCACAAGGTTTGATCACATGCATCATATTAAAATCTCAAAAAATATGAACATGCATCAGCCAACATCTCAAAACAGTTTAAATAAGCCACGTTGGGTGGGTCATTATTTAAACACATTCAAGCGAGTTACAAACAAGAACGGTTATAAACCTTTAATATCCAGATTAATAGTTGGCTCCCACTTGACCAATATAAAATTGAGCGGACTTTGGAGAATATATGCATATCAATTTTATACCTAAGTAATAACCATGATTAAATACGAGATTACTATTTCGCTTTGATCGAGCCTCGTTGGGGAGGGTCATCGCCGCCACTAGTAATAACCCACAATCATCCGTTTGGAATTCATTCATGTGAAACCTATCTTTTTGACCGTTCCGCGTTGGGGAATTTCTCCAAAAGAATTCACAAATAAATAAATCATGGAGGTCAAAATTAATTCAATTTTATTATCCAGGAATAAAATTGTCAATTAATTATTTAAAACATACTTAGTAATTTTGAAGTTGAGATTTTTCAATTTGGCAACCCTCATGCAAACACATTTAAACAAATTAAATAAAGCATAAGATAAGACAAATAAATCAAGCAAAAGCAGAAAAATAAACATATTGGGCACAAATTATCCAATTGTCATGGTTTGATTTTTCTTGGCTTGATCTTGAAGAAACACGCCTCGAATTTCTCCCACTCGTTCGTCTCGAAAAAAATGCTCGAATCTCGAACCGCCACGCCATATTTCGCAGCCGGGATGCACGCCAAGATCCGCCCGCCACTTGGCTCGGGGCGCCTTAGTACCCTCGACACCGCCCGGTATTATGCCCGCCAAGTGCCTCGGCACGCCTCGGCGGTATCGGCGGGTCGGCAGTTCTCGGCGGAAGCGGCGCATCCATGTGTATTCCTCGCCTCCGCCGCTTCCCGCGTCCTCGGCGATGCCAGCGTCTCCAAGTAGCGCCCGTCTTGTAGCGTTGCTTATCTGCCCGTCCGATTCGGCTCGAGCCGCGCCGCCCGTCGTCAGGCGGCCGCAAGCCTCGCCCGCCAAAGCGTGCGGGCCTTCGCCCGATTACGCACGCTGATTCTCGGATTTCGTCCTTTAATTCTTCGTCTCTTCGTTCGATCCGGTTACAATTTATTTACAAAAAATAAATAAACCTAGATCCAGACTAGTCTATTACATTGATAAAATCAAACAAATCCTATTCTACTCGTGGATTTTCTCACGAGGCCAAACAAATCCGAACGAATCGAATTAAAAAACCACAGTTTATATGCATGCAAAATAAAACATTAAAATCCATGACAATTGGATACCGCAAAACAAATCTAACGATTCTACTATCCAATTTCAAATTTAATGTCCACGAATTAAATTACAATTTAAAAATTGAGTCAAAGCAAGTGGCTCGACGATGCGAATGTTGGGGAACGAGTTACACAGATCTATTCGGGGTGAATATTTAAATACAAATTTAATTCATTAATTATTACTAGCATGAATTAATCCTATATTAATTCAAATAATAATTGCAACAACATATCATGCATATAAAAAGCCACGTAAAACCTACGCATGCGGAATCTACGGGTTTACGTGAACGTACCTCTCGGGATGGCAGTGGCTTTGGTCGGACGGACTAACCAAAAGGACTTCCCAAGTATTCCTTTAGCCCTTGCTCGACAATCCGGTGGAAGGATACTCGCGAACAATTAACAAAGGAAAAAATAAACTTTGTTGCACCACTTATGTGGATTTGCTAATATTTCCAGAGACATGGAATTGTACTTGGGAATGAACTAATCATCCCTATTTATAGGAGGGAGGGTGGTCGAATTTTATGTGATATTTCAATGTGGGAAAAGACTTTTCTTGGTCACCAAGAAATCTTGAATATATCTTCTATATTCTTTTTCCCATAATTAAAATATTCCACAAAAAATCCCACCTCCTCTATTATGGTGATTTTCGAAAATTTTGTGTTACAAGAATCCAAGATTTGGATCTTCTTGAATTTATGAGATATTCTTGTATTTCAAGAAATACATATCTTCCATAATATCTTTTCAAGAAAATCAAGAAAATCTTTCTTGCCCACTATATTTTCAAAATTTCGAAATTTACTATATAGATAACCAAGTGGGAAATTTCTTGAATTTAATGAGATAATCTTGTATTCCAAGAATACATATCTTCATTCCATAACAAAATTCAAAGAAAATCTTTCTCCCTCTTTTATCCATAATTTTCGAAAATTTAGAGGAAATATAAAGCAACAATATTTATTTTATTTTAATCACATTTTCAGTTATTGGACTATTTGTTGGGCTACTCAGGGGGCCTTTAGGAGAATTAAGATTGGACCTTCTAATGGATCTTGAATATCTAATATTGAGCCACAATATAATTCAAGCCCATAAATATTAATTAATCCCACTACATAATTAATATTGCACCATCCATCTTAACCCATATTATCAATATGGCTCCAGGACATTATTTCGTGTTTAAGATTATCTAGCCCATTAATTAATTCAAGCCATCAAATAGCTTTCCATTAATTAATATCTTTTGTCCTTGGTCGAGGAACGGTTCAACATTATTATCCATACCTAAACTAATTCCATTTGCAAGATTTGGTATGATAAAACTTATGAACCTCCCAAGGGGGCAAATCAAGCAAGCGCACTTGCACACGATTCTTCGTATTAAATCTTAGCAATCACATGTGACCAATAATATTGCCCAAGATAAAAAGTATTGAATCTCTCTGATTCGCTACCCATGATAAGTCAAAGCAATAGTTACCAATCCCACGTGATCCTATTTAAGGGACGAAGGTTAAGAAACAACGAACCACCGAGGTCTAATTCTTCCTTGTTGATTCAAGAATTTATCCTCCTCAGAGGGTCCTATTCAACAAGATCGGTCATGCACTAGTGTAATCTCTTGGTCAAGACAAACCAATCGAGCCTTACACCTCAACCTTTCGCGATGGTTGTTCATTTCCATCTAGGTCGTGAATGGCGACTTTTTAGTTACAAAGGACCGTTAATTTAATCTTTCGTGATTTGGTATCACTAAATTAACTATAGTGTAACACGCATTTAATTATTGAACGAGTTATGCAAAGAAATATATATATCATTCAATCATATTTAAAGCATCAGTGATAAACAATTTATTTCAGTAAATAAGTCTGAAAATTCAGTTTCGATTATACAAAGTAAAAAGCCTACTTTTCAGTATAATCCCAACAGTTGAACCATCGGTAAGCTTGGTCGCCTAGAGTGAGCGGGAAAAGGTGGCATTGAGTGGCATCAGTCGCGCCCATGGAGTTCATGTAGGACGTGTATTTGCTCACATGATTTATCGGGTCGGTGTTGCTGTTGTATTTGGTGATGGAGTTGACATTGATTTTGATTTGGACAGGAGCGAGCATGACCGTGGGTGATAATGGCGAAATGGGTATTTTTGTGGTGAGAGGCACTCCCCCTTTGCTCGCCAGCTGCTCTTGGAGGTCCTTGATGTTACGAAGGATGGCGCTGCCATCTGGGAGAGTCGTTACGTCGGCGACCTCGCCAGGATGGCGGCGAGGTGGAGAATTTCTTTCATGTCGGCGGGGTGATGGGGTTCGATGACGTCTGCAAGGTGAAGGGGTTCTTTCCACCCTGCGAGGTGAAGGACTTCGTTCGAGCTGATCTTTCGCCGATACTCGTTGACTGGGTCCGCCTTGGGCCACCGACCCTGAAAATGATCTCTCCGGCTCGGCCTGTTCGCGCTGGGATGGTCTCGCCGAGGTCCTCTACCTCGGTGTAGGCCGTCATTGAAACCCTCTGAGAATAGACGCCTGTGGATGGGATTCGGTCCTCGTTAGGGTTACGTCGATAGATTGGAGTATGTTGGGTTCCGCGGGAGTTGACCTCTTGGCTTCCCTCGTGGCGAGATCCCTCATGGTGAGGCTCCTCGTGGCGAGGTTCCCTGCAGTCAGATTTCTCCTGGCGAGGCTCCTCGCGGTGGGATTCCTCGCGCCTTTGGCCCTTGCCCTTGCCCTTGCTTTGGGCCTTCCGGTTCAGGTTATGGCGTAGGTCGCCATCTGGAATCTGCACTTCGGCCTGCCTTCGGCGTAACTCCGCGATAGCTTCATTGATTTCTTTCGAGGTGCGGATCTGTTCGAGCTTTTGAGCAACCCCGGTGGTGGGTCCTCCAACCTTTGTAGTTTTAACGTCGGCCGGTACCCCTTACCGCTCGCGGGAGCGATTTTATTAATCGAAAAAGGCTTTTTCTCTTGGTGATGAGAGTTGCTTGAGACATGGTTGAGTAATTTTTTGAGATATTTGGGTATATGAGATGAGTTTGTACCGAAGATTCGTGAGGAATACTCCAATGAGAAAACACTAAGAACTTAGCTCGATATTTCTTAAAGAGTACCCTCCTTCTAGCGCCAATTGTTGTGTACTAAAATATGAGGATTATGGATTAAGATGTGGCTTAATGATCTTAGTGTCACAAACAATAAATGGGTAAAATGGATGGTATTTATGTTATATGATTGCTTGAGAGAGTAAGAGTTTGAACAATAAATTGACAAGAAGTTTGGTAAGGTCTCAATTTCTCTCCCCTTTCTTGGTCATAAATGACCCCTATTTATAAGGTTTGGGAGAGTGGAGCTCACTCTCCCGATTTACATGGACAAGTAACCGGAAATAGCTCTACAAAATATTAAATGCTACATGATTGATGTGACCTGTCGGAGGTCATTTGGGAGGTCGCTCGAGGGATCAAGAGCTTGCGCCTCCTTGGGGGATCGCCGCCGAGGCAAATCCCGGATTTGCAAGGATTTTAGCTACTCATAGCTACTCATCATTACCGTCCTTTCTTGACACACATCTCGATTGAGGCCATTCTTAGGTAAGGCTCTGGCTTTCTAAATCCGCCACGGGTCCCATCCCCATTAATGCTCGTGACTTGTGTCGGGTGTGCGACTGCGAGGCGCGCCCGTGTCGCATGATACCGTGCTTGGGCATGTCTTCGTTTCCATCCTTTTCTGCGAGGTGTTATACTTGTGTAAAATGTAGTCCGTCCTCCTCTCTTTTTTTTCGTGTGGGCCCGCCCGACTCGCCATATATGCCCACAACAAATATTATGCGACTGTATATATTTATTTTAAAGGGTAAAATAAGATATAAATAATAGTCTAAAAAATAAAAGATATAAATAATGTAAAAGATAAAAAATTTAAAATTGAAACTATGTTATCAACAGCAAACACATAAGCGTATTAGTCTTAATAAATTTTAATTATCTATTAGACAACATAATAAGACAACGTAAATATATAGCCGTTGTCTATTAGAGCGAACTCAAAGAAAAGACAACGTTATAAGACAACGTGTACCCAAATCCGTTGTCTATTAGCGAGAACTCAAGGAATAGACTTCGTTATAAGACAACGTGCACCAAAAGCCGTTGTCTATTAGCGAGAGCTGGCGCTAATAGACAACAGTTAATATAATAGACAACGTATTGTGCTTTATAGACAACGGATTTCAGAATATCCATTGTTTATTTCGATTAGTGTTTTAGCATTTTTCTAGTAGTGACAACATCTATTTTGTAACTAGAATTCAACCTCTGTTTTTGTATAAGAATCCAACCTCCATAATTGTAACAGGAATCCAACTTCTCTCCCTCATTAACTAATCCAGTGTCCTTATGAATATAATTAAGATGCAAAGCATGACTTCAGCATCGGCAAAGGTATCGCCGCCATTGTACGTGTCGGCGAAAAGCTTGGTCATTCCATTTCCCGTAAAGAAAAATAAAATTAATTATTAGTGAATTTATTTTGCCTCAAACATCAAGGTCTGCAAACACTTTAAGAGGAGATGCCATGGAGAGAAGACGATGCTTTTCTTTATAAAAAAATATGTCCTGTTCTGTATTTTTTGTTTTTTTATATACTAGAAAGAAGAATGAAATAACTCATGAGGAAGAAGAATGAAATATATATATATATATATATATATATATATATATATATATTTATAAAAAGTGTTATAAGGACAAATTTATAAATTGATAATTGCATATTTTAAATTATTTAATTTATTATAACAGTACGACACAATTCGACATATAGTACGATACAGTACGATGGTCAGTACGACACACAGTACAACAGGTTGCAGATCTTTAAATTTAAGTCTTTGGATTTTAAATCTAATAGCTCAAATTAACTGACTATTATCAGTCAGTACGACACCCTGACTGCTATAAAAAACACTAAAAGTATTTTTTATACTCCATCCGTCCCACAATAACATGCACAATTTCCTTTTTTGTTTGTCCCATGATAACATGCACATTTCCTAAAATGTCAAAACATTCAAAACTTACACATTCACAATATCATTATAATTAATTTAAATAATATCAATAAAACAAATTTTCTTACTTTACGTGCCCGAAAAAATCTTCATGTTATCCCAAGACGGAGAGAGTATTTCAAAACACACCATAAAAATTGTTCTTTGATTTGATACACTAAAAAGTAAAAATACAATTTGCCGACCTCTATTATTTGAGTCGAAAGGTGGCTATTGTGGCTGCGCGTGGACCCCCCTTATATAAATAAATAATACTCCATCCGTCCCAATCTTTAGGGTGTTTTGACTGTTCATAAGGATTTATTGGAATAGTGGAATAGTGATAAAATGTAGGGGGTAGAATGGATAAATCAACTTTATGAAAAAGTAAAAATTCACTTAATTAGAGGGTTAATTAAATCCTCTAAAACTGCTAATTACTCTGCAAATTTCTTCACAAAATCTGACAACATTAAAAATATATTAAAAAACCAGAATTCTACTGTTCAATGAACAGTAAAAAGTTAAAAAAATGAGATCAGAATACAATGGCGCCCTGTTACACCAAATTTCCCCCCCAATTACACATTTCTAACCTATTACACCATCATTAACAATAAATACCCCCTCCTACACCTTCAAATCTTCCAACCACCTCAGTCTTTATATGTCATAAATACATCTCATCTTCAAACCTACCACAACATATAAATGCAGATTTATTGACCATGGCTCAAACTAGAATCCATTTAAGTTATGAAGAAAAAAACAAGATTATACAATATCTACTTGGGAATTTGGAAAATGGAGTACCTAAGCATGGAATGATCGTAAAAGCTAGCAAGCTATTTGGGGCTCCTCCTCAGAACCGTCAAAGAGGGATGGATCTTTGCAAAAAAAACAATTGGATCAAGGTAAGCCATTTCATATTATTTCATCTAGAACCGGAAAGAAGATAAGGAAAAAAAGGTTGTATTGGATGAAGAGAAGATCAAAGCCATGCAGACCGGATGAAAAGGTCTACCATTAGAGACCTTGTCAAGGCTTGGAAGTTAGCAAAAAACACAGTTGGAAGATGGATTAAGGAAGGCCAAATCAAAGCACATACAAATTCCATCAAGCCATCACTAACAGATCAAAATAAGATTGCAAGGATGCAATACAGCCTTAATCAACTCTATGTAGACAGAGAAAGCAACATCATCAAGTTTAACAACATGCACAATGTCATCCACATAGATGAAAAGTGGTTTTATATCACAAAAACAACTCACAGATGGTATAGGAGTTGCAAGAGCAAGAGATTTATCACAAAGGTTATGTTCATTTTTGCTATTGGGAGACCCCTATATGCAAATGATGGTACACTTATGTTTGATGGAAATATAGGGATGTTTCCATTCACTGAAGAAGTTGAAGCCATGAGAAACAGTAAGAACAGACTGAAAGACACTATGGAGACAAAGAATATTGAATCCATAACCAAGCAAATCATGAAGGACTGCATTATCAATCAGGTACACCATAGACTATCAGATTATATTTCATCATTTAGTCTCTAAATGAGTATCATCAACATAGTTGGTTACTTGCAATTAAAATGTTCTAAATAGAGCAAGTATCCTAAACATACATGTTGGTTACTCTATTTTTTTAACAGATTATACCAGCACTTAAAGAGAAGTGGCCTGAAAATGCAAGCAAACAAATTTTCATCCAAAGAAGACAATGCCAAACCCACATTTCGGCATAATGATCCGATTTGAGCTATAGCTCAATCTGATGGCTACAACATTAAACTGATTTGCCAACCACCCAACTCTCCAGATTCTAACATTAATGATTTAGGATACTTTGCATCAATTCAAGCATTACAGCAGAAGAAGAAGGCCAAAACAGTTCCTGAACTATGTGCAAATGTAGCTAGATCATTTGAACAACTAGATGCAATTACTCTTGACAAAGTGTTTCTTAGTTTGCAGAGTTGTTGCATGGAGATGCTGAAGGAAAAAGGAGACAACAATTTTAAGATACCACACATGGGCAAAGACTCATTTGAGTTATCAGGATTACTACCTGATAATCTTGAGGTTGATGAGAGTTTGGTAAGAGAATGCATAGAATATTTAATGCAGCTTGACAATGGAGTGGGAGTAAACAGTTCTATGGCCAAACTTATGAGGGATTTAGGGTATTAGGGGTGTAGAATGCAGTGGTGTAATAGGCAAACTTTTTGTACATTTTGGTGAATGTTTATTGCATAAACATAGAAGTAGATAAACTTCTAGGGCTATCATTGTTTAAGCAGTAAACATTAAGGTTCCTTTTTGGTTTGTATTTTGGCAATCAAGATGAAATGAATGGCTTTATTGAATCCAATATGTTTATTGAATTCATAAGGCCCTCAGAACAATTTCATCATTGGGAGAAGCCCAATGATGTAAATTAGCATCCTAAATCACAAACACATATTTGGTTGCTATAATACATCAACATATGCAAAACCACCAGAACAATCAAACCACATTTACCCACATATGCAACCAGAAACACCAATTTTATTCATCATTTTAGGAGTCAGTCAATTTTTCGGTTTTCAAAGCGAAACAACAAGTTTGAAACACAATTTCAACCCTCAGAACAATTTCATCATTGGGAGAAGCCCAATGATGTAAATTAAAGATCCTAAATCACAAACACATGATTGGTTGCTATAATACATCAACATATGCAAAACCACCGAACAATCGGGACCACATTTACCCACATATGCAAACCGTAAAACACCAATTTTATTCATCATTTTAGGAGTCGGTCAATTTTCTCGGTTTTCAAAACGAAAAAAAGCAAGTTTGAAACACAATTTCAACCCTCGAGAAAAATTTCATCATTGGGAGAAGCCCAATGATGTAAATTAAAGATCCTAAATCACAAACACATGATTGGTTGCTATAATACATCAACATATGCAAAACCACCGAGAACAATCGGACCACATTTACCCACATATGCAAACGGAAAAACCAATTTTATTCATCATTTTAGGAGTCAGTCAATTTTCTCGGTTTTCAAAAGAAAAAAGACAAGTTTGAAACACAATTTCAACCCTCAGAACAATTTCATCATTGGGAGAAGCCCAATGATGTAAATTAGCATCCTAAATCACAAACACATGATTGGTTGCTATAATACATCAAGACAATAGACCACATTTACCCACATATGCAACCAGAAACATCAACAGAGTACGTGCACCTATAAATCAGAGGCAATATCTCAGGAAACAAAATGCCTAGCATCTCAACATGGCCCTTTCGTTTTTCATCAAGCCAATAGACTTTATCACTGAATTCAGGTAGAGGGTACTTATCAGGGATGATAATTTTGGACTTGGGCGTGTACAACACGAACCCCAACTCATTTCTCTTGCCTAAATCGAGATATAGAGAATTGGGAACCTGAGATTTGGCAAACAACAGAGGGATTAGAAACAACATAAATCTTACTACCCTCCAAAACTGAAATGAACAAAAAAATAAATGGATCGACTACTGAAGTAACCTCGTCGGAAACAAGTTCATCAGAGGGCAATTCCGGTGAGAGAGAGTCTTGCACAACCATGGATGAATAATCGGGAGAAACCCGACCCACATCGCTCAAATCTGCATCGCAACCCTTCGATTTCTCCGCATCCACCGCCACCGGCTCCATCTCCTTCTTCCTCTCTTCATCCCACCTTTTATATAAAGGATTTTGAGAATCTAAAGCTCCCGATTCCTCCCACCAAAAGTCCTCCACTGGATCCGCCTCATACTCCTTATAATCTTCGGTGCATGGCCATTTTTTAATTTAAAGAATCATCGGCCATGGAAATTTTAGGGTTTTTTTGCAGGTGGTGATGAGAGAGTGGAAAAGAGAGCAAATTAGTGATGAATCGTGAAGAGAGAGTAGAGAGTAGAGCGGCTAGGGTTACAAGAGAAGAGAGATAAGAGAGAGTGCAGAGTGATGTGAGTATGTGAGTGAGATGGGCTAATTAAATGAGTTTTGGTGAGGTGGGCCGATTAATGAGATAATTAAATGAGTTTTAGGGAGTATTGGGTTGGGTTAATTGAGTGGCAGTTGTGTAAATAAAATGATATGAGAAGGGTGTTAGTTAAATGGGGTATGTCCATTTTAGGAAAAAAACCTTAAAGATTGGGACAAAAAAAATGGAAATAAAACCTTAAAGATTGAGACGGAGGGAGTATAAAGCGTGCCACCGTTTGATACCCGATCGCACACGCATCCTCTCCGGCACATCCGCTCAAGAAACTTTCTTTTTATTCGCTCTATTTTTCTTTTTTCTGTTTCCGGCGAAAAAATATATATATATTAAAATAATAAATAAAAATCGGTTCCGATGAAAGCTCTTGCACTATCCCTATCCACATTTATTTTTTGACAAAGTTAGTTGTTAGTATTTAGTACATCAAGCACCCAAACACTCCATAAATTCACCAAGCTACCTTATAACTCCCATACTTCAATTCGTTCCCAAAGAGAATCGAACCTGGATCTCCCACTCAATTGAGATTGTTTGGCCCGGTGGGCTAATCCAAATCTCCTTCCCTACATAGCTCTCTCTGCTCCACCTCGCATTTCCTCGCCCCCCTCTTTTCTCTCTCCACAAATTTCCTCTCATCGCCGTTTATACCACATAATCGAAGCCCCCACTTTTCACTATGGCGACTTGTGTCCACTCTTCAAGAACAGAAACTCGCCCCCAATCAAATCAACCGATCGACGACCGTCCCTTCGATAATTTTGTGAATTATTGCAGACCTAATTTCCCCGATCTCGCGTCTTGCGCCCCAATTTCGGAGAAAAGCATCCACACGCAGGTGAATGCTGTTTCCGATGAAGATAGCTTCGATCCTCGCGAATTGGGCGATGATTTGTGGCTGCGAATGAAGGAGGAAGCCAGGTTAGATATCGAACATGAGCCTATATTGTCGAGTTATTATTTTACTTCAATTTTGTCGCATGATTCCATGGAAAGCGCTCTGTCAAATTACCTGTCGATGAAATTGAGCAATTCTAGCTTGCCTAGCGGCACACTTTATAATCTGTTTCTAGGCGTAGTTACTGAGAATCGAGAAATCATGAGGGCTGTGAGTGATGATTTGAGGGCAGTTAAGGAGAGGGATCCTGCTTGTATTAGTTATGTGCACTGTTTTTTGAATTTCAAAGGCTTTTCAGCATGTCAGGCTCATAGGATTGCACATAGTTTATGGTCACAAGGTAGGAAAATACTGGCTTTGTTGATACAGAATAGGGTTTCAGAAGTTTTTGCTGTTGATATTCACCCTGGGGCTAAAATCGGGAGTGGAATTTTACTTGATCACGCAACAGGGGTTGTGGTTGGGGAAACTGCAGTTATTGGGAATAATGTGTCTATATTGCATAATGTGACATTGGGTGGAACTGGCAAGGTTTGTGGCGATAGACATCCGAAGATCGGTGATGGTGTTTTGATTGGGGCAGGAACTTGTGTTTTGGGCAATGTTGTGATCGAAGATGGGGCGAAGATTGGGGCCGGTTCTGTTGTGTTGAAACAGATACCAGCTAGGACTACTGCTGTGGGTAATCCTGCTAGATTGTTGGGCGGGAGGGATAATCCGGTTAAGATGGATAAGATGCCTAGTTTAACGATGGACCAAACGTCGCATATATCCGAGTGGTCTGATTATATCATTTAGAGCGATGATTATCGTGTTTTCGTCGCTAAGTAGTTGTTTAAGTGCAGGATTGATGTATGCTAATAAGAGAGGACTGACTAAGTTCTCCTATTAAGCTAAGATGTATTCTCTTGTTGATTGCTGTTTCAACTAGAGTCCATTAATTTGGGTTTTGTTTCTGTTTTATTCCACTATGTTGAATAAATATAATATTGTCAGTTTCAAGATATGGGCTAAATATGCTTAATTATTTTCTGGTCTTGACTACTTATTTTGCTGATTCTTGAATTATGCTGGTTTGTATGGAAAGTTGGATGTGGTTGAAGTACAAAACTCGTGCTTGAGATCATTTTTAGTATGCTGCTGCTAAGAGTTATTTAGCTATATGGTATGAGGTTTCATGGAGTAGACATAACCAGAAATGAGTTAATTCTTCTATTCCTTGTGAGCTATATATCTCTTTCCTCTATTTGATTATTTTTTGTGAGTTGGTATGCCGTGAAATTTGTTCACCGTGAAACTGATTTTTTTTAAACACATACTCCTTAGTAATAATGTTGGAATTTAGAGGCACGTAAACACGTAATACATGTGCAGCGAAATTAAACAGTTCACCAACAACGAACATATAATTGCATAATTGAATACGTATAAACATAAAGAGAAATCTTACAGTAAATCGTAGTCATATTTCTCTACTATGGTATCCACGTAATCCCCGTTCACGGACTTGCACAGATTTGTCAGCGTTGAATCTAAGACGGAATTTGCTAGGAAAATTTCTCTTTTTTTTTTCTTTTTTTTTTATCGGACAAAATTAGTTATTATTAATTAATACACCAAGCACCCCAAATACACCACAAATTCACCAAGCCACCTTATAACGTTGTTTGTGAATTCCCAAGAGCTCATATATATATGTGAGGTCCAGCTTAAATCTTAAGCTAACTTGATTAGGAAATAAAATCCCTAATCTCATAAAATAAATCTCTTAGATTTATTTCCCAAATATAAAATATCTACGGATTTAATTCTCATGTATATTAAATCTCTACGGATTTGATTCCATATATATTAAATCCTATAATAATATTCCATATATTATTATTGAGAATCTTATTTAATTAAATACAATTTAATTAAACATTAATAATAATTAATTTCAAATTAATCTATTATTAATTAATTGTCCATAAATTAAGTATTAAATCAAATTTAACATTTAATCAACCAACTATAATCCATAAAAGGGAACTACTTGTTGTGTGACCCATAGACCCTCATATATCGAGTGATTAGTCAAACTAACGGTTTTAATTGAACCCTAGACAATAAATCAGACATTCTCAATATATGAGGTACGTTGCGAGAAACGTGCAACTACCTGTAACCGAAACATGGACTATTACGATTTCCTCCTTTCATTCGCGAATACTCGATTAAGTCTTGAACATGATGAAGTGTCTATTCAAATAACTTAATCATATTATCTCTAATCACTAATTGATCATGTATGTCACATTTAGCCACAAAGTCTAAGTTGACGTGCATCGGCCGATGACTTAGATCCAATTATGATGAGAAAACGAGTATCCTCTCTAAATCCACATTGAGGAATGAATCATATTCTTGGCTCAACTACCATGCATTTCGTGATGAACCCAATCCAAGCCATATCTACCCATGGAATGGTACAAGCGTCGGTCATGGTCAAAGTTCATCATCCCACACATGTCGTGCGTATTGACCTCAAGTCAAAGGAGTATCGCATTGCTCCCACTAATCGAGACACCCGTAGACACATATTGTGGAAATACATCAAACGATTTCTCGGATGGGTATACCAATACCATCTAAGGTATTTGTACATCCATCATGAGATACCTAGTATCTCGTAGTAAGTGAGATCTTACTACACTCTCTAAGAGTATGATGCAGATCACACACCAATCTCCATTGCATTATCAATATCAAATTCTTGATGATCCTTGATCGGGGCCATTTGAGAATCATGCTTAAGTCATCTGAGTTCTCACAACCTCAATGACATCAATGACTCATGAGAACACTTGTATGAATAAATGCAAACAATCAAACATAATATTCAAATAAGTGTATTGTCATACATTAATATTAAATGAACTATAATATTAAATCAAAATGAATATTATCGAGTATTATGTTCTTACAATAGATTGTCTCTAGGACACTAACACTAACAAATAAAAGTCACACCCTTTAGTATTATAAATCACACACTTTAGTTATCACTACAACACTCTTTACTATAATATAAGTCACACTCTTCACTTTTATGAGTAATACTCTTTATAGTAAAAAGTCACACACTTTACAATAAAATGTCACACTCTTTAGTAAAATAAGTCACACTCCTCAACCAGTTTCACCGTAAAACTTATTCAAACTATAATTTGCCATTTTTAGTCTTATTGTGGTTCAGTTTTTTGTTTCTATGTCTTTCTCACTCACGGATGAACCTCCATCTGCTCTAATTTAAGAACTGTGCATCTTTGTTTAAGGGGTTATGCTTCTCAGGGTTGGTCCTTTAAATTTTAAATTATATATTTCACTGAGATGATTGCATCGTTATCTTCTATATTTGTCTTTGACTGGATTCGTACTATGTCATCATTGATTATGATTGCGAGTTCTTATTATTAAATAAAATAAAATATTGTCAGCAAAATAGCATAATAGTACAATTTTTGCAAATCCTACTGTGCACTATTTGCACCAGATATGGTGCAATTGAAATTTTTTTTCCCAGTTTTTTTGTCGAATTTTTTTTTTCCAGTTTTTTACTTGACCCGGACCCAACCCGACCCGAACTCTACTTGATTTGAATTCAACTCTATCCGAACTCGGTTCGACTGGTTCATAGTTCACCCTACCCGAATGAGTTTAGATTTTTTTTTTTGAGTTTTTTTCACTCGGTTCGGACCCAACCCGACCCGATCCGAACTCGACTCAAGTGGTTCATGGTTCACCCGACCTGAATGATTAATAGTTTATGATTTAAGATTCATGGTTTAGGGTTTAGATTTAAGATTCATGGTTCATCTAAATTTCAATTGCACCAATTACACCTTGTGCAATTGGTGCACGCAAAAATCACTGTACAATTTTATGTTAGAGTACTTGATCCCCTTTATCCGATTGTGTGGGTCTGCTTGGATTAATATTTGGGTGAGTTGCACTATTTAATTGGTATGATTACAGAAAAAAAAATCACAAATGGTCATGTAGTTTTGCCATAATCCACAAATGATCGTGTAAATTTTTACTTTATCAATTTTGATCATTTTGGTTTCAATTTCTGTAATTTTCGTTGGTAAATTGAAAATGTTGACCGGCAAAAGGCCGGAAATGTGACGTAGCATATAAAATAATGTAAAAAAAATATTGAAATGACGGGTTCAGTGAGAGGAAGAAAATAGTATAAGATTCGACCCTCGCCTCGATGTAAATCACACAAAATTAGCTACAATAATGAATATAATTCGTGATTTTGATACACATTTAAATATTTAATTATTTAAATACACTTTCACAATAGTTCATCAACTATTTATGATTCATCCATCTACCCACATTTATAGGCACCACCATCACCTCATTTCTACAAATTTTCTGCAAAAAATATTCTCTCTCTCCATAAACTTCGTACACAATTCAATTATTTTGTCTCTTCATAAAAAATTACAAAATTACCCCTCAAAATTTTTAAATATTTAATTGTGTAATCTCAAAGTGTAATCACAAATTTCAAAATTTTAGGCTCAAAATGTATTTGAAGGAGAGAGTTTGGATGAATGGATGCAAAATTCATTATGTTCTTATAAAATAGAGGGGAAAAATAGAAGGGTAGCTAGAGGAAAGTTAGTCAAATCCAATATAGCCCAAAAGAATAGGTGAATGGGTTAATCCCATGAAGTTCCCACCAGTATAAGAAAAGAGTGGGATGCAGCCCAAAGATAAAAAGAGGCCCAGAAAAGAAATTAAGGATGAATCAACGGTAATTCACATGAAAAGAGTGGGATGTAGCCCAAAGCTAAAAAGAGGCCAAAAAAAGAAATTAAAGATGAGTCAACGGTAATTCAAATGCAGCAATGGAAGAACACAAACCCTCTTTTCAAACTTATTCATAATATGAAATTAATATCATTACATTTATAAATTGATATAATTATTCTTATAAACTAATACAAATAACATTTAATGTTATAATATTAATTTATAAGTGTAGTAGTATTAATTAGTAAATTTAGAAGCATTAATTTGTAAATGTAATAATATAAATTTTATACTATAAAAAAATGGCAAAGTATAATGTGAACAAGTTTTACGGTGAAATTGATTAAGAAGTGTGACTTATATTACTAAAGAGTGTGATATTTTACTGTAAAGAGTGTGACTTTTTACTATAAAGAGTATTACTCATAAAAGTGAAGGGTGTGACTTATATTATAGCAAAGAGTGTGATAGTAATAACTAAAGGGTGTGACTTATAATACTAAAGGGTGTGACTTTTATTACTAAAGAGTATGTCTGTAAAAAAAAACTAATTTCACGATAAACAAGTTTCACAGCATACTAACTCTAAAAAAATTTGCCAGGAGTCTTGGTCATGAAAGAAAAACCAAAAGAACTCATGACTCGATCAAGACTTAACATATGAAAGAACCCTCAATCGAATTAAGAGAACTAAATGGAACCTACGGCTTTTACTTAAACGGATTATTATCGAACTGACGGATAAAAAATAAAAAAATTCCAATTTTTTTTAAAGCACAATATTTTAAATTTCAAGCATAATAACAATAAATTGGTAAATATTATTTGTGATCTAAATGATAGCCAACAAGTTCAGTTAACTCCCCATGTTCAAACGTATTTTCAATTAATTATCGATTGTCACTTAAAAATAGAAAAAGAAAAAGACTTGCATAATTAATTATGATGAGGAATCTGGAATCAATGCTAACAGCTGACGTATTGATATAAATATTATTTTACCACTAAGCCATCATATAATAGTACAAACACTACCAGAAAACTACAAATTAATTAGCCGTGAAAAATAACATAAGCATCAGTACAAAGGAAATATTAATATCCTCTCGGCATAAGTTAAGAACCTGGAGACACCAAAAATTGGATAGGAAGATAAAATATAATAAAAGGTTCGCTCATACTTCATAAAATAATACTCACTCCCTCAAGTGATTGCTGCAACATTTGCCTTATTTGGACGTCCCAACATCATAATGCGAACGAGGGTTTTGGGCCCAAGAATATGTGCAAGATTATTCGCGAAATTGTCTCAGATTTGTCATCATCAAAGATATTGTCCTATATTTCGCAAGGTACGGCAAAATACGCAAGATTATTCAAGATTAACAAGATTTTCCTAGATTTATTATTTATTTATTTATTTAATTTTCAGTTTTTGTCTATTAAATTCATAGTTATCGACTCGGTAAAATAGATTTGCTAGATTTGATCATTTTAGGCAGATTTTTAGTCATTTTTTCCTATTTATATGTGGTAGACATTTTTCTTTTGGCAATCAATGAATAATTTCTTTGGCAACTTTGTCAAAAATCAATCGTTCTCCAGCGACGATTTTATCGTGTTTTCTATTCGTTCTCCTGCTGGCCTGTGCCAAGGCGACGAATTTATCGTGTTCTCAAATCGTGATTCTCATCACATTTCTGCAACATTCTAAAAATGGACATAACACACAATACTAACACCATCACAATATCAATTTATTTTCAAAATTGTCACTCAAATCTCTTTTTTATTTTAACTCAAACCCACTAAAGTCAACATCTCCACCATGAATTACCCACAATACCCCTTCTTTATTATATTCAAACCCACTTTTCACTTTTTTCCTTGGTTTACGTATCGTTTTCAGTGTTGCATTCTTCTGTTAGGAATTAAACTGCAATTATGGAGAAATTGAGAGAACAAGACATTAAAGAACACAAATTTGGTTACCCAGTTCGTCAGACTGACTACATCTGGGGGCACTACCAAGCCAGGAGAGATCTATTAGTTTTCTTGTATGACCATACAAGATAGTGCAAGATACAATAGGGGAGTCAGTGGGGTATTTATACAAAAAGACTAGGATTACTAATAAGGCAACAACTTAGCCCCCAAGTAAGAATCTCTAGAAGGCAGTGACTTGGTCCTCAAGCAAAAGTCTCTAGAAGGCAACAACTTGGTCCTCAAGCAATTCCTAGAAGGAAACCCGGACTGCACGAAACTGGGCCAAAACTCTAGATTTGGCCCATCCTGGCCGAAACCCGGACTGCACGACCTCGCTCCTTGGTCGAGCGGAAGTGCTATACCTCAACTGCACGACCTCGCTCCTTGATCGAGCGGAAGTGCACGACCTCAACTGATCGAGCGTCTCTTGCGCCCTGGACTCCTTCCCCAACTCAGGCTTCATAACCCAACAATCTCCCACCTGGAGACTGACTCCAAACGTAACTCGTCTTCCCATCTCTCATCGGCAGTAACTCTCGATCTTTATGTCTCCGGGTTTCGTACTCAAAGGTTGTTCTATATCTTTGCCCTTACTGGTACTTCTCGATCTCCATCTTCCAGAAAACCCGAATTTTGTTCCATCAAACTTCTCAATCGGCGATTTCCCTTCAGCCATCATAATTGCTCACACCAGATCCTCTGAACCTGATGGCTTTGATACCAGTTGTTAGGATTTAAGCAGCAATTATGGAGAAATTGAGAGAACAAGACATTAAAGAACACAAATTTGGTTACCCAGTTCGTCAGACTGACTACATCTGGGGGCATTACCAAGCCAGGAGAGATCTATTAGTTTTCTTGTATGACCATACAAGATAGTGCAAGATACAATAGGGGAGTCAGGGGGTATTTATACAAAAAGACTAGGATTACTAATAAGGCAACAACTTAGCCCCCAAGTAAGAGTCTCTAGAAGGCAGTGACTTGGTCCTCAAGCAAAAGTCTCTAGAAGGCAACAACTTGGTCCTCAAGCAATTCCTAGAAGGAAACCCGGACTGCACGAAACTGGGCCAAAACCCTAGATTTGGCCCATCCTGGCCGAAACCCGGACTGTACGACCTCGCTCCTTGGTCGAGCGGAAGTGCACGACCTCAACTGATCGAGCGTCTCTTGCGCCCTGGACTCCTTCCCCAACTCAGGCTTCATAACCCAATAATCTCCCACCTGGAGACTGACTCCAAACGTAACTCGTCTTCCCATCTCTCATCGGCAGTAACTCTCGATCTTTATGTCTTCGGGTTTCGTACTCAAAGGTTGTTCTAGATCTTTGCCCTTACTGGTACTTCTCGATCTCCATCTTCCAAAAAACTCGAATTTTGTTCCATCAAACTTCTCAATCGGCGATTTCCCTTCAGCCATCATAATTGCTCACACCAGATCCTCTGAACCTGATGGCTTTGATACCAGTTGTTAGGATTTAAGCAGCAATTATGGAGAAATTGAGAGAACAAGACATTAAAGAACACAAATTTGGTTACCCAGTTCGTCAGACTGACTACATCTGGGGGCATTACCAAGCCAGGAGAGATCTATTAGTTTTCTTGTATGACCATACAAGATAGTGCAAAATACAATAGGGGAGTCAGTGGGTTATTTATACAAAAAGACTAGGATTACTAATAAGGCAACAACTTAGCCCCCAAGTAAGAGTCTCTAGAAGGCAGTGACTTGGTCCTCAAGCAAAAGTCTCTAAAAGACAACTACTTGGTCCTCAAGCAATTCCTAGAAGGAAACCCGGACTGCACGAAACTGGGCCAAAACCCTAGATTTGGCCCATCCTGGCCGAAACCCGGACTGTACGACCTCGCTCCTTGGTCGAGCGGAAGTGCACGACCTCAACTGATCGAGCGTCTCTTACGCCCTGGACTCCTTTCCCAACTCAGACTCCATAACCCAACATCTTCTTGGGACGGAGAAAGTAAAAAGTAAAGCATGTTCGTCAGCATAAGTTAAAAAGTGCATTATGCTTGGACCTATGAGGCCATGCCCTAATTGATAAAATATGTTGTAAAATAAAAGAGGAAATTTGGAGCATCCAAGTAAAACAACGAAATAATATAGAAAATATTGATTTTGGTCAGACCCAATAAAGAACCAATAAGATATAACAATAGAAGAAAATAGGGGTCCTCACTCTAAGGTGCAAAGTGGACACACATATTACTCTAAGGTACAATGTGCAAAAAATTTTTTGCACTTTAGTTCAAACTAGATACTACAGTGCAACATAATTTTTGCACATTGTACCTTAGAGTAATTTTCTCATAATACCTTATAGTAATTTTTCCAAGAAGAAAATAAAATGATACCAAGACCAATATATTGGGTGATTGTACCTCAAAAACTTCTGACCTTACGCGGTATCAAGTTTTTTCTCAATATCAGGTGTGTATAAGTGAATAATTGAGTTCTTTTCACGCTCTTTTGCTAAGGCCGTTTGGCTCGAAATTTTTCGGTGGATTGATATTCAAACGCCGGTACCTGGTTCGATGCTGTCTCATTTTGTGTCCATCCGATTGAATATAGGAAACATTAAAACAGAGGTTCGTGAGCTGTTGTGGCATTGCACTGTACGGAATATTTGGAATACGAGAAACTCGGTAGTCTTTAATAAACTGTGAACAAAATCTGCATTAATTCCTTTCTTTGGCTTAAGGCGAGGTCATGTATTAATCATTGGTGTTCTATTAGTGAGTGGTGGAGAGAATCTAATCTTTGTCTTAGTATCTAGTTCTCTCTGATCTGTTGTGTTCTTCCCCGTAGTATTTCTATTTTTCTCTCTTTGAGGGGCATTTCTTGTGCTTCTAAAGTTGAGATTGAGATTGTACTTTCTTTGCCCATTTCTAAAAAAAATAAACCTAAGTGAATAATTGAGTGGATTTCATGAGCATTCAGGTGCATCGTGTACTCATAATGAATTTTAGAATCATATAACGTGTTATATTGAAAGATGCAATTTATTTATATTGAACCGTGCAACTATTTTTTCATATTAATAGTTACACGGTTCAATGTAAATAAATTGCATCTTTCAGTATAACAAGTTACATGGTTCTAAAATGCACTGTGAGTACACGATGCACCTGGATGCATACAAGATTTAGCGGAGCTTTTAAGGAAGAAATTAAAGGAAAGATGTACATCAGCATTTCAGCAATAATAATTCTTTAATTGGAGATTACTTCATCAAGAGTTTTATAAGTTGCCTAAGGATTTGTTGGAGAAGAATTGTTAGAAAAACAACTTAACTTTAAATCTGATTTGAAGACATGAGAGCAGCTATACCTTTTATATTTTTATCATACATGAATTTAATTGAACTTCGAAATATTGATCCTAACCAGTACATTTTAAATGTCATTAGTTTTCACTAAACAATATTAGTTGTGTATAAAATATTATTTAGTGAAAAATAATTAATATTGTTCAGTTTAATAAAAACAAACAAGATTTTGCCTAATAAAAATAATTTCCCTCGTATATATTCACCAAACTTCCACGAATCTTTTTCTGTCTCCGTAACTAAAAGGCAATGCATTCACGATGATTTTTGTGTATATTTTGAAGACTAACCAGAATTGAATGTGGTAAAGATTGCCATCCAAATCAGCGAAAAGCCCAAATTCGAAGATTTGGGCTAATTTTATCCTTAAATTTCAAAATATCAAATTATTGCCCAAATTTACCAGCTGGAAAATGTGTGCCCACTAAATTTAATGTTCAAATTCTGCAATTTTAGCTTTCAATCTTGAAGGTATATCTCTTCCTCAAAAGTCGAAAGTGACATTTAAATTATTGATAGTATCTCGAGACTTATTAAATGAGGTAGTTAGCAGGCACCGTCGCATTAGTTAATGCACTAGCAGGGCTGGCCCTCACTAGGTTCAGTGGCCGACTGCATAAGATTCCATCCTTTATTTTTAGATTTATATATATATATTTTAAAGATGCACACTTGCTAGAGACGGTCTCACGATGAGACGGAGCATACTTGTACCCGTCTTGTTGAGGGAAATTAAATAAACGGATTAATTTCGAACCTCTCTATAAGTTCGAACTTTTAGATGACACAAAATTCTTTCATGGTATCGAGATTCGATCATTTGCTGCTACCAAATATCTGCGTGATCCTAAGGGTTCGATTTCCAAGATCTAATCTGGAAAACACTCCACCCATTTAAATTGTCCACTCGTTGGGTCTCCTCCCCAGAGGACACAGAGAGCAATGATTCGCCCCACGAGTGGGGAACTATTGAGGAAAATTAAATAAACACATTAATTAATTAGACTTCTCTAAAAGTTCAGACTTTTAGAAGAGACGAAATTCTTTCACGTCTCATGTATAAGATCGTCTCATATGAATTTTTATCTTTTTTTAAATCAGTTTTATCGCTATTCATGGTGGAGTAAATGAGATGGACAACTAAAGCCGGCGAGACACATCTATGGAGGGGACACAACTTCAGATAATCCAAACTTGTAAAGTGATTCGATCATTTTTTGTATGCTATCCTTCTTAAAGTGTTGTTCTGTACAATACATTAAAACAGTGCTTGACACTAACCTATAACGTGGCATAAGTAAACCGTTTTGGACATCCATGGACATACAACTGGATATAGAGGATTGGGGAGAGCCCTATCCCGATTGGTCAACGGAAAGTCCCACCTCTCATGTAGCCAATTACATGACCAAAATGTTGAAAATTTGAAAATTGTAGAACTATTTTCAATTTGTAAAAATAAACAGGGATTAGATATCGAAAGAGAGGTGACTTCCCTTAATTAATTTGATTTTGCCGGCCTATTTCGAAATAGGTCGATTTGTAAAACGAAGATTTCCAAATTGAAAGAAGTTCAAATCAATAAATTGGGTTATTTTCCGTTGAATTGAAGATTATGTCATATATGTAACTCTTCAGAACGTAACCCATTCTATTGCTACCTTTAACTTCTCAATTCGATTACCACAATTCCAAAAATTGGGGTTTTGTGTACGAATCACTATTCATTTGAAGTCATCCGCAATTTTGACAGGAGGACCTAAAATCCCCAAATTGATTTGGAAATATTGAAATTACCAACGAAAATGGATTGGCCATAATTAATTAACAAAATATAGAACCAAAATTAAACTCAACTTTTTTTATTTTCTGAGTTACATTACCATTTGTAATATTAACTCCTTAATTATAATATACTACTAGATATTTGGAAGAGCGTCAAGTCTTGTATACACTAGGTGTACCGTGCATTTCATAATGTATTTTAAAAATTTGAAACTTATTGCACTGAAATTTGTGACTATGTTTTACGAATACAGGTTACACGTTTAGTGTAACAAGTCACAAGTTTTAGTGCTATAAGTCGCAAATTTCTAAAATACGTCATGGAGTGCACGGGATTCCCATTCTTTGGAAAAATACTGCATGATCTTTTATTTTGTTTTCTTTAATTAATAAATTTATCAATTTATTTTTTTATAAATTCAAATTCATACCCCCTCATTTTACTATTGGCATAGATCCAAAAAGTCAGGCCGGCATGTGCACGCACCTATCATCAAATGCAGCATTAAACAAGAGTCGCAGCTGAAGCTGAAATCAACATTAATACTCTCATGGATATCCACATTCTTCTTTCCATCTTCTTCTTCTTCTTCTCAACTTTGATCTTGTTCAAACTATTGTTCAAATCCAAAAACTCAACTCCAAATCTCCCTCCAGGCCCATGGAAGCTACCTCTAATCGGAAACATGCACAATCTCATCGGCTCCGTCCCCCACCGGGCCCTACACCAACTATCCCAGAAACACGGGCCGTTGATGCACCTGCAGCTAGGCGAAGTCTCCTTCGTCGTAGTTTCCTCACCCGACGCCGCAAAACAAATCATGAAAATCCACGACTTAAACTTCGCAACCAGGCCCCCGATCCTAGCCGCCGAGATCATGAGCTACAACTGCACCAGCATCTCCTTTGGCCCGTACGGCGACTACTGGAGACAGCTCAGGAAAATCTGCACCCTCGAGCTTCTGAGCGCCAAACGCGTCCAGTCGTTCCGAGAGTTAAGGGAAGCGGTTTTTTCAGATCTCATGAGGTCGGTAGGCGGCATGGAGGGAACGGCGTTAAATCTGACGGAGAAGTTTTACTCTTCAACGTATGCGTTTACGGCGACTGCTGCTCTCGGTAAGATTACGAAGGAGTGGGAGAGGCTGCTGCCGATACTGAAAGAGAGTATTGTTTTAGCGTCGGGGTTTGATATTGCGGAAGTGTATCCTTCTGTTGGGTTGTTTCGGATGGTGAGTTCCGTGAGGCGGAGGCTGAGCGTGTTGCACGGTGAGGCGGATGAGATTCTTGAGGGTATTATTAGAGAGCACAAAGTGGCTAGTTCGGTGAAGAGTGATGATGATCAACAAGATTTTGTGGATGTTCTGATTAAATTTCAGGATGAGGGACATGAACATCCGTTGACCAATGATAACATCAAATCTGTTATATTGGTAATTTCTTTTCTGGGCTTCTTTTCTGCATCGATCTTATTGCCTATTTTTGAAACATGAACTCTTTGTGTGAAAATTTGTTCATACTATGAAATCGATATCATTACACTTACAATTTGGTACCACTACTCTTATAAACTAATACTTGTACCATTTAATGCTATGATCTCAGGTTACAAATGTAATAATATTAGTTGATAAATTTTATGATATTAATTTATGAGTGTAGTGATATAAATTTCATACTATGATCAAGTTTAATTTCACTGAGACATACTCATTTTGATATTATATATACTCACTTTTATTCAAAATCACCTATTTTCAAAACTTACGAAGAAAAACTTTTCATATGTGTGTCAGTGTGTACATGTTCTGGATTTTCTAACACCATATTTTTCGGACAAACGTCCTCTATTTGCAAGTTTTTACGAGTTATATTTGGGATCAGTGGTGGATCTAGGACAGCCCCCTTATATGCATATGTGTGTCAGTGTGTACATGTTCTGGACAAAATGTTTTTTCCAACTCAGCTTGGTTAGGAATCAATGTTGCAATTTGTCTTTAATTCATCAACCACTCGATCAATTGCAAGCAGTATAGCTAGTCATTTTTTAAGATTAGAAATACAAAGCTTGATGCTTAATTAAAAATATGATAATTAAAGATGGTTGATTTGATCTAAATTTGAACGGACAAAACAGGACATACTGGGTGCGGGAAGTGAAACATCTGCCACAACGATGGACTGGGCAATGGCGGAAATGCTAAAGAATCCAAGAGTCCTGAAAATTGCCCAAGATGAGGTGAGACGCGTTTTCAACAACAAGGGATATGTCGAGGAATCATGCATTCATGAACTCGTATATTTGAAATCAGTCGTGAAAGAGACTCTGAGGCTGCATCCACCACTACCTCTCTTACTTCCAAGAAGATGCATGGAGATGTGTGAGATTAATGGATACCACATCCCTGCAAACACCAAAATCATCGTCAATGCGTGGGCTATTAACCGAGACCCCAACTATTGGAAAGACGCCGATTGCTTTCAGCCACAAAGATTTGTTGATTGTCAGGCGGATTTCAGGGGTAGTCACTTTGAATTTATTCCGTTTGGTGCTGGAAGGAGGATATGCCCTGGAATGTCGTTCGGCCTTGCCAATGTGGAGCTCCCACTGGCAATGCTGCTTTACCATTTTGATTGGAAATTAGGTGATGGAAAAAAGCATGAAGAAATGGATATGAAGGAAGGATTTGGCGTTACTGCTACAAGGGTTGATGATTTGTGGGTTGTTCCGGTTCTCAGAAGGCCTTTGCCTTTGCAAATCAAATGAGATTGTTGAGTCGTCTCTTTTTCTTTTTTCAAAGTGTTTCATCTTCTATTCTCGTGATGTATACTAAAAAATATTGAATTAATTATGAGTAAATTTCTTGAACACGAGTAGCACAGCGCGAGCGACTGATGCACAATAAATACTGAAAACAACTAATATAACTAAATAATACCGTTCAATGAAAATAATTAATGTATATGCCTCTGAATTGTTGCTGCTTTTGTTATTGTTATTGGGTTAATGCAATCAGCTTCATAAGCCAAACTCTTATTTGGGCCTTATTCTACTTTGGGCTTGTAACACTTGGGTTTCAAATCTGAACCGGCCCAAATTGAGTTAGAAAGGGGCTGTTGGATCAAAACGAAGGCCCACTTCCTTATTCCTTCTTGAAGCGGGCTCACAATCGGATTCTGTTACACGGTTGTAAAAAACCAGAGGAGAAGAGCGATTCCTGAGAGAGATAAAAGGCGAATTGGTTGCATTCATTTGTATCAGTTTATCTTCATTGGTGGGGATTTAAATCAAATTCGTCACATAATCTTTCACCTTTATTAAAATGGTCTCATAGCTATCAACATTTTCAATTTAGTCCCCACATGTATTCAATTTGTTTCAATTTTGTCCCAATCGCCGGAGATCAATCAGAAACACCCAAAACTACGTCGTTATAGTCGAGAAAATTAGGGGTGTGTGATAGACACGCGACTAAAACGATATCGTTTTGAGTGTTTTTGGTCGATCTCCGTCTGTTTGAGACTAAATTGGAACAAATTGAGTATATGTGAGACTAAATTGATAATATTGATAGTTACGGGACCATTTCAATAAATGTGAAAAATTATGGGACGAATTTGATTTAATTCCCTCTTTGGTGTATTCAATCAGTAGAGCTAGAGGTTACTTCTTAAATTTCAGGAGTTAGAGTTCATATTCATAGTTGAGTGGAGAACTCGGATTGATTCCGGTGGTTTGAGTGTTTGTAATATGTAGATTGTTGCGTGTTGATAGTGGATTTGCCTAGTGTTGGAAAATGTTAATCATTTTTTTATGAATGAGAAATTAATTTTCAAATTGTTGTAACCAACTATTGGGAAAGAGAAAAACAATGAACTTTTGTCCCATATTGAAAAAATATAAATGAGGAAGTGAGTTTGCCTCGTTTTATTTTCTGTTTATTTGCTGGCATGTAACGGGTGTAGCAAATTAATAAACAAAAACGTTACTTACGTTTTGAATTTATTATTGTGACGGTTACAAAACATAAATTGAAAGTTTAAACTTGAAATAATGGCTCATTATTTAGGTTGTCGGTTTTATTTTGAGGCCATAAATGTCTCATAATGCCGAACGTTTCCAACGGTCAAATCTAGATGCTATATATAGCACTTTAGTCGAACGTGAAAATACGACTTGAAAGGACGTGGAAAAAACCTGAAACCACAAGTTGGAGAAACGATACAAGACATATTCCGGCAATTGCCAACATACTTTTCAGTCTAATTTCGTTCTTGCTCCGGTGATATTTTTTAGGCAACATCTCGGTTCGCCTCGAACAAGATATTGTGCTAATATCGTTGTTCTTAAATCGTTGTATCCTGGGAAACAGGTGTCCTACGATTCACTAGCACCGAGAGTGAAGGGCATAATTTGTTTTAAGGAAAGTATGTTTGTCACATGTCTCGATTATTCGTTTATTTTATTTTCAGCCATTTGCGGTGCATATTTTCCTACACCCAGATCCTCCGTGGATGTAGATCACCCTGATCGAACCATGTAAAATCCTTGTGTTCGTGCGTTTATTTTTCGTTTCGTTTGCATTGACTGTTTGACTGGTGCTTGGGGTATTAGTTTGTTTGGGAAAAGCTATTAGTTGCAGTAAGCTAAGGTATCACCTAATAAACCAGCGTATTATTAAGCAGTTGCACTACACGGCCAAACAATAATTCATTTTCAATCCATTTGCGAAGGCGAAAAGAAAGAAATTTAGTCATGGATGCAATCAACTCTATTTACTTTGGGCCGGCCTGTACATCTATTGCAACACCCTTATGCCCCGTTTGGTTTACATGATTGTATTGATTAAATATGATAGGATTGAGTAGGAATGGGTAAAATTGAATTGATTGGACTGAATTGTTTGAATCAAGGTATGTGTTTAGATTAATTGTAAAATTGCAATATTCATAACTATATATTCATAATATATAATATATTTAATAATAAAAAAAATAATTATATGCATAAATGCACTACACATGAATTGATTTTTTTAGGGTGTATATTAGTATATTTATTTAAATAGCTATTTGAATAAAATTATTGTATCAAATTCTACCTATTTTGTAATTGATTCACAAATTTGTAACTTAAATTTGAGTATTTTCTTTATCTTTCTTCAGACTTAAAAATCGAGAATTGAGGGAGAAAGAGTTTGCAAATCAGTTATAGAATGCGTGTAGAAAAAAAGATTGTGCTTAGCATATAAATATTAACGAAAATGTCTTTTTAAAAACCACGTGTGATTCACATGTATAAAATCGGGAGAAATTTTGGCTTGAAAAATTAGTTCGGTGGTTTAAGTGTAATAAATTAATATATAGTTTGTATATTATATAGTGCAACAAAAAATATTTAGGTGGTTTAGTTACAATTTTAGTGATAGTTTAGTGGGTTTAGTGCAATTAGATATAAATATGGTGTAAGATGTGCAAGGTTCAAACTTTAGTTGCATTTTTTTTAATTAAACTATACATAAAATGTCACATGGATGCCACATATTAACTAAAAATCAATAGAAAAATAACACATCAATATAATAAAATGTGATAACTCATCCAAATTAACCTCAAAATGACACATCATCCAAATTAAACACAAGATGACACATCATCAAAATGAACTCTTTATTAGTAATATATGGGATGGGATTCATGTATTTTCCTATGTTTAAATTTTCTGAATAAAAAATATCTCTTTTAATTATAAATTCATTAATTAATTAATACATTTCCAAATGAACGAAATTTCATGGCGTGGACGATTTTAATTTCAAAGAAGGTTTTACTGTATTTGGTAGCTAACATCGGGTGGGGCGGCCAAAAGACCCAAGCAAGCAGCTGTAATTAATGAGACTGATAGAGCCTTCCTCAATTATTCAAAGTTAGCCGAAACAATAATGGAGGAGAAGGAGAGTACTAACTTGGCCCCACGTCTAATGCTATAAAAGGAGAAGAATGGAGAAACATTAACCCCTACAAAAGAAACGGTATTTAGCGACGATTTTAATGACGGAATAACCATTATATTTACTATGAATTTATGCCTGGAAAAAAACCATTGCTAAATTGAGCATCGCAAATATTTGCACAGTCGTAGATTTGCGGCGGTAATTAGATAGATTTAGATAAAAAAATGTGTCGCTATTCTGTCGGGGAAATATCTTTCTATGACAATAACTTTAGGGGGGTTGTGTTTTAAGGATAATAATTCTACGAACTTGGAAATGTAGGACAATATGTTTTAAAATATGTAAATATAGGACAATATGTTTTAAAATCTGTAAATGTAGGACAATTGAGCCCAAATAAGCCCAAATCAGGCTGACATATCATGTGAGTTTCGGGCTCGATTGTCCTACATTTAAAGATTTTTAAAACATACTGTCATATATTTACAAATTTTAAAACATATTGTCCTGTATTTACAAGTTTTAAAATATATTGTCCTACATTTCCAAGACCGTAAAATTATTGTCCTTAAAACACAACCCCCCTAAGTTAATGTCCTTAAAAAACACTATTCCATATTCTGTCACTAGTCCGACGGTAATTAGCTACGTTATTTTCATTGCTAATTAGTGATGCTATTTTCGTTGTTAATCCATCATAAATTCCTACGATAAAGACGTCGGTAATTCGTTGTGAATTACGATGAAGAAACCGTCGTAAATTTACGACGACTTAACGACGGCTATTTCGTCGCAAATTATTTAAAATAACAATAATATAACCGGTGTTTGCTGTTAGTGAAAATAATAAAAAGAATTAATTCCTCACCTCTCTTACAGTTCGGACTTTTAGATGAGACAAAATTCTTTCATGGTATCAAAGCCTCAGACTCAGCCCAGATCCTAGATTCGATTCCCGCTGAAGGCAACTCCATCCATATTAAATTGTCCACTCGATGGGCCTCCTCCCAATGATGGAGTAAGAAAATTTAGCCCACGAGTGAGGGGGAGTGTTAGGGAAAATAATAAAAAAAATTAATTACTCACCTCTCTTCAAGTTCGGACTTTTAGATGAGATGAAATTCTTTCATTTGCAACCGGTTTTTTGTCACAAACTGTCGCAAATGGCGACAGAGCACCGTCACAAAACTCAGTAACATTGGCTAAAGGTGGTTCAAACATGAACGACAGGGGCACGAGAGCGGACGTTGAACCACCCGAACCACGAGCCAACTTTGATTTAAGCTAGGAACACCTTACGAGCCACGAGCCAGCTTTGATCTAAGCTAGGAACACCTTGCATTTAAGGCTTGAGAGCCTTGCATATAAATTGCGAGTTCTATCCCCCCACATATAAATTGTGATTTCACTCCTGTGGGGAGATCGAACTCACAACATGAGGGTGACTGGGCGGGCGCTTGTAGGCTCGGAAACTTTTACAACATTAATTGTATATGTACACAAAATATATATTTTTTTAAATTAATTTATTCCACATATCTAATTTAATTAGTTTATAACTTTTTAAAATTGTAATTATATATATATATATATATATATATATATTTTATAAATTCTAATTTAATTATGTTATATTTTTAAAAATTGAATTAAGAACACAAATAAACCGTCACCCTGGCTCAGGCCAGCAAGTAAACTAAAGAGTATTAAAGAGTGTGATTTTTTACTATAAAGAGTATTACTCATAAAAATGAAGGGTGTGATTTATATTACAACAAAGAGTGTAGTCGTGATAACTGAAGAGTGTGACTTATATTACTAAAGAGTGTAGCCATGATAACTGAAGTGTAAAAATGAACCAGTTTCATGGTGAACAAGTTTCACATTATACCAACTCTAACAACTAGATATGCTAAATCTATGGATAAATATAAATATAAATGGATAAACATAAAGACTTGGTAAAACTGGGACAATCTTGATAAATCTGGGACAATCTTGCAATCTTGCCAATCTTCTTGCCAATCTTGAGATCTTGCGAATTTTGGGATATTTAGGAGACAAATCCAACATCGCATCTTGCCAAACCTTGTGAAATATGGGCCAGTGTCTTTGATAATTCTTGGACAATTTTGTTTGACAAATCTTGCTCACTCTCGTCTCCGCTCTTCGCAACCGGCCAATTCTCATTGGGCATGGGCCTGGGCCTGGCCTTGAGCCTCGCTCACCTAGCCCGATTGTACGCACTCTTGAGACCACGACCCTCATTCGCATCAAGCATTTTCAACACTGATTACAACAACAACTAGGGACTGCTAAAAATCGGTCAAAAGTTGGCCTGTCCCCATAATGGGATCAACTAGGTGAGTGCTAAAAAAACTGATCAAAATTGGGACTGTCTCACATAATGAGATCCAATAAGATGGTGTCACACAAGACCTCAAAAAGAATTTATCATTGAATTGATGGGAATTAAATCAAAATAGTCCCATAACTTTGCGCCTATATTGAAATGGTCCCATAATTATTAACTTTTCAAATTTAATCCCACATGTATTCAAATTGATCTAATTTTGTCTCAAATCGCCAGAGGTCGCTCAAAATTGCCCAAAACTACGTCGTTTTGGGCACGTTTCCTACACGCGCGCACAATTTTGACCTGAATATGTAAGAATCGCTTCCAAAACGACATCGTTTTGGGCAATTTTGAGCGACCCCTAACGGTTTGGGATTAAATTGGATCAAATTGAATACATGTGAAATTAAATTAAAAAAGTTAATAATTATGGGACCATTTCAATAAAAGTGCAAAGTTATGGGACGATTTTGGTTTAAATCATTTGAATTGATTGACAGGTGCACTTAGATTATTTAAAAAGAGACTAAATCTCACGGTGATACAGTTCACAAACTAGTACAAATTAATATTCATCATTTTCAAAGTGTTAAAACGTTACTTTTAAATTATGCTTTATCTCACATTGAGACCATCTCAAACAAAATTTACTCTTTAATCAATAATTAGAAGAGCTTTTTCAGATTTTTAAAGACATATTTTTGTAAATTTTCATTAATTAAAACAATGAAAATATTTTTCATCAATAATAGGGATTTTTTTTAAGGACTGTATCTTTGGGGGACTCAATAATATAATATAGATCTTGTAAGGACATAATACTCGATGTTATTCAGTTTGATTTAATATTATAGTTCACTTAATATTAATGTATACACTTGTTTGGATATTATGTTTGATTGTTTGCATTTATTCATGCAAGTGTTCCCATGAGTCATTGCTGTCATTGAGGTTGTGAGAACTTAGATGACTTAAGCATGATTCTCAAATGGTCCCGATCAAGGAACATCAAAAATGGGATATTGATGATGCAATGGAGATTGATGTGCGATCTGCATCATACTCTTAGAGAGTGTAGTAAGATCTCACTTACTACGAGATACTAAGTATCTCATGATGGATGCACAAATACCTTAGAGGGTATTGATATACCCATCCGAGAAACTGTTTGATGTATTTCCACTATATGTGTCTACGGGTGTCTCGGTTAGTGGGAGCGATACGATACTCCTTTGACTTGAGGTCAATACGCACGACATGTGTGGAGTGATGAACTTTGACCATGACCAACGCTTGCACACTTCCATGGGTAGATACGGCTTGGATTGGGTTCACCACGAAGATGTATGTACGTGGTAGTTGAGCCAAGAATAGGATTCATTCCTCAATGTGGATTTAGAGAGAATACTCATCTTCTCATCATAATTGGATCAAATTCATCGGCCGATGCACATCAACTTAGACTTTGTGGCTAAGTGTGACATACATGATCAATTAGTGATTAGAGATAATATGATTAAGTTAATTGAATAAACACTTCATCATGTTCAAGACTTAATCGAGTATTCACGAATGAAAGGAGGAAATCATAATAGCCCATGTTTCAATTACAGATAGTTGCATGTTTCTCGCAACGTACCTCATATATTGAGAATGTCTGATTTATTGTCAAGGGTTCAATTAAGACCGTTAGTTTGACTAATCGCTCGATATATGAGGGCCTATGGGTCACACAACAAGTAGTTCCCTATTACGGATTATAGTTGGTTGATTAAATGTTAAATTAGATTTAATATTTAATTTATGGAGAATTAATTAATAATAGATTAATTTGGAATTAATTATTATTAATATTTAATTAAATTGAATTTAATTAAATAAGAATTTCCAATAATAATATATGGAATATTATTGTAGGATTTAATATATATGGAATCAAATCCGTAGAGATTTGATATACATGAGAATTAAATCCGTAGCGATTTTATATGTGAGAAATAAATCTTAGAGATTTATTTAAATAAAGATTAGGGATTTTATTTCCCAATCAAGTTAGCTTAAGATTTAAGCTGGGTCTCTCCTATATATATGAGCTCTTGGGAATCCATAATACGGTTGTTCGAATTCTTTCCATAAATCTAGAGTTAGAATTTTCCTAGCAAATTCATCTCGGGATTCAACGCAGCAAAGCAGTGCAAGTCTGTGAACGGGGATTACGTGGATGCCATAGTAGAGAAATATGCGTACGATTTACTGTAAGATTTCTCTTTATATTTACACGTATTTAATTATGCAATTATATGTTCGTTGTTGGTGAACTGTTTATTTCCGCTGTGCATGTATTACGTTTTTACGTGCCTCAAAATTCCAACAGTGGTATCAGAGCTTCAGGCTCTTGTTTATAATTGCATTAAAATCTGATTTTAATTAAAAGGAATTTTTTAAAATCAGTAGGGGCACGATATTAGAAACCACACCCCCTTTGTGATTTATTTGTTCCGCTCGGTTTGTTCATCCCCACCGATTTCTAGGGTTTCCCCCTCATTTGGGGTTTGGCCACAGACTCTATTTAATTCATACGCCCTCGACCAGGAGGTCTTCACGATCGCTTACATCCTTTGTAGGCAAGTCTTTGGGCACCGTGCCTCGCGTTAATTAAAGGAATAACCGCTTGTCGATTCGCAGCCCCATCGGCGTCTCCGACGCGAACCCATCTTGGAGACGTTCTCCTTCGCCTCGATTCATTGTGGTTCGCTGCCGATTCTCTCAATTTTGACTCTCGTCGCTTGATGTCACTTGGGGCTTGGCCGGTGTGCTCGTTTTGACGCGATTCAAGGCGGTGTGTCATCGGATTCGGGAAGACTCAGTGTCAACGCGCCGCCGACTCGATCGTCCTCTTCGTCTAGCGATCTAGTTTCGAACCAGATTTCTCTCAAGGGGGTGCGGCTCCGCGCAGCCCCCTTCCACCGCCTCGTTGTCGACGACGAGCCACCCACACGCTAGGCGTGACGACGGTGACTCGCGTAGGCTCGAAGGTGCGCTCCGCCGCGTCCGATGGCAGATTTCGTCGAACCTGTTCCCTTTTCTTTGAACAATGAATCTGGACTCTTTGTTTTGGTTCCTATTTCGAGAATAATGGGTTGTTTAATTTGATTAATTATGATGAAACTGAATTCTGTAATTTTGGATGAATTGGGTGTTTGGGAGTTTTCGGATTGGATTCGATTTGGGAGGGTGATGATGTAGGAGGGCTGTTTTGCAAATTTAATTTGAGACAGGCCCTCCCGTGTAAATATTGGAAATTGCACCGAGCCCTCAAAAAAAAATAAGATTAAAACTTAATTTTAGAATTTTAATTTGATTTAATTTTGAAATTAAATTTGGTTGGACCAAAAATGATTAATTGGATTAATCAAATTTAATAAATTTTAAAATTGAATCTTTAATTGAATTAAAATTCATTTTAAAAGGATTTATTAAAACTCACTGTTAACTTGTTTACTGGTTGAAATTATGTTAACGCATTTTACGTCCGCATTATAATTGTTTGGGTAGGCGGCGCCCAATAATTGTCGGACCGTATTATTGTTTGGGTAGACGACACCCATATATATGTTAGTCCGTGTAAATCATGTTTGGGTAGATGGCGCCCATATAAATGTTAGTCCGTGAAAATTATGTTTGGGTAGGCGGCGCCCAATAATTGCTCGAATATGATGTAGATTAACATGTTGGATCTCGATTAAGCAATTAATACCCCGCCATAAAACGTTTCTCACTAAAATATAGTTTTCTCATTAATTTGATAAGATGTCTTCCATCAAAATTAAAAGTGAACCAGAGCTTTCGTTCCAATGAGTACTTAAAGACCCTCGTCTTTTGCTCGGATCTACATCTAACGGGACTTTTATAGGGACATGTAATGTCGCCGCTTGATGGTTGTAAACCAACTTAACTTTGTTTTAGCCCCTCATGGGAACAAAGGGTAAGGGACATCAGTCAAACTAGGTTCGACAAACTAGGAATTGCAGCTTTGCAATTGGTTTGGAGACCTACCAGTTATGCTATTTTAATGATCAGCCCTCGTTGGGATTATGATAGTAGTAATGTGGATCCTAGTCCATTATAATTTATATTTAATATAAATTCGTACTTCTTCGATGAGGTCATTAAGTATGTGAAAATAATGGAGACAAAATAAACACTAAAGAAAGGTCATGTTTATTTTGATTGCTGAATATTGATCATAGGAATTATGTGTTTTAATTCCCGTTTTATTTTATTTCTCTTGGTTAGTTGAAATGAATAACTGTTATTGAGATGTGTTTTGGAAACAAACAAAATTGGTTAGGCCAAATTTTCTCGACTGACACCGAAACATGTGTTTGGTGCTAAGGCAAAAAAAGAATTGAGTACGTGTTGGACACGTCTATCCGATTACCCTTGTAATTTGGTACTCGAGAAGGCAGACCACGTTTGACGAAAGACTCGGAAGAAGCATCAAAAGGATGTTTCCCAGATGCAGTGTGTGATGTTGCTCGGCATGACTCCCGAATTACTTAAGGCAACATGAGAAAATGGGTCCTTTCGAGATGCTCAAGCATCTGAAGGATCTCTTTGATTCTGAATCTCGTTTTGAGATTTATGAAATGATGAGAGATCTGTTCAGATGTCGGTTATCTGAAAAAAGGAAAGATTTTACCTCATGTGCTTAAGATGATAGGCCTAATTGATAAACTTGGTAATTTAGGCTTTGAGCTAAAAGACCAACGTTTTCATTTATGCTATCCTCCAGTCGCTCCCGGATTCATATTCTAGCTTCATTGTGAACTATAATATGAATGAGACAGATGCGACCATGCCTGAACTTCACAACGTGCTCAAGCCTTTTGAATTCACTATTGCTAAGATGGTGTTCAAAATAATGAGCGTGTAAACAAGGATGTGTGCCTGATTAGAGGTGAAATTGAGTGAGTTACGAGCGAGTTTTAGCCATGTTTTGAGGGTTTTTAGTGATATTCTTGTGGTGATTGAGCATAATCTGTATAAAATCACTAATTTGCTTCTTTGGTTTGTATAACAAGAAAGAGGGCTGAAAATGGAGCTCGTGAGACTTCGCGGTTCATGAATCGGACTCCCGGTTGAAAAGATATGAAAGAAATACTGAAAAGTATTAGTTGGAGTGAAGAAAGGTGATAGAAGGGACAAGGTCGAGCACCTAGAGCTCGACCAATGCAGTCGAGCGGGCGGAAATACAGGCATGAGGAGGCACTCGATCAGGTGTGGTCGAGCGAAACCGCTCGACCAAGGAATGTGCTCGAGCGAAACTGAGTCCAGCTATCTATAAGCGCTCGATCAAACCAAGTGGTCGAGCGATACTGCTCGACCAAGAGCCATGCTCAAGCGGTCTGAGAAGCGGAGTATATAAGGCCAGACGGGAAAAAGAAAAGGGGAGGCACAATTGAGAAGAGGAAAGACGAGAATTAGATAGAAAAAAAAGGAGAAAAAGCATTCTATGGATCTGAGTAGAAGGAGAGAAATTCCACCACGAAGAACACGATCCGGTTATCAAACTTATTAGTTTTACATTCTAGTTTTCCTGAATTTGTCTTGGAGAATTGCTCAGTTTTCTTATTGTCTTTGAAGAATAATTCTAGGGTTTATGTGATTATTTCATCCATACTATAATTGCAGTTTTATTTATTCAAGTGATTGATCATTGAATTGCTTTACATATCCTTGCATAATGATTTCTATTCTTAACTTGATTATTTGTGAGTTGAAGATCAAGATGGTAGGCTAAACCTTTGATTGCTTTGGATAGGATGATCGCGTAGAAAAAGTGAATTGGTGAGACGATTAGGATGATTCGAGGTGTAAATTGGATAATCTTCTTAATTTGCTAATTTGAATAACCAATCCAATAAAAACCAGTGAATTGAGTACAAGAGTTGTTAAAGAGAGGACGATCGAATCACTCTTTTCAACGAATACGCTTGAGGAGAGGGTTTGTGACGGGGTTGGTAATATACCACTTCAGTTAGGGAGGACGACCGAATCACCCAACTTGAATAAGGGCTATAGTAATTAAGCACAATCTAAATAACTTGGTTATTTGGTCCGTGAGGTAAAGAGGGTATTAGTTGAGTAATCAGGGATAAAAACCGAGCTTTTGCTGTACCTTATTTAGTGCGGTATTAGGGAAGTTGATTGCCTAGTTTCAGTACACTTAGGATTACTCTTTTGTACACCACGATAGTCCTCGTCGCCAAACCAATTCCGATGGTATACGTAGGGATTCCTGTCCAAAGCAACATTCTCCAATATTTGCAGTTCATCTGAAGTTAGTGTAATCGTTGTCATTTGCTTATTTTCTATTGATTCAATAGTAGTGAAATAGAACTATCAAATCACATCCATATTAGTTACGAAGCAAAGATTTCCAGGGATTTACACGCATATGAAATTTCCTTTGGGTTCGATACTACTTGGTCCAAATACTTACCCTTGCTACAGTGATCCCATACTCTTGTGGGGTAACTGCTAGTTAAGAATATTGCACTTTACGATCAAGTCAATGGCACCGTTGCCGGGGAAGTGACGTATGCGCTTTGTGTAAAATTTGGAAATAGATTAGTAGCTAGTAGTGGGTGTTTTCTTTTCTATTTTTACTATATTCTTGTGCTAGTTGCATTTGATTTCTTTGTTTGAGTTTTCAGGTTTATGAGAACACGCTCAAAGGGAGAAAACATCGTTGATCAAACTGAACTAAACCCTGAAACTATAGCAAGAAGGAATAGAGCTTTCCAAAGGAGAATGGCTGTGGTAGGTAATGACGGGTTGAATGTTGATGGAAATGGAGGGAACAGAGAGAATTAGTTGCACCCAGAAGGGATTAATAACCCGAACCCACAGCCAAACCAACCATACCCCCAAAACCAACCCGCAGTATCCCAACCAACCAAACCAGCAAAACCAATTCCCTAACCAAAATCCAAACTTCCAAAACCTTAATCATCCGTACAATAACCAACCTTACCAAAATCCACCTTACCAAAACCAGCCGAACCAAAACTACCAACCAAACCCGAACTATAACCCACACTACAACCCTCTTTACCAAAACCAACAAAACCACCCTAGGGGAGGGAATCCTGAGATGGCTATCCGAGGGATGTTTGAGGCTCAACCTCAAAGACACTATGATGGAGTGACTTTGCCAAGGGTGGAAACTAACAATTTCTCAATTTCTCCGGGGATCCTTAAGATGCTCCTTGATTCTCAATTCTGAGGAGAGGTTGGGAGAGACAATCCAAACACTCATCTACGGAATTTTTTGATGATTCTTCGACATTTGACTACAATGGGATGTCGGAGGATGCAAAGAAGCTCAGATTGTTTCCGTTCTCACTGACCAGGATAGCTAAGGATTGGTTCGATAATACAATTCCCCGAGGAAGTATCACCACTTGGGCTCAAATGGAGCGAGCATTTTTGGAGCGTTTTTATCCTCCATCCAGAACAATGAAGGCAAGGATTGAGATATCTACATTCCTTCAAAAACCGAATGAGGGTCTCAATCAAGCATGGGAGCGATACTGTAATTTGCTGATTGAGTGTCCGCAGCATGGGTTCAGTGAGCAAGATACAGTGGCCTACTTTTACTGTGGAATCCATTACAATGAGCAAAAGCACCTCAATGCTTATGCAGGTGGTGGTTTTCTGAATAAGAGTGCCCGGGAGTGCAGAGAAATTGTGGAAGGAGTTAAAAATGCTGGGGAATGGAATGCTGATCAATCACATCAGAGTGTGAATAAGATGGAAGACATCATTGGAACTCAGAAGCTGTTGATGGCTATGATGGAGAAAATAAGCAATATTCAGGTTAGCCAACAGTTTGGGGGAGGAAGCAACTAGGCAAATGAGTTTATGGACCAGTCGGTATTTCAGCAGGAAGAGGCCAACTATATGGGGAGGCCGAATTACAACCAGCAGGGGTACCAACAGGGAAATTATCAACAAGGCCGACCTACCTCTGGTCAACCTTTTATGCCTCAGGGTCCACCACCTTCACAGAACCAATGGCGAAACAATTCAAACTATCAAGGGGGTTCTACATCTTATCTGAATCAGTGGAAAAAGAACGAAATTTTTTCCTATGGAAATCCGAAGGCTGGAATCACTGTTCCACTAGGTGTTGATCCGGGTTCAAAGCCTCCTGGTGGAGAAGGCGGAACATCAATTGCTGAGATGTTGCAAACTCTTGTGCAACAAGGTGAGAAGGTGAAGAAGAGATTATCTTCTCTTGAATTTGATCAGAAAAAGACGACTAAGAAGAATGAGAGAAGAGAGAAAGATTTCCAGAGGATGCAACAAGAAAACAACAGGCGATTTAATGCGCTTGAATATCAAATGGGACAGATAGCGAAGTCACAAGGTAGAGAGACAGGCAAATTCCCATCTATGCCCGAGGTGAATCCGAAGGAAAATTGCAAAGCTATTGAGCTTAGAAGTGGGAAGAAGTATGATGGACCTTCATTACCGGCTGAGGTGGAGGAAAATCATAGGCAAGTTGAGGAAGATAGAGAGGGTAGAGAGGTGGAAAATGATGAGCCAGTTGAAGAGGTAGAAAGTGGAAAGCTAGAAAAAGAGAGAGAAAAAATGGAAGAAGGGTGTGTTGATGAAGAACGTGTACCAAAGTGGAAGGCGTCGAGAGAAAAAAGGCTCAAGGTGAAAGAAACTGAACGAGATGAATGGGGGGTGCCTAAATCTGTGGTTCCTGTTCCTTATCCTCAAAAATTTATGAAGAAGAAGTTACACGAGAAGTTTGCTAAGTTTTTGGAGGTATTCAAGAAAATGCACATAAACATACCTTTTTATGATGCATTGGAGCAGATGCCGAATTATGCAAAGTTCTTGAAAGACCTAATTGCCAAAAGGAGGAGAGTTGATGAACCTGAGCTCGTTCAGTTGAACCACGAAGTGAGTGCAATGGTGCACAAAGCCCTTCCTCCAAAGTTGAAGGATCCGGGTAGCTTCACGATTCTTTGTGACATTGGGAATGGAATCAAGAAGGGAGCTTTGTGTGATCTGGGGGCTAGTATCAACCTTATGCCCTTATCATTATTCAAGAAGCTGAACTGTGGAGAACTGGAACCGACTATGATGACTCTTCAACTAGCTGATAGGTCTATCACTCGACCTCAAGGCGTAGTGGAAGACGTTCTCGTGACAGTGGATGGTCATGTCTTTCCAGTTGATTTTGTAGTCCTTGAAATGGAGGAGGATGAGCATGTGCCCTTAATCTTGGGAAGACCTTTCTTGGCTACGACTGGGATGGTCTTAGATGTGGCGAATGGAAAAATCACGGTGAAGGTGGATGATCAAGAGATAAAAATTGCCATTTATGAGGTAATGGAATATCCGATGGGGGATGAGAGTTGTCATTTTGTGGATATTATCGATCTTTGCGTTGATGACACACTCTATAGTGAAGAGTTGAAGCAGATGGAGGTGACGCAAGTAGGGGAAGAAGAAGAATTGCACTTGGAAGAGAAGCCTTTGAGGCGATGTTCGACAAAACCCCACCATTGGAAGCTAAAAAGGAATTGAAGCCATTACCTGATCACCTGATGTACGCCTACTTGGAAGATAATGAAAGGTACCGAATTATTTTTTCTTCTTCTTTATCTCATGATCAATTAGATAGACTCCTCAAAGTGCTACGTAAGCACAAATCGAGCATCGGTTGGTCGATTGAGGACATTAAGGGGATAAGTCCATCCATATGCATGCATAGGATTAGACTAGAGGAAGGGACAAAATCTGTAGTGCAAAACCAGAGGCGAGTGAATCCGGTAATCCAGGGTGTCATTTATAAGGAAGTCTTGAAATTGTTAGATTCTAATATGATCTTTGCTATATCTGATAGTCCTTGGGCGAGTCCATTGCATGTTGTTTCTAAGAAAGGGGGTACCACTGTGATTAAATCTGAAACTGATGAATTAGTGGCTACTAGATTAGTGACTGGTTGGCGTGTGTGTGTTGATTATAGGGAATTGAACAAAGTTACGTGCAAGGATCACTTTCCTTTGCCGTTTCTTGACCAAATGATCGATAGGTTAGGGGATTTTGAGTATTACTATTTTCTAGATGGATATTCTGGGTACAATCAAATTATGATTGCCCCGGAGGATCAGGAAAAAACCACCTTTACATGCTCTTATGGTACATATGCATACAGGAGAATGCCATTCGGGTTGTGTAACGCACCCGCCACCTTTCAAAGGTGCATGATGGCTATTTTCCATGGGTTGATTGAGAAAATAATGGAAGTGTTCATGGACGACTTCTCCGTCTTTGGAGAGTCGTTCGATTTATGTCTAATCAATCTTGAAGTGGTTTTGAGCAGGTGTGAAGAAACTAACTTGGTGCTCAATTGGGAGAAATGTCATTTTATGGTTAAGGAAGGCATTGTTCTTGGACATCATGTGTCCTCGAAAGGAATACAAGTTGATAAGGCAAAAGTGATAGCTATTGAAAAGCTTCCACCACCCTCTACTGAGAAGGGTATCCGCTCATTTTTGGGCCATGCAGGGTTTTATCGACGCTTTATTAAAGATTTTTCAAAAATAGCTAAACCCCTTTCTCGACTTCTTGAAAAAGAAGTCGACTTTGTGTTTACTGATGAGTGTTTAGTTGCTTTCAGCAGGTTAAAGGAAGCGTTGGTAAATGCTCCGATTCTCGTGACTCCGGATTGGAATAGTCCTTTCGTTCTCATGTGTGATGCAAGTGACTACGTGATGGGTGTAGCTTTGGGGCAAATCAGAGAGAAGCGATTTCATGCTATATACTATGCTTCAAAAATGATGAATGCTGCTCAAATCAACTACACTACGACCGAGAAAGAGTTGTTGGCGGTCGTATATGCTTTTGACAAATTTCGGCCCTACCTAGTAGGTACGAAAACGATAGTGTATACAGACCATGCAACTATTCGGTATCTTATGAGCAAAAAGGATGCTAAGCCACGGCTTATTCGGTGGATTCTCTTACTCCAAGAGTTTGATTTGGAAATCCGAGATAAAAAGGGGAGTGAGAATGTCATCGCTGATCATTTATCTAGGTTGAAGCTCAATGAGGAGAACATGGTGGAAGAAGGGGAGGTGAACGAAGAGTTCCCTGATGAGAAGCTTTTCGGAGTAGAGGATGTGTTGGTGAGTAAAATCGAGGGAAGAGCACCGTGGTTCGTTGATTATGCTAATTACTTAGCCAGTGAAGAGCTTCCAGTGGACATGGACTATCTACAGAGGAAGGTGTTTTTGAAAAAAGTTCGAGAGTACATATGGGATGATCCTTTTTTGTTTAAGAGAAGGATTGATGGTATTCTACGGAGGTGTATTCCAGAGGATGAATGGGCAGATATAATGAGGCATTATCACACGTTGTCTTGTGGAGGCCATTTGGGTGGAGAGAAAACTGGAAGGAAAGTTCTTCAAGCAGGATTCTTTTGGCCTACGATTTTCTCAGATTGCAAGGAGTGGGTTAAAAGATGTGATCAATGTCAGAAATTCGACACGATTACGAAGAGGGATTAAATTCCTCTACATATCTTCATGGAAGTAGAGGTGTTCGATGTTTGGGTGTTGGACTTCATGGGTCCATTTCCTCTGAGCAAAGGGTTCCTTTATATCTTAGTGGGTGTTGATTACATCTCGAAATGGATTGAAGCCATCCCTACCAAGGTGAATGATGCGCATGTGGTGATTGAATTCTTGAAGAAGAATATATTCTAACGATATGGAGTACCAAGATCATTGATTAGTGATGGTGGAAGCCATTTTGTGAACAAACTGATGCAAAAGCTTCTTGCCAAATACGAAGTGAACCATCGTGTTTCTACAGCATATCATCCCCAATCCAATGGCCTTGCTGAGGTTTCGAACAGACAGATTAAAAATATCCTTGAGAAGATGGTGAATGTCAGTCGGAAAGATTGGGCCATGAAGTTGGATGATGCATTGTGGGCTTACCGAACAACCTACAAAACTCCGTTGGAAATGTCACCATACCAGCTGGTGTTTGGGAAGGGTTGCCACCTTCCGGTGGAAGTTGAACACAAGGCATATTGGGCAATTAAAAAGCTAAATTTTGATAGCACAATGGCTAGGGAGAAGTGACTTCTTCAACTCTATGAGTTAGAAGAGTTTCGTGATCGTGCATATGAGAGTGCCAGAGTATTCAAAGAGAAGACGAAAAAGTGGCATGATGCACGGGTAAAAAAGAAGGAGTTTAGAGCTGGGGATCAAGTTCTCGTTTTCAACTCTAGGATGAAGCTGTTTGGGGGAAAACTGAAATCCAAGTGGAATGGTCCGTATTTGGTTCGCAAAGTGTTCAAGAGTGGATTCTTGGAGCTAGAGAAGGAAGATGGGAGTGTATTCACTGTGAATGGCCATAGGGTGAAGAAATTCTACAACAGGTCCTATGAGGAAAAAGGAGGTAACATGGTTTTCACTTCGTGAACGTAAGTAAGTTCGGTCCGGCAGTAGGACCTTAAAAATAGCGCTGAATGGGAGGCAACCCATTTGCTTTTAGTGTAATTTTAGTTTGTTTTGTGTTGTTCGTGGTGTTTTGATCTCGTAGATTTAAGGATGTTGAGTGCAGGTATATTTTGAACCCCAGGTGGCAAGAGGCAGGAGCATGGAAATGTAAAGGTTGAGGTCGAGCGCATGGCGCTCGGCCAATGTTGCTCGAGCAGTCCCGGAGTCCAGGCATACATAGGCGCTCGATCAGACCAAGTGGTCGAGCGATACCGCTCGACCAAACAAAGAGGTCGAGCTCTTCTTCAGCTAAATCACGAAAATAGGGTAATTTTTATTCGGGTCAAACACGGGTCAACCCGGACGGTTCTCTCCCCTATTTAAACATTCTCACACACTCCCACACCATTTTACACACACACACATAGAAGAACGAAATCGGTCTCTTCTTCTCTTCTAAAAAAAAACTCATTCTATTTCTTCACAAATTGCATATAACTTCAAGTTCCTCTCAAATTCAAGGTAAGTTCTTTCAATTTCTAACTAGTAAATCAAGTTTTGTTTGGATTATAGTTGGAAACATGGTGGGATTGAGAAACTAGGGTTTATGCTATAGTTGGAAATTGTGATGATTTTGTGGATTTCTTTGCTACCTTGTGTGATTATTGCTTATTATTGTTGATGGGTTCATGATATTTAGGGAGAAATTGCTTGATTATTGTGAAATTATGATGAACCTGTTGCACCCGGTTTGAATACCGGCGAACAAACAATTAATTGTTAAGAGATCCGATCAATATAACGAGAAAAGTAGTGAAAGACACACAATTTGATTACCCAATTCGCCTTTGGAATAGACTACGTCTGGGGGCACCAAGCCAGGATTTTTACTGTATAATATATGCCTAGAGTACTAAGATTTCGATCCTTTACAATGTGCATTACTAGTTATATTTATAGACATGGATCTAAGGCTACAGTCTTCGTGGGCTTTCTCTCGTGGGCCGATCAGGGCTTCCTTCCTTGCTCCGCAAGTCGATCTCACGAATATGCTTTCCCTGGTTATATCCCGAGAAATCCTCCTCACCATAACTGCCCGAATCTTGTCCATATTTATCTCTAACCGGAGTCGCGACCTCCTTGACCGCGACTTCCGACTCTTTCACGTCGCTCCACGACTTCTTCGCTACATCAGGTCGCTAGCTACCTCCCGAGGCCTCAAAGCAGCTTCTTGTCCTGCTCCAGCTGGATAAAATCGGATAACAAGCTCAAAGTGAGACCGTCTAATCCCGAGCCTTCCTTAAGTTGGGTTATTTCCCCTTACAACAATTTCCCCTCAAGATGAGGTCGCGAGCTCGCTCCGGGATCTTATCTTGAACCGTTGATATTTGTCGACCTACGGGAAGTTGATCTTGGGATCTTTGTCCGAGTTAAGTCTCTGTTCTTGGGGAGCCGTATGGTTGCCTAGGTTTCCCCAATCGGTGTGACGCGTGACAGGATGGTAATGATGGTGCGGCAGGCTGATGACGCTTCAAGCCGCGAGTTCGCCCAATCGGCAATCGCGTGCTTCCTACGCGTCGCCCACGTCGCCCTAATTTCTGCAGGGGTCCCCAAGAATTTCAAATTTATACTTTTGACCCTTCGCCTCTTTATAAATAGGTCTAGGGTTCCTCCTCAAAATCCTTCCTCTCTCTCGTCTCTCGAAACTCTGGCCTGAACTCCTGTCTTTCCGGCTACTCTTCAGGAACTTGGCAGTTTTTCAGGTAACCATCTTTTCCCAATTTCACATTAATGGCTTCTGGTTCCCGATCTGCTCTCACGCCTCCTCCATTCCTGGTTTCTTCATCCTCCGATGACGATGATACTGCGATTGCTGAGTTATACCGGCATAGTAACACCGAGACCGCCACTACCGATCCCGCCATGCCCTCGACCGCCGGTGCCTTCGGCGCCGGTCGGGATGACGAAGGGGCTGACGATCAATTTTTGAGGGAGTTGGAAGACATCATACATATCCCTGCTCTAGAATCGAGCTCATTTCGCCTGGCCGCGCCTGCTGGAGAAGGTGGATCCGAAACCTCCAACCCACCCAGACGATATGGAGCTTATGAGCGGGTTTTCAATTACCGCTCCTATGAGGCTCGAGCCCCATATGAGAGACCGGCCCGCGACTACCGGAAGTCGGTCGAGTCGGACTTTTTTGCTTCACAGAAGAAGAACAGGTCGGTTCTTACCGACTACCACGTCCGGTCCCTCCACCTCCTTTATAAAGTCCCCTGGGATGTACACTTCTACGAGGTGACACCTGATGAGAGCGCCGACCAACCGCCACCTGGGATGATCGTGGTCAACGAACATACAATGGAGGCCGGGATCTGGTTCCCGCTACACCCGGTGATTTCTCACCTACTGGCGGCTTGGAATCAGAGTCTGACCCAGATCACTCCTAATGGATGGAGCTAAATTCTTTCCACAATGACTGTGCTGGGACAGGCCGGGCTATATCGGTTGCCAACCCCTGGAGAAATATCTTTCGTGATGACGCCCATTTCCCAAGCCGGCGGCTACAATGCCGTGCGACTTCGCCGGGGCAAGGAGCTCGTGAGTGGGATCCCTAACAAAGTCGATGGTTGGCACAAGAAGTGGTGGTTCATTGGAGGGGCGTGGGAGTCCGTGGACCCTTCAAGCACTCTGCCCATACATGTCCCGACAGATTATGTGAACCGAGTAGAACACAGTAAATCTCATGTTCTTGATTCTGAAGTCGTACTGATCTAATTCTTGTTTTCTTTTGCAGTGTTCACGCCTAAAAAATCCGACCTGTATTTGGACTTCTTGGAGGCCTTCAATCTAGTCCGTGATAACCCTCCAAGCTGTCGGGACGTCAACGCCCTGAACTCCAAGCTCGACCATCTCAAGGCGGGCTTATACACATACCCGCGTCATCTGAAGATCCCTTGTAAGTTCCCTTACTCCGTGCTTATTACATTTTTTGATATCGACCTGACTGGTTGGCTTCTCACATTCCTACAGTTCCTAACACCCCCGTTTACAGCCGTAAGCTTTCTGCGGACGTCATGGCCTCACGAATGAAATCTGTTCTGGGAAACATGAGGCGATTGGCGACCTCTGAAACCGCCCCTCCGAAGCCGACTCCGACCGAGGTCTTCCCTCCAAGTTCGGTCCCCACTGGTCCCTCTGCTGCCGACAAAGGCAAGAGGAAGGCTACGGGATCAACTCCGCCGACCTCTGGGCATGCTCGGAAGAAAGTGAGGGAGGAGATCTCGTCGTATGAGTCCAAAATCAATAGGGGGCTGGGGAAGAAAGATCGAGTCCGCCCCCGATCGCAGCCGATGACTTAGACCTTGGCCTCGCCACCCGCCAGCTCGCAGCCTGCCTCGCCGGCCCCGAAGAGAGGTCGGCATGAGGACGATGACTCCTACTTAGGCTGGGAGGAGGAGCGGGTGAACGAGTAAGTTCCTATTACGATGTATATGCCCCCTTTTTTCACCTTATCTTCAGCGACTTGACGACTCTGCTTTCTTTTACAGCCTAGAACTCGGCCCCTCCAACTTTTGCTCGAAGGTGGTGAGCTTCTTAAGGAGTCCCCCACTTCAATCGGCCGACCTTCCTAATAAATGGCCGGGCTACATCTCTTGCAGTGTGCACAACACGCCGGGCGTGGACGCTCACTGATCATGACAATGCCGCCAAAAGATGACGGGCAACATGTACTCAGCTATGGTCCACACCCTCAAGGCAGCCTTCTACGGAGAGAGGACCAAAGTGCCAGCCGAAACCGAAGCTCCATGTCTCCCACTCTAATCGCGGGATCACAGATCCGATCAGCCTAAGCGATCTTGGCGCCACCGAGACTCGGCGGATCGGGTAAAACCAATGACGGAGCGCCAGAGATCTCGACCCTTGGGGGTCGCCTGGGAAATTTGGCTGGAGGGATTTGGCGAGAGAGGCTGAGGTCGTCTAGGGTGGAGACTACGGTGGCCTCTGAGAAATTGAAAAAGATCCAGGCGGAGAAGACGGTGGCCGGTCTGAAAGGTGAGCTGGTCGGGTTAAAGGAGGAGCTGGCAGTGGTGAAAGGGGAGCTGGACACCAGGGAGGCCCAGTTCAAGGTTGCCGAAGAGACCAACTCCAACTTGCGTACGTGATGGCCTTTGTTGGCGCCATCCGACTCTGTTATCAGGTGAACCCTTCCGGCGGCCTCACTGGGCTAGTCGCTGATCTCAAGGAGTACGTTAGGGATAATCCTCTGGCCCCCGATGTTCTGTTGGATCCAAGATTTGGAGGATATGGGCATCGATCTCTCCTTTTTTCCCGATCTGGGCAAAATTGCCCTCTCCCCGACTCTCCGCTGGTTGACCTCCCGGGTGCCACATCTTCTGAGCCCTTGCCGGAGAAGTTGACGAGCTCGGAGGTTGCTTCTCCCGCAGCTGCCACTCCCGCCGAGCCCATCAGGGAGGAGATACCGAGGTTGGAGGTTGTTCCTCCAACTGTTGACGTGCCTGCCGAGCCATGTTGTGGAGAGGGTCTTGAGCTCAGAAACTGATCCACCGACGGTTATGCAGCAGGAGCCTCCTTTTGGGACGGTCATTACCCCAACCCCGACTGCCCCAGCCGAGAAGAATTGACATTGCAGCTCTACTACCCTTTTTTTTCTCTTTTTTCATTGTACTAGCCTCCGGGCTTTGGTTTACGATGTATTTCCCCCGACCTTCGGGTATTCTATTAATGGATGTTACTTTATGTTTTGGTCTGGTGCTCATCTTACTATGTAAAATAAACTCCCATATTTCGTCCCCCCAAGTTGAGGTCGCAAGCTCATCTTGGGACCTTGACTTGAACTCACAATACTTGTCGACTTTTGACAGGTCGGTCTTGGTTGGCGTGCCTCCGCCGAGATCCTATTCTCGGGGAGGCGAACGGTCGCCTCGATTTCCCGAACCGGCGTGACTTTTGACAAATTTGCAATGATTATGCAGGCATTTGGTGATCTTAAGACTCGTCGATCCGACTAGCCGAAGACAGCGTCGTCTTACTGTATTTTATTTTTCAATTGGTTTGGTTTTTTGTGGGGTCCACGAGAGTTGGAGTTTGCAACTTGACCCACGCCCTCCATCTATAAATAGGGCGGGCATTTCATGTGGAAGGCTTATTATCCCCCTCTGATTTCTCCACTTCTCCTCTCCAAGCTTCGGCTATGGGCGATTCCGGCGATCTTCTTACTTCAGAACTTTTTCTGGCAAAAAGCCTCTCCGGCTCTATACTCGTGGTTTCTGGCATTCGGACCATCCTTGCGGCCCCCCATCTCAGATTCTGCTTTCACCGGAGGGTGACCATACGACCATTGCCAAGTTTTGCCATTACCCGGGCGGTAGACCCACTGCCGCCGTGGCGGCGGAGCCCCTTGCTCATTGTGTCTTGGGCGCCGATCGGGAGGATGGGATTAATGGTGACGGGCTTCTCCTGATATGCATTACGGATTTAATGCGAACCCGATCATGCCAAAATGACCTTCACAATCCCTTGAGTTTTTCACGTCGTAAAGATGGCACTCGTGCTTACTCACACAAGAAGCCTAATTGCAGCATTTGACACTCCAAGGATGTTGTAACATCATTTTCTGATAGTTTTGCAGCATCTTCCTCAGCGACCTCCGAGTCCGAGGGGTGCTACCCTAGTAGCAATGTGGTACAGACCAAGTCGCTAGTTCGAGTGGCTCCATAGTATAGACCAAGTCGCTAGTTTGATTCCGAAAAATGTTGTATTGGAATGCTATTTTTACCGACCTTCGGGTCTATTGTAATGGGGTTTTTCCCTACCTCCGGGTCTTTATTAATGAAATTCTCCTTTTTAATTCCTTCATTGTGTTGACTTGATTTCCTTATGTGACTTTTGCTTAGTCCTTGTCGTCTTATTTTCTATGCGACTTATTTCTTGGACATTTGTGTAGCCGTCTTATAAAGTCGGGGATGACCGCACCTCTATGGTGGTAGTCTCGCCTCTAGTATCTCTAAAGTCGGACCTTGGGTTCGCACGTTATCAATCATGTCTTTTACACGACCTACATGTTATCGATCATGTCTTACATACGACCTGCATGTTATCGATCACGTCTTCCATGTGGTATGCATTTCATCGATCATATGTTTTTTGAGCGACCCGCTTGGTTTACACAGGAATCTTACATTTCAAATAGAATAGAGAATTTATTGTTACTACAAATGTTTGTTTACATCGCCTTGATCGGTGCAAGGGTATAAATCTACTGGTAGTACTTTTTCAAATGAGTTACATTCCACGGATATTAGGCCTTGGTCCCATCTGCTTTCTCAAGCTCGTATGCCCCATTTGGTAGGACCTTCCCTATCTGGAACAGGCCCTCCCAATTGGGACCGAGGGCACCTTTTGAGTCTCCGAGTATCTTTTTCAGTACTAGGTCCCCGACCTTGAAACGTCGAAGTCGCACTCTAGAGTTGTAATATTTCTTAGACATCTATTTGTATCTGGCATTTCTCATATTAGCCTCTAATCGCTTTTCTTCGAGTAGGTCGAGGTTCCTCTCCAGGGCCTCATCATTGTGACCAAAAATGACCTGGCTAGTCCGGAAAGTCGGGACATCGACCTCCGCGGGCACCACTGCCTCAGTTCTGAAGGCTAGCAAATAAGGGGTTTCGCCTGTTGAATTTCTGCAGGTTGTCATGTACGCCCACAACACATCTGGTAGCTCGCTAGCCCATTTCCCTTTTCCCCCTTCGATCTTGGCCTTGAGCGTGTACTTTATGATTTTGTTCATGGCCTCGACCTGTCCGTTCGATTGGGGTGGTATGGGGTGGAGAATAGCTTTGTGATCTTCTATTTTTTGAAGAAGGCATCAATCTTCGCACCGTCGAACTGCTTCCCATTGTCTAATATTATCGTATGAGGCAGTCCGAATCTGTAGATAATGTTGCGCCAAATGAATCTGATGACATGTTCTTGGTCGATGGTTGCCAGCGCCTCAGCCTTGGCCCATTTTGTCAAGTAATCCACCACTACCAAGGCATACTTGACCGATCCTGGGGCCGTTTGCAAAAGGCCAAGGACTGAGGATACTTGTGATCTCTTCTGGTGCGACCTTGATGGAGGGAGCATAAATTTGACATTTGTGGCATTTGCGGGCGAAGACAATAGCATCGGCCCTTAAGGTTGGCCAAAAATATCCCTGCCTTGTGGTTTTGTGGGCCAGTGACTCCCCCCCAGTGTGGTTTCCGCATGCCCCTTCGTGTATTTCTCGCAGAATGACTTGACCTTGTTCGGGTGTTATACATCGAAGTAGGGGCATGCCGAAGCCTCGCTTGTACAACTCCCCGCCGATCATTGTGTAACGGGTGGCCCCGTAACTGAACTGCCGAGCTTGGATGCGATCAGGTGGCAAGAGACTACTTATCAAATACTCCATGATGGGTGTCATCCAGTTTGGCACCGGGTTTTCTAATGTTGTTATGGTTACTTGCGCGGTGGATGGGTGGGGAAGTGTCGTGATGGTGACATCCTTCATATCTGGTGATCCTTTGGAGGTCGCCAACCTGGCTAATGCATTGGCTCGTGAGTTTTGCTCTCCCGGTATCAGCTTGACATGGATCTGTGTGAACTTCATGCACAGTGTTTTCACAATTTCCTGATAGGCCTCCATCCTGTCGTCCCTAGCCTCGTATTCCCCCGAAACTTGGTAGGCCACGAGTTGAGAGTCAGTATGAACTTGCAATCTCTTGACGCCCATGGCAGTTGCCATTTCTAAACCGCTGATGAGCGCCTCGTATTCGGCCTCATTATTCGTTGTGGGAAAATCAAAGGTAATGGAGATCTGGAATGAGATCCCCTCGGGGCTCATTAAGACTAGGCCGGCTCCCGACGTGTGAGAGGTCGCCGACCCATCTACGAACAGCTCCCATGGCAAACCGCTCGAATTCTCTACTTCAGAAGGGAATGTGAGCTCCACTAAGAAATCGGCCAGGTCCTGGGCCTTAACTACAGGTCGTGGCGCATAAGTCACACCATCTCAATGGCCCATTTGAGACATCGGCCTGAAGTGTCTGGTCGGTGGAGCACGTTCCGCAGCGGCAGGGAAGTGAGAACCTTGACCTGGTGATCAAAAAAATAAGGCCTCAGTTTCCTCACACTCATGACTAATGCGTATGCCAGCTTCTCTAGCGATGGGTAGCGTTGCTCCTTCTCGTTCAATGTATAGCTAACAAAGTAAATAGGCAGGTGGGTCTAGCCCTTGGATCCGAAGCCGCGAGATACAGGAACAACTTCTCTCCCGGGACAGGTTTGGACAATATGCTCACATCCGCCAGGTACGCTTTGATTTTTTTGAGGGCAGCCTGGATTTCGGGTGTCCATTCGAACTTTGCTTTCTAACGGATCGTGTCGAACATCGGCTTGCACTTGTCCCCCATTCGTGATATGAATCTGCTCAGTGCAGCCAGGCATCCCGTGAGCTTCTAAACCTCTTTCACATTTCGGGGTGCCCCCATATCTAGTATAGCCTTAACCTTTCCTGGGTTCACCTCGATGCCCCGCTTACTGAATAGGTGTCCCAAGACCTTCCCCGACTCCACTACGAAGTTACACTTCTTGGGGTTGAGTTTCATATTGAATTTTCTGAGGATGTCGAATGTCTGCGCGAGATGAAACAGGTGGTCTTCTCTTTTTAAGCTTTTGACGACAATGTCATCGACATAAACTTCCACCGACTTCCCGATCTGGTCGGCGAACATATGATTGACCAGTCTTTGGTAGGTTGCCCTTGTGTTCCTCAAGCTGAACGGCATTCTCTTCCAGCAATATAGGTTTTTCTCGATCAGAAAGGAGGTGTGTTGTCGATTTGGTTCGTGCATGGCTATTTGGTGATAGCCCGCAAAAGTGTCCATGAACGACATCATCTCGTGCTCGGCCGTGTTATCTATCAGGTGGTCGATGTGCGACATGGGAAAGAAATCTTTTGGACAAGCCTCATTAAGGTCGGTAAAGTCGATACACAACCGCCATGTTTCGTTGGACTTTTTCACCAGTACTGCATTGGCCACCCACTGTGGCTGGTCAGCCTGCATGATCAGGTCGTTATCCAGCAGCTTCTTTACCTCTTCGGCTAAAGCGACATATTTCTCGGGGCTGAATTTCCGCCTTTTCTGGGCAACCGGCCTCCGAGACGGGTCAATGTGAAGTCGGTGACACGCGACTCCCGGATCTATTCCCACCATGTCCTTGTGCGACCAGGCAAAGACATCCAAGTTATTTTTTAGAAAGTCGATCACTTTCCCCTTCAGGTCGTCCGGTATTTTGGAGCCGATAATGACTTCCAGGTCCGGGCGAGTTGGATCTATCTTGACTTTCTCAAGTTCTTCCCCCAAGATGGCCCTTGGGCCCCCTTGTCGGGGGTTGTCGATCTCGGCCTCGATCAGGAATTCATCGGGCTCATGCCCTATTCTTGGATTGAAATCGTTGTAGGTTCTTTTCTTGCTTGCTCTTTCCTGACTTAATTCCTCATCTTGTTTATTGCTATCTATTACAAGCGTTTGTTTGATATGTATTGGTGCGGAATTGAAAAGAGACAAAGAGTAAATCAAACAACCTCTAGCATCTACTTGGTCGCCCTTAACGGTGCCGACCAACCCACTCTTGGTGGGGAATTTTACACAGAAATAAAAAGTAGAGGACGCAGCCTTGAATTCATGTTCAAACGGCCTCCCTAAGAAACCATTATAGGAGCTGGGGAGGTCGACTACTAGAAAATCTAATAGCCTAGTTGCCCTAACTTCGCTATTCAGTGTGGAGACCAGCTCGACGACCAGTCGGATCATCCCGGTGGGCCTCACAGTAGCATCACCAAACCCCTTCACGATGTGGTCACACGGGGTGATATAGGCATCATAGTCCCTAGCTGGTCCAGGGTTTTCTTGAAAAGGATGTTGCAGAAGGCACCTCCGTCGACCAGGAGTCGGCACACGGTAGTTCCCATGATGTTAGCCCGGATCACCAGGGGGTCGACGTTGGGGTAAACCACCCCAGCCTTGTCCTTTTCTCCGAACTTGATCGTGCTGGACTCCTCCCCCAAGGCGAGGACGGGTAACACCATCTTCCGGGCATTCTCTATCTCCCTTATTTCGGCTTTCATCTTCCGCTTGGAGGAGGAGCTGGAGACTAACCCCCGACCGTCCCTAGAAGAGAGAGAGCGTGTATCATCCGATCTCCCGCATTTTCAGGCATGGGCGGGATAGGTCGCTCCCCTTGCCCCACTCCTTGGTTGTTGTTCCTGTGGACGCGCTCTCCTTGCTGACGACCTCGTGGGGCCTGGTCCCCATTCTCCTGAGGTCGCCTGATGAACTCATCAAGCAGGCCATCCTCATACAATCTCCAGAGCTGGGGCAACAGGTCCTTGCACTCACTGGTATAGTTCCCGGTCTGTTCATGAAATTGACAATACTTGTTGGGGTTCTATTTGCTATTATTCTTTACTGGGCGAGGCGGGAGTAGCAGTTCTCGCTCCCAGATCTGAGTTAAAATGTGCCCGGGAGTCATGCCCAGGGCATCCATCAACTTCACCGGAATGCTTTCTTTAAACGGCTTGAAGCTTCCGGGCGGCTTGTACTGCGAGTTGGCTTTCTTTGAACTCTTCTTGGGCTCGGTGGCCTCCTTAGCCTCGGAGAGTTGGGATTCCAAGAGCTCTGCTGTGTGTATCAGGTCGCTAGCCCGCCTTCGGAAGTTGGCATAGCTAGTCGGGTAATCGGCTGTCATGCGTCGCCAAAGTTTGGTTCCCTTCTTGAGGCCGGAGATGGCCCCCATTAGTTTTGCTTCATCCCCAATGGGATCTCCTTCCAAGATCAATTTGTCGATCCTCTCAATATAGGACCGATCAGACTTTGCCTCCCCTTGCTAGGTGTTCATCAGGCGCTGCCTGGTCGCAGGTCGAGGTGCCAGGGCAGTAAAGTGTGTCAGAAATAGGCGAGCGAGTTACTCGAAGGTGTCCACCGACAGGGCTGGCAGAGAGGTGAATCATTGGTGAGCCTGGTCGCTCAGGGTTAGAGAAAAAAGCCGACATTTGGTCGCATCAGTGGCGCCCATGGAGGCCATGTACGAGTTATACTTTGCTACATGGACCCTCGAGTCCGTGTTTCCACTGTAGTGATCCAAGGTCGAGACATTAATCTTCGTTTAGGTGGCCGCCAAGGTGACCAGAGTTCCAAGCGGCGAGTCAGGGACTGCGAGGAAAGGGTCCGACCCCACCGGCCCACTTCGACTCTCCATACGCTCCATCAGCTATTGGACCGTGTGGGTCAGCGCCGTGACTTGTGCGTCGTGACTGTCTACTGTTGCTTTCATTGCCGGGGGGTCGTCGCGATGCACGATCGATCTCCTCGACATGTCATTGTGGTGGAGATTCAGCGCCAGGGCCAGGTCACGCTCTATATGATCGGCTCGCCGAGGCTCGGATTGTGCCTCATCTTTGACAATCCTTGGGGCTTTTTGGTTTCCCAGGTCGCCTAGTCGGTCAAACACGTTGTTCGACCCCACCGGTTTCCTGAGGAGTTGGTGATTGCGGACCAAGGCGTGCCTTGTCCGATCATAGGCCAGTTGGCCTGCTGAATGTCCCCTTCGGGCCTGTTGTTCCTTATTCGGTGGGGGTCCAGTCCCCTGGGCAGCCCTCTTGGGGGGGCTGCACATTCTCATCATCGAACGTGAGGCATTTTTTGTTGAGGACGGCCATCACGGCCTTCGCGTCCTCTGGAGTCCGCACCAAGTTCCACCAATCTAGAGTCTTCACCGGGCTTGGCTGGCGAGCGCGATGGGAGCCAGCGTGTTGAGAGCTCATAGAGGCCTCACGCCCATCGCGGGCTTCCAACTCTTGCCCGTCAGGATTAACTTGGTTGCCTGCCATCAGTATTTATCGGAAATGAGGTGATTTTTCCTTCGAAACAAGTTATATCTTAGGAATTAGTTCCCACAGACGGCGCCAAATGTTGCACTCGGTTTGAATACCGGCGAACAAATAATTAATTGTTAAGAGATCCGATCAATATAATGGTAAAAGCAGTGAAAGACACACGATTTGATTACCCAGTTCACTTTTGAAATAGACTACGTCTGGGGGCACCAAGCCAGGATTTTTACTGTATAATATATGCCTAGAGTACTAAGATTTTGATCCTTTACAATGTGCATTACAAGTTATATTTATAGACATGGATCTAGGGCTACAGTCTTCGTGGGCTTTCTCTCGTGGGCGATCAGGGCTTCCTTCCTTGCTCCGTAAGTCACGCTCACGGATATGCTTTCCCTGGTTATATCCTGAGAAATCCGCCTCACCATAACTGCCCGAATCTTGTCCATATTTATCTCTAACAGAGTCGCGACCTCCTTGACCGTGACTTCCGACTCTTTCACGTCGCTCCATGACTTCTTCGCTACATCAGGTCGCTAGCGACCTCCCGAGGCCTCAAAGCAGCTTCTCGTCCTGCTCCAGCTAGATAAAATCGGATAACAAGCTCAAAGTGAGACCGTCCAATCCCGAGCCTTTCTTAAGTTGGGTTATTTCCCCGTACAACAGAACCCTAGTGAGATATTGTTGGGAATTTGGGGGAATTTGAGCATTGTGGTTAAAAAGGATGAATATGGGTCTTATGCTTAATTTTCAAACCAAGTTGCTTATGTGGTGAAAAACAAATTAAGTTTTGAGCACGTAACTTGTAATTCCTATGAATTTGTGTGGATTACTTCATGATAGACTTGATAGTTGCTTGAGATGATGAAAAGATATGTGAATTTTTGATATATGAGTCTCTCTAAAGTAACTAATCTCTTGTGAGAATGTGGTTGCAATTTTTTTTGTAGTGAAAGAAATGAGTAACCGTGGTCACCAAGATAATTGTTTGATGGGAGGTGAATTGGCAGCTGTGGAGGCAGATTTGTGAAGAAGGAACGCTATGCCTTTGAGGTGGGGTCTCGACTATGGGAATAATTAGAATTGGGTGGCTCGCAGGTGGAACAATGTAGCTGGAAATGTCGAAAAGACCCGCTGTCCAGACTTGGAGGCGATGAGGGACATGGGGATTGAAGAAGAAGTCAGAGAACTCTTCCAGAGGAATCGAATGGATGATTTCTTCGATCTCCTGCTCGAAATGGACACATATGCCGACCTCACGGAGCAGTTTCTGGCTTACTTTGGAGATATTGGATGATAGGAAATTCCGGTTCACATTTCAAGGAGAATGGGTGGATCACCCAATTAGACGAATTAATGCAGCACTGAGGCTCCCTCACAGTGGGTTGACAAGGAAGAAGAACAAGGATTATAATCAGGAAGTGTTCTGGAATGAAATCACTGGGGGATTGGGTGAAAGGTACAGGTCTCAAAAAGCCAAAGTATCTTTCATCCGCAATCCCGTAATCAGGTATGTGGAGAGGATCCTGGGGAACACAATATTCTCCTGCTGGGAAGGGGGTTCAGTGATAGCGGACGAGCTCTACAGCTTATGGTGCCTCCTCTACACGAAGCCCTTTGATTTTGGTGCAGCATTCCTCGACCATCAGTTGGACACCTCATACATTGCCTCGAGCAAGTCGACAAGGATACGAAGTGGAGGTCTAATAACCTTAGTGATGCGTCACTTGGGGTATGATCATGACCCTGAATCTGGAGCCTTGATAGGGAACAATCTCGACTTCGGGCATTTAGCCAAATCTCTGATGCTCGATCGAAAATTGGGAAAGCTCTGCTTGAGGTTAAACGATGGGACCTTCTTTCCTTTGCCCAATCATGATCTAGTGACAATAAAAGGGAAGAAGCACCCCAATTGGGGGATGGCTACCTCAGTGCACTCTCAGATTATTGAGAAATTCCAGAAGAAGCTAGAAAGTAAGGGTGTTTGGAGGGGTCAAATGAGCAAGAGGCAAAGGGGTGAACAATCAGAGGAAGCTGCAGAGGAAGAAGAAGAGGAGGATGAAGAGGAAGAGGAGATGGAGGAAGATGTGCCTGAGGCACCGGTGGAGAGCCCGATTTATCATGGAGGATGGATGCCCTCACAGCTGGTGTGGACGGGAATGGTTCACCAAATGGATCTTATGGAGGGAAATTTGCAAGGAATGCGGACTAACATGACTGCAATACAGAATGACATCCGAACAATCCGTGAGGGGAACGAGGAGATGAGAAGGTGGTTCAGGAGCTATTTATATCTCAAAGAGGAGAGGATCACCTGATGTATCGCCCTCTACCACCTCCAGATCAATGACAGTAGATGGGGAACTCCCCAATTTCTAACTCTTGCCTTTTTCTTTTCTCTTTCATTTCTTCTATTTGGGCATGTACTTAAACTGGCTATCTCGTGGTACTCATGAAAGTGGGTGTGAATTTGCTTAATTTCATTGATGATTGATGTTCTACTTGTTTATATGTTGCTCTACGTTGAGTGTGAATGCTGAGTTGAGTAATTGTGGAATGATTGAGTGCTTGAGAATGTGTGTAGTTGTGAGTAAGGTGGATTTGAAAGGGAAGTCGTGCACTTGAGATTTTTCTTTTTGAATATTTGTGTGGCATGAGGCATAAGTTGCTAGGTCTAGGCATGGATGTGAATAACCGTGATATTTGAGCCTTAAACGAGATTGAAATTCATTACATTCATCTCATTCATTGTGTGTGAATCATCACCTTTTGAGGTTTAGAACTTGTGGATATTCTCTCTTCTTGATTGTGTCTTGTATTGCATGCCGGAAGTGATCATAGGCCATGTTTCGATTTGTAAGTCACTTTAGCCCAAATTTCCCAACCAATGACATTTTTCCCTTGCTAGCCCATTTGAGCCTGAGGCCTAATCGTTTGTTAGCAGATTTAAGCCCTATCCGTTTTAAAACTCTTTTGTCCAAAATTGAGTGGAGAATAGAAAAATTCTTAAATAAGGGGGTGAAATTGGTTGATGTAAATAATTGATGGGTTGAGTGTAGTCATGAACAGCTGAATGGGAAGCTTGTGGAAGGATGGGAAAGAAATAAGAGTGAATTGAGCAACAGAAAAGATACATTCTTGCTAGGAAAAAAAAAGAAAGGAAAGGTTGAAGTGTTTTAGTTTGGGGGAGGGAGATTTGAAAAGAAAAAAAATGCAAATAACATTGCATATGATAACAACACTTTCATCCCTTAGATTGAAATAATTTGACTACGATTTTCTTATTCTCTGCTCACTTGAGTCAGTTTCCCATAAACTTATCCCACATGTCCAAAGAGCCTTCCGTTACAACCTAGTGCAAGTCCTTGTTGATCCGGTATGAATACGTTGAACGTGATCGATGTTGAGAGTATTTACAAGCATATGGTCACTGATTTGTGTGATTGATTGTTTGAGTGTCCCTACTTATTGCGAAAACACTTGTGAGGGAGTGAAACACACCGTCGAGAGCACATCCATGTTTGATTTGGTGAGTTATGTTGATTGTCCATGAGTAGGAGAAAAGAAGATGAGCTTGTGTTCGGGTGACCGATCATTGAAAGTTGAAAGCAATTGCATGCATGATTTGGTATCTCGATTTGTTTTGTCAATTTCACTCAATTTATAATTTCATTGCTTGGGGACAAGCAACATTATAAGTTTGGGGGAGTTGATTAGAGGTGAAATTGAGTGAGTTACAAGCGAGTTTTAGCCATGTTTTGAGGGTTTTTAGTGATATTCTTGTGGTGATTGAGCATAATCTGTATAAAATCACTAATTTGCTTCTTTGGTTTGTATAACAGGAAAGAGGGCTGAAAATGGAGCTCGTGAGACTTCGCGGTGCATGAATCGGACTCCCGGTTGAAAAGATATGAAAGAAATACTGAAAAGTATTAGTTGGAGAGAGAAAGGTGATAGAAGGACGAGGTCGAGCACCTAGAGCTCGACCAATGCGGTCGAGCGGGTGGAAATACAGGCATGAGGAGGCGCTCGATCAGGTGTGGTCAAGCAAAACCGCTCGACCAAGGAATGTGCTCGAGCGAAATTGAGTCCAGCGATCTATAAGCGCTCGATCAAACCAAGTGGTTGAGCGATAATGCTCGACCAAGAGCCATGCTCGAGCGGTCTGAGAAGTGGAATATATAAGGCCAGACGGGAAAAAGAAAAGGGGAGGCACAATTGAGAAGGGGAAAGACGAGAATTAGATAGAAAAAAATGAGAAAAAACATTCTAGGGATCTGAGTAGAAGGAGAGAAATTCCACCACGAAGAACACGATCCGATTATCAAACTTATTAGTTTTACATTCTAGTTTTCCTGAATTTGTCTTGGAGAATTGCTCAGTTTTCTTATTGTCTTTGAAGAATAATTCTAGGGTTTATGTGATTATTTCATCCATACTATAATTGCAGTTTTCTTTATTCAAGTGATTGATCATTGAATTGCTTTACATATCCTTGCATAATGATTTCTATTCTTAACTTGATTATTTGTGAGTTGAAGATCAAGATGGTAGGCTAAACCTTTGATTGCTTTGGATAGGATGATCGCATAGAAAAAGTGAATTGGTGAGACTATTAGGATGATTCGAGGTGTAAATTGGATAATCTTTTTAATTTGCTAATTTGAATAACCAATCCAATAAAAACCAGTGAATTGAGTACAAGAGTTGTTAAAGAGAGGACGACCGAATCACTCTTTTCAATGAATAGGCTTGAGGAGAGGGTTTGTGACGGGGTTGGTAATATACCAGTTCAGTTAGGGAGGACGACCGAATCACCCAACTTGAATAAGGGCTATAGTAATTAAGCACAATCTAAATAACTTGGTTATTTGGTCCGTGAGGTAAAGAGGGTATTAGTTGAGTAATCGGGGATAAAAACCGAGCTTTTGTTGTACCTTAATTAGTGCGGGATTAGGGAAGTTGATTGCCTAGTTTCAGTACACTTAGGATTACTCTTTTGTACACCACGATAGTCCTCGTAACCAAACCAATTCCAATAGTATACGTAGGGATTCCTGTCCAAAGCAACATTCTCCAATATTTGCACTTCATCTGAAGTTAGTGTAATCATTGTCATTTGCTTATTTTCTGTTGATTCAATAGTAGTGAAATATAACTATCAAATCGCATCCATATTAGTTACGAAGAAAAGATTTCCAGGGATTTACACGCATACGAAATTTCCTTTGGGTTCGATACTACTTGGTCCAAATACTTACCCTTGTTACAATGATCTCATACTCTTGTGGGGTAACTGCTAGTTAAGAATATAACACTTTACGATCAAGTCAGAGGGCACTAGAAGAAGGACTGTAAGGTTCTGGCTGCTGGAACGAAGACACTGGGTGCTTCTGGCATTAGAACATGTATGTTTGTTATTAAGATAGACATATCCACAAATAGTGCTAACTGTTGGGTATTAGATACCTGATATGGCTCACACATTTGTACGAATGTGAAGGGGCTCATGTGTCTTAGGGCAGTTAGGCCGGGTGAAGTCGTCATACACGTGGAAAATTAGCAAGAGTTGCTACTGAACGTTTGGGACTTATGTGGACTTATGTGTTAGACTTATGTGTTAGACTTACCCTTTGGTTTTATATTAGAACCTAATGATTGTCATTTAGTTCTTTCTATTACTCGCAACATTATTTTCATTCCTATGTTAGACATTGAGGATTATTCCTTCCATTTTAGTGATAATAATTGTTATTTCACGTTGAATGGTTTATGGGAATGACCCTATGGTGAATGGTTTATACTTGTTGCATTGTGGATATAATGTTCTTAATATACAAAATAAAAGACTCAAACTTAGTAATCATGAAAACCCGACTTACTTATGGCATTGTAGAACTTGATCATGTAAACGAGAAAATAATTTCAAGGTTAACAAAGTTAGACTACTTAACCCCATTAGACTGTGAGTCTTATGGAGATTGTGAATCTTATATCATGGACAAGATGATCAACATACCCTTTTCTGGGAAAGGGGTGCATGCCAAAGAAGTTCTAGAGTTGATCTACAACGATGTTTGTGGACCATTGCCCACTCTAGCTAGGGGTCACTTCGGATACTTCATCACTTTTACTGATGATTTTTCAAGATACAAATACGTGTATCTTATGAAACATAAATTCGAATCTTTTGAGAAATTCAAAGAGTTTTAGGCTGAAGTAGAGAAGCAACTTGGTAAGAGTATCAAGACTCTTTGATCAGATCGTGGAGGTATTAACCTTAGCCATGAATTCACTGATTACTGGAAGGTACATGGAATCCGGTCACAATGGACTCCTCCCAGAACACCTCACATGAACAGTGTGTCCGAGAGAAGAAACCGAACCCTGTTAGAAATGGTGAGATCCATGGTGAGCTTTTCCTCTCTTCCGACATTCTTATGGGGATACGCGTTACAAACCTCAATTTATATTCTGAATAGGATTTTATCTAAATCGGTTGAGCATACACCATATGAACTATGGTGTGGCAAGAAGCCAACTTTTACACATATCAAACATGGGGTTGCCCCGTGAATGTGAAAAGGATGCTTACCGACAAGTTGGAATCCAAAGGTGAAAGAGGTTACTTTGTTGGATATCCTAAGGAAACTAAAGGATATTACTTCTACCTACCTGAGAAACAATCAGTGATTGTTTCTAGGCAGACCAAGTTCCTCGAAGAAAACTATGTCTTTAAGGAACAAGGTCGTAAGCTGATAGAACTTGAAGAAATTCAAGAACCATAAATTAACAAAGAGACTGAAATCTTGTCAAAGCAACATGACAAGGAATCAGTGGGAGAATTCAGCAACTTTCATGTTGGGAGTCTTTCACTAGGTGATCGTCTTTCAGCCAGTGGGAGCGTAATTGGAGTAGGCTTGCCAGTGCAAGAACCTCCAAGTGGGCTGAATGAGAACAACATAGTTCAAACTCCTGCCCAAGAGGCATCTGAAAGTGTAGCTCTTGAGGACTCTCCGGACATTGATGAAATTGACGCACCACAAAATTTTCACGATCAGAATGTACAGCCTGCACAACCACAACTCCGTAAGTCAATTAGGAATCGTAATCTGCCCATTAGATACAATTACCTCTTGGAGGAACTCGATAATATGGATGTATCGGATAAAGACGATCCTAATACTTATTCTGAAGCAATATTAGATATTGGTTCAGGGAAGTGTCTTGAAGCCATGAAATCCGAGATGGACTCGATGTACACCAATCAAGTCTAGGACTTGGTTGAGTTGCCTAAAGGGGTTAGACCCATATGTTGCGATTGAGTCTTCAAGCGTAAGACTGATGCAAATGGCAAAGTACAAACCTACAAAGCTAGGTTGGTAGTGAAGGGTTATAGTCAACGCGAAGGCATTGACTATGACGAGACCTTCTCACCAGTTGCATAGATCAAGTCCATTCGAATTTTACTTGCGATAGCAGCACACTATGATTATGAGATTTGACAGATGGACGTCAAAACAGCTTTCCTCAATGGAAACATTGATAAGGAAGTCTTTATGACTCAACCGGAAGGTTTTACATCTAAGTCAAATTCTAATCTAGTATCCAAGCTAAAGATATCCATTTATGGATTGAAGCAAACTTCTAGGAGTTGGAATATCCGATTTGATGAAGCTATCAAAGCCTTTTGACTTCATCAGAAACTCAGAAGATCCTTGCGTTTATCGTAAACACAGCGGGAAGAATATTGTTTCATAATCATGTATGTCGATGACATAGTGATTTTGGGAAACAATATCCCGTTAATGCAGTCCGTTAAAGATTTGTTGTTAAAGACCTTCATGATGAAGGGTCTTGGTGAAGCCCGCTAAGTCCTAGAGATCAAGATCCATAAGGATAGATCCAAGAGGATGTTGGGGCTGTCACAGTCCACCTATGTAGACAAGGTGTTGAAGCGTTTTGCAATGGAGAACTCTAAGAGAGGATCTCTATCGGCAAATCATGGGATAAAGCTATCAAAGAAGGATTGTCCTTCTGTTGAAGCTGATATCAAGCACATGAAAAATTTCCCATATGCATATGCAATTGGGTCAATCATGTACGCCATGACTTGCACTAGGCCAAACGTGGCTTACACTATCAACATCACTAATAGATACCAACAGAATCCGGGTGAGTCTCACTGGATTGCTGTCAAGACCATTCTGAAGTATCTTAGGCGAACTAAAGAATGTTTCCTTGTCTATGGTGGACAGTCAGAACTAGTAGTCACTGGTTATGCTGACGCAAGTTTCCAATCCGAGTGTGATGATTACAAATCACAGTCAGGTTACGTTTTACTCTCAATAATGAGGCGGTAAGTTGGAATAATTCCAAAAAAAAACGACCGAAGATTCAACAACCGAAGTTGAGTACATTGCTGTATCAGAAGCCTCAAGGAGGCTGTCTGGGTTTTATAGTTCTTAAGAGAACTAGGGGTAGTTCCAAGTGTCAGTTGTCTAATAAAGTTGTATTAAGACAACGTTGGTGCGAATGCGCAAGCAAAGGAACCGAGATCAGCAAACAGAAACAATCATGTACCTAGACTTATCATTTGATCCGAGAGGTCATAAGGATAGGAGAAATGGAATTAAAATGTATTCCCACATATTTAATTTGGAAGATCATTTCACCAAAACACTGAGTGTTCATGTACACACTAGACATTTGATGGTCTAGGGGTTAGACATGTAGGTAATTGACTCTAGTCCAAGTGGGAGATTGTTAGTGTTAGTGTCCTAGAGACAATCTATTGTAGGAACATAATACTCGATGATATTCAGTTTGATTTAATATTATAGTTCACTTAATATTAATGTATGACAATACACTTGTTTGAATATTATGTTTGATTGTTTGCATTTATTCATGCAAGTGTTCTCATGAGTCATTGCTGTCATTGAGGTTGTGAGAACTCAGATGACTTAAGCATGATTCTCAAATGGTCCCGATCAAGGATCATCAAGAATGGGATATTGATGATGCAATGTAGACTGGTGTGTGATCTGCATCATACTCTTAGAGAGTGTAGTAAGATCTCACTTACTATGAGATACTAGGTATTTCATGATGGATGCACAAATACCTTAGAGGGTATTGGTATACCCATCCAAGAAATCGTTTGATGTATTTTCACTATATGTGTCTACGGGTGTCTCGGTTAGTGGGAGCGATGCGATACTCCTTTGACTTGAGATCAATACGCACGACATGTGTGGAGTGATGAACTTTGACCATGACCAACGCTTGCACCCTTCCATGGGTAGATACAGTTTGGATTGGGTTCATCACGAAGTGCATGTGCGTGGGTAGTTGAGCCAAGAATATGATTCATTCCTCAATGTGGATTTAGAGAGAATACTCATCTTCTCATCATAATTGGATCAAAGTCATCGGCCGATGCACATCAACTTAGACTTTGTGGCTAAGTGTGACATACATGATCAATTAGTGATTGGAGATAATATGATTAAGTTATTTGAATAGACACTTCATCATATTCAAGACTTAATCGAGTATTCGCGAATGAAAGGAGGAAATCGTAATAGCCCATGTTTCAGTTACAGGTAGTTGCACGTTTCTCGTAACGTACCTCATATATTGAGAATGTCTGATTTATTGTCTAGGGTTCAATTAAGACCGTTAGTTTGACTAATCGCTCGATATATGAGGGTCTATGGGTCACACAACAAGTAGTTCCCTTTTACGGATTATAGTTGGTTGATTAAATGTTAAATTGGATTTAATATTTAATTTATGGAGAATTAATTAATAATAGATTAATTTGGAATTAATTATTATTAATATTTAATTAAATTGGATTTAATTAAATAAGAATTCCCAATAATAATATATGGAATATTATTGTAGGATTTAATATATATGGAATCAAATCCGTAGAGATTTGATATACATGAGAATTAAATCCGTAGAGATTTTATATGTGAGAAATAAATCTTAGAGATTTATTTAAATTAAGATTGTGGATTTTATTTTCCAATCAGGTTAGCTTAAGATTTAAGTTGGGTCTCTCCTATATATATGATCTCTTGGGAATCCATAATACGGTTGTTCAAATTCTCTCCATAAATCTTGAGTTAGAATTTTCCTAGCAAATTCATCTCGGGATTCAACGCAGGCAAATCTGTGCAAGTCTGTGAACGGGGATTACATGGATACCATAGTACAGAAATATGCGTACGATTTACTGTAAGATTTCTCTTTATGTTTACACGTATTTAATTATGAAATTATATGTTCATTGTTGGTGAACTGTTTATTTCTGTTGCACATGTATTACGTGTTTACGTGCCTCTAAATTCCAACAGTGGTATCAGAGCTTCAGGCTCTTGTTTATAATTGCATTAAAATCTGATTTTAATTAAAAGGAATTTTTTAAAATCAGTAGGGGCACGGTATTAGAAACCGCACCCCCTTTGTGATTTATTTGTTCCGCTCGGTTTGTTCATCCCCACCGATTTTTAGGGTTTTCCCCTCGCTGGGGTTTCGCCGCCGCACTCTGCAATTCATACCGCCCTCGACCGGCAGCACTACGCCGTGTCGCTGAAGGTTGGTGCTGGGCACCATGCCTCGCGTCGTGCGAGGTAACTCACGGCCCCATCGGCGTCTCCGACGCGAACCCATCTTGGAGACGTTCTCCTTCGACTTGATTAATGGTAGTTCGCCGCCGATTCTCTCCGATTTCGACTCTCGTCCCTTGATGTCACTCGGGGCTTGGCCGGCATGCCCGTTTTAATGCGATTCAAGGCGGTGTGTCATCGGATTCGGGAAGAGTCAGTGGTGACGCGCCGCCGACTCGATCGTCCTCTCCGTCTAGCGATCTGGTTTCGAACCAGATTTTGCTCAAGGGGGTGCGGCTCCGCGCAGCCCCCTTCCACCGCCCACACACTAGGCATGACGACAGTGGCTCGCTTAGGCTCGAAAGTGCGCTCCGCCTCGTCGCCGATGGAGGATTTCGTCGAACCTGTTCCCTTTTATTTGAACAATGAATCTGGACTCTTTGTTTTGGTTCCTGTTTCGAGAATAATGGGTTATTTAATTTGATTAATTATGATGAAACTACATTCTGTAATTTTGGATGAATTTGGTGTTTGAGAATTTTCGGATTGGATTCGATTTGGGAGGGTGATGATGTAGGAGGGCTGTTTTGCAAATTTGATTTGAGACAGGCCCTCCCGTGCAAATTTTGGAAATTGCACCTGAGCCCCCGAAAACAAATAAGATTAAAACTTAATTTTAGAATTTTAATTTAATTTAATTTTAAAATTAAATTTGGTTGGACCAAAAATGATTAATTGGATTAATCAATTTTAATAAATTTTAAAATTGAATCTTTAATTGAATTAAAATTTGTTTTAAAAGGATTTATTAAAACTCACTGTTAACTTGTTTACTGGTTTAAATTATGTTAACGCATTTTACGTCCACATTATAATTGTTTGGGTAGGCGGCGCCTAATAGTTGTCGGACCATATTATTGTTTGGGTAGATGGCACCCATATAAATGTTAGTCCGTGTAAATCATGTTTGGGTAGACGGCGCCCATATAAATGTTAGTCCGTGTAAATCATGTTTGGGTAGGCGGCGCCCAATAATTGCTCGAATATGATGTAGATTAACATGTTGGATCTCGATTAAGCAATTAATACCCCGCCTTAAAACGTTCCTCACTAAAATATGGTTTTTTCATTAATTTGATAAGATGTCTTCCATCAAAATTAAAAGTAAACCGGAGATTTCGTTCCAATGAGTACTTAAAGACCCTCGTCTTTTGCTAGAATCTACATCTAACGGGACTTTTATATGGACATGTAATGTCGCCGCTTGATGGTTGTAAACCAACTTAACTTTGTTTTTTTAGCCCTCACGGGGAACAAAGGGTAAGGGACATCAGTCGAACTAGGTTCGACAAACTATAGGAATTGCAGCTTTGCAATTGGTTTGGAGACCTACCAGTTATGATATTGTAATGATCAACCCTCGCTGGGATTATGATAGTAGTAATGTGGATCCTAGTCCATTATAATTTATATTTGATATAAATTTGTACTTTTCCGATGAGGTCATTAAGTATGTGAAAATAATGGAGACAAAATAAACACTAAAGAAAGGTCATGTTTATTTTGATTGCTGAATATTGATCATATGAATTATGTGTTTTAATTCCCATTTTATTTTATTTCTCTTGGTTAGTTGAAATGAATAACTGTTATTGAGATGTGTTTAGGAAACAAACAAAATTGGCTAGGCCAAATTTTCTGAACTGGCACCGAAACATGTGTTTGGTGCTAAGGCAAGAAAAGATAGAGTACGTGTTGGACACGTCTATCCGATTACCCTTAAATTTAAATTTGGTACTCACGAGGCAACCACGTTTGGCGATGCTTGACTCGGAAGAATCATCAAAGGATGTTTCCCGGATCGATGTGTGATGTTGCTCGGCATGACTCCCGAATTACTTAAGGCAACATGAGAAAATGGGTCCTTTCGAGATGCTCAAGCATCTGAAGGATCTCTTTGATTCTGAATCTCATTTTGAGATTTATGAAATGATGAGAGATTTGTTCAGATGTCGGTTAGCTGAAAAAAAAAAGAAGATTTTACTTCATGTGCTTAAGATGATAGGCCTAATTGATAAACTTGGTAATTTAGGCTTTGAGCTAAAAGACCAACGTTTTAATTTATGCTATCCTCCAGTCGCTCCCGGATTCATATTCTAGCTTCATTGTGAACTATAATATGAATGAGACGGATGTGACCATGCCTAAACTTCACAACGTGCTCAAGCCTTTTGAATTCACTATCGCTAAGATGGTGTTCAAAAGAATGAGCATGTAAACAAGGATGTGTGCCTCTACTGTAAGCAGAAGAGGGCACTAGAAGAAGGACTGTAAGGTTCTGGCTGCTGGAACGAAGGCACTGGGTGCTTCTGGCATTAGAACATGTATGTTTGTTATTAAGATAGACATATCCACAAATAACGCTAACTGTTGGGTATTAGATGCCTGATATGACTCACACATTTGAACGAATGTGAAGGGGCTCATGTGTCTTAGGGCAGTTAGGCCGGGTGAAGTCGTCTTACACGTGGAAATGGAGCAAGAGTTGCTACTGAACGTGTGGGACTTATGTGTTAGACATACCCTTTGGTTTTAGATTAGAACCTAATGATTGTAATTTAGTTCTTTCTATTACTCACAACATTATTTTCATTCCTATGTTAGACATTGAGGATTGTTCCTTCCATTTTAGTAATAATAATTGTTATTTCACGTTGAATGGTTTATGGGAATGACCCTATGGTGAATGGTTTATACTTGTTGCATTGTGGATATAATATTCTTAATATACAAAGTAAAAGACTCAAACTTAGTAATCATGAAAATCCGACTTACTTATGGCATTGTAGAACTTGATCATGTAAACGAGAAAATAATTTCAAGGTTAACAAAGTTAGACTACTTAACCCCATTAGACTATGAGTCTTATGGAGATTGTGAATCTTATCTCATGGGCAAGAAGATCTTATCCTTTTGGGGGGTTGATGATCGTTAAAACTAGAAGTCTTACACGTGTTGGGGGAAAAACATGTTCAATGATTTTAAAACTTTTTCTTCGAGGTCGGATGGGTCAGTTGTAACGATGTCACAGATCGCCTCGAGTTACAGTAGCCTCGAATAATCCCAACCCGAGCTGAGTTTTTGAGATCCTGAGTTGTTTTGAATATACACGGATGTCGGAATGGTTGATTTCATTTTTAAACTTTTGAAAACCTTCCTTTTAATGGAATAGTGATTAAAGGGTGATTTAGTTAGATGCAACTTCAATTGGATTGAGTCCAATGAGTATTAGTGAAAATATGCTTTGGTTAAAGAAGATAATCAATGCAAAATAATAAAGCAAACAACACAAAAGTTATAGTGGTTCGAGACTCAAGCTCCTCGTCCACTCTCTCCCGACTGTCCGAGAAATTCCTTAACCACTTCCTAAGGTTTTAATCCTCAGTGAGTTTACTAACCTTTCCTAAGAGTTTTTGAGAGATCCGTAGTTTACTAACCTTTCTATTTTTTTGAATCGTAGTTTACTTTCAAAGATGTGCGACTATCCAAGGTTTACTCACTTCTTCTCTAAGTTTATACTCATTTTTAACTCTTTACAACTCCAACTCACCAACAATCACCTTCCTTTTGGGGGAATAGTTGATTAGGATGAGATATGTGATTGCAAAGGTTAGGATATGCAACTTTGGATATATCTTATCAAGTCCAACTTAGTGAATGAGCTCTCTTCAATGTAAAACTTGGGAAATTCTTGGGTTTTCGAGTGCTTCAACTTGTAATAATAAGTTTGAGCTCTTGAGTTGATAATCAATGTAGAACAAGTATTTATAGCAAAACAACTTGAAAAACTATCCGTTGGTTATAGTGGATTCTCTTATGGTGTGTGATGAGCGGCTATTTTTAGGGTTTGAATACTGTAGCATGTTTTAGGCAATATCCTTTGTCTTGATCTTGAATCTAATGACATGCTTGGTGTCTTCGATGTCGATAAAATCTGATCTCTCTTGTCTTCCTCGATTGGCTCTTGTCTTGATAAATGTAGACAAACATAACGGCTCTTTTTGGTCAATATCTTGAGTGATATAACCTTAACAACACTTTTTTTAGTTTCTTTTTTATATCGTGTGAATGTCTTGGGCAATATCAATTTTTCTAAATGTCGCGTTCTTTCGATATTGTATCCGGATAGATATTTTCTGTCTGGAACATTCGGGTTTCTTGAGCATTGATTAGATGCTTGAGTCTTGATTTCTATCCTTTTCTTACATCTTGATATCTTGATCTTTCTTACGTGTCTTGAGTCTTACATGTCTTACGAGTCTTCGGATATGAGTCTTCTTCTTTCTTGATTTTCATTTCTGCTTTGAGTCTTGATTTCTGGAGTTTCATTTCTCGAAGTCTTGATTTCTCGATTTTCTTGAGTCTTGATTTCTCGATTTCATCTTGAAACTTGGTTTTCTTCGAAACTTCTTGAGTCTTCAGAATCTTCATAATCTAACTTTATCTATATCTGCTGACTATACATGGTGCAGATAACATCTTGAACACTCTAAAACTGAATCCTGACTCATCTATCAAGATTATCCTGAATATGTCATACTCAGGGGTTTTGGGATCTAATCAAAATCTTCTTTATTAAATTCATCTCCCAACAATTTCCCCCTTTTTGATGAGGCCAAAACCATCTTGTTACAAAAACACTTAACCTATACTCAAGTTTCATTTTTTCCTATTATAATCCAAGAATGGCAAATCTCCCAACAATTTCACAATAATTCTCCCAACAATTTCACAACACATCATAAGGCATATCAAAAATATAAAGACATGTAAAAAGATAATGAGATATTATCTTTGAGCATAAAGATAAAGTTTCATTGATTGTATGATAACAGTTACAGATTACAATGAACTTATCAAAAGTAAAGACACAAAGATAAAGAGATTACAAGAGTCTTCAGTCTTGGTCTTCAGTCTTCTTTGATCTTCAGCTCTAGCTCTTCAGTTCTCTTCTACCTCATCCACATGCACTTCAAGGTTAAACATCCCATAATACCTCTTCTTCAGCTCATCTCTTTCCTTGATGATATCAAGGTTGTTACCTGTCAGGCCTAACTGGATGGCATATTGAGCAATCTCCTGAGAAATGGCTGTTTCATTTACCAAGCCATTCTCTAGCCTAGGAGGAGGGTATGTGTATGGACCAGGGGCAGTGATCTGAACTTTTCCTTCATCCGCAAGATTGATCCAACTTTGTAAGTACTTTGGATAGAAGGTCAGCAGATAGTCAATGAATGCTTCATTAGGATCTGAGCTCTCCCCTCTCCATTCTCTCAGCACTTCGTAGTAAAACCAGAAGGTTCTTTTGATTTCTTCCCAAGCATCATTGAATTGGATTGGCATCCACTTATCAATGTGCGGCCACTTCTGAGTTTTATATGTCCCTCTCCTTTTGCTCATGAACTTTTTGAAACCACTTCTACGCCTCTGCTCTTCTTCCTTCTTCTTCCTTATCAAAGGCACTCCTGAAACTAAAGCATCAGTTTTCTTGGCTTGTTCGATCTGAAGTGATCTCAGAGCTCTTTTGGTATTGAAGACTTCTTTCTGCTGTTCCTCCTCAGACTCTTCAATATCCATTATTAGCTTTCTCTGAGTTGGCTTAGAAGCCTTAGCCCTTTTCCTCTCAGGTTCAACAAATGCCATAGCCTTCCTCTTGATAGGTTGCTCAGCTCGGCTTGGCTTGTTCCAACCTTTCTTCTAGCACTCAGTTTTTTGGCAAAAACATCTTGCATGGTTTCCTCAGAAACATGTGTGTAGACAGGCTTCTCCACCTTCTTGAATTTAAGCTTCTCAGAGGCTTCAACTTCCTTTAAGGCTTCAGCATTGTTCTTCTTTTCTGCCTCTTTATCTGCCTTTCTCTCCAAGGTGTGTGACAATAATACTCTCAGGTCAGCTCCGGGTCTTTCCCCCTTCTTGGCACCATACCTTGGCAGAAGTTGGGATAGTGCAGTGTCCATATGATATTATTCCTTGCTGACACTTCGCACCTCTCTCGCCAACTGATCTTGCTCTTCTTCTAGTCTCATCAGGTGGTTCTTTGCCACAGAGAACTCTTCAGACATCTGTGCAAACTGGTTGGAGAGAGCTTCTTTAAACATCTCTATCATTTTGGTCATGAGCATGGAGCTCATTTCCTCAACAGTGTTCTTGATCAGAAGATCATTCTTCTCCACCAGCTTGGCTTCTAGAAAAACAGTCCTCTCCTGATACAACTGCTTCAGCTCTGTGCTCAATTCAGCTTTGACTCCATCCATCTTTCCTTCCATGGCAGTCATCTTGTCAGTCAAAGTAGTCTGAAGTTGCATCAGGTCTGAAGTAGAACTCAGACTTTCCATCTTCTGAGACTGGTTGGCCAATACTTCTTCAATCTGAGCCACTTTGTCCATGATTAACACAACCTTGTCCAGTTTCTCCACAATGGGAGTGAGATCAATCTCTGGAGCATAGAGAATTTACGGCTTGTCCTAAGTCTCGATCTCTATCTCTAATCGAGCTTCGGTCTCAACACGAGCTTGATGTCGGCTGAGCTTGTTTTTCCTGAGCCTCAGTCTGCATATCAGACATTTTAGAATTAAAGATAGAAACTTCAGTAATCTTTGCATAATTTTTAGTAGTGCAAAAGTTACGAAGAGAACTAACCGGTTTGAGGATGTGTGACATCGGGCTCTCAAAGATCGATCTTTATCCTTCTCCATCCGAGATTGACTCTCATCATTCCCTGTTAGTCCCCATCTTGATTTTTTTGTCTTTGGAGCTCGGGGCACCAACCTCGGCTTTTTTCCCTTTCAAAAAAGCTTCCTCCTAACATTTCATCAAAATCGACATTTTCATCCCGAGCTTGGTTTTTTCGAACCGGAGAACTTCGATTTAAAGCTGCTGTCTCTCCTCATTCCACCAGTCTTCACCTCTGAATGAAACAATGTTGAGCATTTCAGGTAGAGTCTGGTTGAGAATGTAGACTGTAGTCCTCAGTCTGAAGAAGAGATCCTGGAGGTCAGGATATGTGCTTAGCTTCGGTCTTACCGGTCCAAGATAAAAACCGTTCCCCTTGCTTCGCCACTCAATCTCTTAAACCGCCCTTCTTGACCGGGCTCTCGAGGTTGATGGGAAGTTCTTCTGAGGCATCAAGGAATGGATCACTCAGGAGCTCATCAAGGTTCAACAGCTCCTGGGGCTCAACTTGATATGACGATTGAGCAGGCAACTCCTCAGTTTGAATCTGAGCTTGCTCTGAGGATTGAGCAGACACTTCCTTAGTAGGAATCTGAGCTATCTCTGAGGTCTAAGGTCCTTTAAAGATTTCTTGAGAGAATTTATCTGAGCTTAGGGATGTCTCAAGAACCTCAGAGAAGACTTGCTCCTCAGTTTGCTCCTGTGCCGTGGATACAACCTGAGCCAATACTTGTAAAGGCGATTTCTGAGCTTTTTGGCCCTCAGGTTGCACCTCCTCGGGCTCACTCACCTCCTCCTCAGTGGAAATTAACATTCTTCTGCGCTTGGGAGCAAGGGTTTTCTTCTTCATTGCTTCTCCCTTTTCCCTCTAGACCTCCATCAAAGCCTTCCCCCTGGCTTGATGATCTTCTTCAGCAGCAACATGTGATTCCACTTTCTTCTCTTTCTTCCCTTTCAAAGTCTTTCTTGTTGTTGTAGGCTTGAAAATGACTTTAGACTTTGGGAAGGGTGAGGAGTTGGCAAAAATGTCTTCTTCTTCTTCACGACACATCTCCAAAATAAAAGCTATTTTGGTTGCATGAAGAATTTTGCCTTTGAACACCACGGATCCATCCTCCTTCTTGATCTGTTTGGCATGGTCACTCACCACTCTGATCAAGTACTTCAACCAATTAAAATCTGTGGTGGGTGAATCTTCTATAGCAACCATCAATCTAAGTTTTGGCGTGCTGATCTGCTCAAAACTCCCTGATCGACTCATTATACATTTGCTAACTATATCTAGCAAAACTCTGTATTTCGGCTTCAAATGCCGTTTATTCAATGTAGCCTCAAACTTAATAGGATGCTCTGTTATCCTATCAAGGTATTCCTGTTCCCGACCCAACATATAAGTCGTGGGATCCTCACCTCTATCACACAATTCAAATACATCATTCAAATTTTTGGGGATTATATACACCTCCTGTACAAAATCTACGTATTTAGAGCTATGTTCTAGATGGGAAACAGTAATTTGGGATTCGATACCATCCTCATCATCTAATCTCAGATTCGAAATAAACTCTATTACCTCCTTAGAGTATTCTGTTTCCGGTTGGCTCGCAACAAGATTTGTGAGTTTCGCGATTCGGATCATATGAAGTGCTTCTTCTTCGTGGGTAGCGTTGGATGAACTCTCGAGCGACACCACATACTCGTACCATGGCTTGTTGGAAATAGCCAGTTTATCATATACGGAGAAAGTCATTTTTGAGGATTTTTGAAGTGTAGGGTTTGAAAATTACGAAGGTTTCTGGGCAAAAAGGTTTTTAGTTGCAGAGTGTTTTTGAGAACGAAGGCTTTTGAAATGGGGCTTTGAATGAATTCTCAAAGAGTATATAGGATCGATTCGTGGGAAATCGTATCGGTTGAATAAATCAACTGTTGAGATTAATCACAGACTAATCGGGTATATGAAAGGACGATTTCACGAATAAATACGCCGCCAATTTAACCTTATTGGTGATTAATTGAATCAGAGCAATTAATGACTGTTGACCTTCTTCGGCATTTCAAAGATCCCGCCCAAAACATTCCCTTCAGGTGTTATGCTATTTATTGCAAATGATTACTGAGATTCAGTTAAGCAATAAATGAGTTGCATGAGTCATTACTTCTTCAGACTAATTTTCATCTATCAGTCTTACTGAGTTTTGACCTTGATAAAATGTCAGTATAATACTGAGTACTGAACGAGTTTAGTATGATACTGAGTACTGAGCTAGATCAGTATAATACTGAGTACTGATCTTCAGTATATCTGAGTTTCCCAAGACTCAGATTCAGTACTTCCAATTTTATCCTGAGTTTCTCAGTAGAATCCTGAGAAAACTTCGTGCATCTGAAAACCTTCAATTTTTCAGATTTACTCTATACACCCGGATCCAACATCCCTAATTCAACTGATAGTTCCTGATATCTTGATTTAGCCAAAGGTTTAGTCAAGATATCAGCTCTCTGCTTATCAGTATGAATTTTCTCCATCCTGATGTCCTTTTTCTCTACATGATCTCTGATGAAGATTCCTTCCTTAGCTTGTTTCTCCTGAAGTCCAAGAAGAAACTCATCTCACCCAACAATGACATCTCAGATCTTCTTTCATCAGGGCTATGATGTCTTCATTCAGCTCAGTGCCCTTTTCTGTTTACCTGAAAAATAGATTAGTTCTGTGGTACCCATTTGGTGTAGGGTCCTATCAGGTTAGCTGTACCTTTTGGAATCCAAATCTGCATGACAACTCTAATTACTTTACAGTGGTCGATCATCTTCCATAACCATCTACATACACATTTACCCTCTAGGTGCCTTAGCGATTATCATGTGTATGAGTCTTGTTTATAGCATGAACATGAGCCTTTGAGTTTTTCTTAGGTATAGACCTTTTGTTCCAATGCTTTGACTTTTGTACAGCTGGTCTGTGTCTCTGTTGACTTGGGTTCAGGTAACCTTTACCCTTAGGCAAGTGGGGTTTAGGTTACTGTCTTTGAAATTGGGGTGTTTCAAGATGTCGAGGACTTGGTCTTTTCAGGTTGAGAATGTCTCTGCTTGAGTGTTTCTTGAAAAAATTCCTCTCTTTGTTGGTCTTGAGATCTTTTCAGTTTGTATTCTTAGCTTTGAGGCTTTGAAGTACTTGCCTAAAATTTCCCTCTTGAAGTGGTCGGGGTTTTCTAGCATTTACCTGAGGTTTGAGCTTTCTTACCTGAACATTCAGTTTTTCTCGAACCATAGGTCTTTTACCCTTGTCTAAAACTTTGGGCATTTCTTCAGTTCGAAGAATGGGTGCCACTTGTTTAAACAAATCTGATCTTTGTGCTACTAGAAAAAGATTGAAGACCTTGTGAGGTTCCCCCGAATGTATCCCAATCCAGATTTTTTATAGTGGCGGTCTCTAATAACTCTTAATTTCATCTATTACTTTAGATGCAAAATTCAATAGAGTTAGCTTTCTCTGCAAGACTATCCTCACATTTTGTAGAGTTTCATGCTTCTCGGAGAGGTCATTGAACTTAGTTACGATCAAATTTGAATCTCCTCAATGGATTTCTCTAGTTTTCCATTTAGGGTCTCTATCAACTTCTCTTTCTCTGAGAGTTGTACTTTCAGAACATCCAGTTTATCAGTAGTTCCCATTAATTGAGAAGTGATCTCAGCATTACTAGAGTCTTTCCACTTAGGATTTTCAGCAATCAGTTCTTTGTTCTGCTCTTGAGTTTCATTCAGCAGTTCTTGTAAAACAACATAGCCCTTCATAAGACTCTCAAAAGAATTCATCGAGTCAAAATTGATTTCTGATGAGAACTTGATAACTCATGTGCTTGTGTAGGAGCAACAACAGAGATAGAAGAACTTACCTCTCCTACAGCCATGTGACAGATGTCATCACTGTCACTTTCTGAGCACATCTCATCTGAGGAGCTGGAACTTTCTTCAGACTCATTTTCTTCCTTAGCAATCTCAGCAAGTGTATCCCATATTTCCTTTGTAGTTTCACAATGAGAGATCATCCCCATAACACCATCATCAATAGTGTTATATAATGTATCTTTGGAAATATAGTCAAGATTGACTAACTTTCTCTCATCAGGAGTAAGTTGATCATCTGACTTTGGAAATTCAGTCCTGGGATCATTTCTCTCATTTTCAGTGACTCTGGGATTCACAATAGTGAATTGGAATGGTCCTTCAGAAACCACTCTCCACATTCTTTCATGCTTAGAATACAGATGAGCCTGCATTCTTAATCTCCACAAATCATAGCTCTCAACTGAGAACATTGGAAGTTTCTTAGAAGGCATTATGTCTGAGCCTTATAAGTTTTCAACAAATAGATATGTTCAGTAGACCACGGGAGTCTTTAAGCAAATTAGACTTCAACAAAAAGTGGTTACGTTGAACCACTGCAGAGACGGGTTTTAAAAAAATGGATCAGTCCAGGTGATCACTTTTCAAATCAGTGATCTTTTGAACTCCCGCTTTGATACCACTTGTTGGTCCCGGTGCAAACGAGTCTTACACGTGTATGGGAGGGGGGAATACACGTGTTCAGTGATTTTAAAACTTTTCTTCACTGAGGTAAGATGGGTCAGGTTGTCCTGATGATTTGTACGAGAAGCCTGACGCATACGAGTCAAAGTCTACCTGAGACAGTGATCCTGAGTTGCTTTCAGTAGCCTCAGATAATCCCAACTGAGCCTGAGTTTTCAGAGATCCTGAGCTGCTTTGAATAGCTACTCAGATGTGCGGAATGGTCGGCCCTAAGTTTATACTCGTTTTTAAGCTTTGTTGAAAACCTTCCTTTTAATGGAATATTGATTAAGGCTGTGATTCAGTTAGATGCAACTTCAGTGGATTGAGTCCAATTGAGTATCAGTGAAAATATGCTTTCAGTTAAAGATATGCAACAGATAATCAATGCAAAACAGAAAGCAAACAACACAACAAGTTATAGTGGTTCAGAGACCCAAGCTCCTATGTCCACTCTCTCTGACCTGTCAGAGAAATTCCTTAACCAATTCCCAAGGTTTTCTGACTACCTCTGTAGTTTACTAACCTTTCCACTTCCTAAGGTTTTCTGACTACCTCTGTAGTTTACTAACCTTTCTATTTTGAGCTTTCTGACTACCTCTGTAGTTTACTTACTCAAAATACACACAACCTTTCTGACTATCCAAGATAGTTTACTCACTCCTTCTCTAAGGCTTTCTGACTACCTCTGTAGTTTACTAACTCTTTACAACTCCAACTCACCAACAATCACACTCAAACTACCTTACAAAGGGTTTGGGGTTTCTTGGTTGGTTTCCAACTAGGATAAGATATCCTTTACAATTAAGTACAATGCAAAGGCTAGGATATCTCTACTAAGCTTTGGATATATCTTATCAAAACTAGGCTTAGTGAATGAGCTCTCTTCAATGTAAAGCACTTGGGAAATTCTTGGGTTTTCGAGTGCTTCAACTTGCAATAATAAGTTTGAGCTCTTGAGTTGCTTACAAATTTCCCGTAACCTTCAATGTAGAGGGTCACAAGTATTTATAGGCAAACACCAAGGTCACTCTTGAAAAACTATCCGTTGGAAGAGATAGCTCCATGAGTTTCCTCTTATGGTGTGTGATGAGCGACTATTTTAGGGTTTGAATACTCCCTAGCATGTTTTAGGCAATATGCCTTTATGCGACCAAATCCACCACTTTTTGCGATCTGGAACATAGTACTCTTGACATGCTTGATGACTGTCATTTCAAATGTCGATGAAAGTACAATGTTGTCTTCCTCGATTGGCTCTTGTCTTGATGAAATGTAGACAAACATAACGGCTCTTTTTTGGTCAATATCTACGAGTGATATAATCTTAACAACACTTTGTTTTTAGTTCTTTTTATCTGCGTGTGAATGTCTTGAAATTTTTTCTAAGTAATCGTTTTTCTTCTCAATATTGTATCCTTGGATAGATATTTTGATTGCCTCGGAACATTCGGGTTATCTTGAGCATTGATGATTCTTGAGTCTTGATTAACTCTTGTGTCTTGATATCCTTTGTCTTCGATCTTGATATCTTGGTCTTGATCTTACATGTGTCTTGAGTCTTACGAGTCTTGATGTCTTCGAGTCTTCACAGATATCTTGACCGATATCTTGAAGTCTTCTTCTTGAGTCTTGTTTTTCGATTTTCTTGAGTCTTGATTTCTCAATTTCACTTTGAGTCTTGATTTCTCGATTTCACTTTGAGTCTTGATTTCTCGATTTCATCTTGAGTCTTGATTTCTCCGTTTCATCTCGAGTCTTGATTTCTCGATTTCATCTTTGAAACTGGTTCTCGATTTCATCTTGAAACTTTTTCTTGAAACTTCTCGAATCTTCGAATCTAACCTAATCTATATCTCACGACTATACATGGTGCAGATAACATCCTGAACACTCTAAAACTGAATCCTGACTCATCTATCAAGATTATCCTAAACATGTCATACTCAGGGGTTTTGGGATCTAATCAAATTCTTCTTTATTAAATTCATCTCCCAATAGGGGTGCATGCCAAAGAAGTTCTAGAGTTGATCTACAAAGATGTTTGTAGACCATTGCCCACTCTAGCTAGGGGTCACTTCGGATACTTCATCGCTTCATCAAGGCAAAATGGCCTCTATTTGCAAGCACATATATCATCATTCAACAAGACAATGAAAAACCACACATAAGCAACTCTGATCCAGATTTTAGAGCAGCTGCAAGTTCAGATGGGTTTAACATCAATATTATATTCCAAACCCCTAACTCCCCATGACACTAACATAAATGATTTTGGTTTTTTCAATGCAATTCAATCACTTCAGGTGGACACAACTTCTTACAATGTGGATGAATTGATTACTAATGTGTTGCTTGCCTTTGAGGATTTGACAGCCATTACACTTAACAAGGTGTTTTTAAGCCTACAATGTTGCCTTATTGAAATGATGAAGAGTAAGGGGCACAATCAGTTCAAATTGCAACATATGGGCAAAGACAAGCTTATAAGGGAACAAAGGCTGTCTCTTGTGCTTCAAGTTGAAGAAGGAGTGGTTAGAGACTGCATTCAATACCTGATTGAACATGGACAGATTGAAGAGCTCTCTTATGATATAAGGGGTCTAATGATAGCCCTAGAATTTGAATGAGATAGATATTCAGCTCATTCCTTTTGATTTAATCACATATGTAATCAAATGGATGCTTACAGCTTAAACATAGGACTAAGTGTGTAGTTTTTGTTTACTTTTTGAAATTGTTTAAGTTGTAAATAGAACAATATGGGCATACAAAGCACATTTTGTCTATTTTTTGAATGGTAATGTGTTTTTTTATCATCACCCTCAGAAAAGTTTCATCACAAGGTTCAAGTCTCCTAAACTAGAAACATACTAGTGGTGACTGTTATCACACCATAACCCTTAGAATGTAACCCCCACAATATTAGAACATGCAACCATCAACCATCAAGAATTGCATGAATTTATCCAACATTTATCACATCCAGATCAGAATTCAGCAAGTACACAAGTAAATGTTGCAAGTTTAGACATGATATGAACCCTCAGAACAATTTCATCATTGGGTTAAGCCCAATGATGTAAATTAAGTGTCCTAACTCACATAAATGTGAGTGGTGGCTAGAATTACATGAATTTATCCAACATTTATCACATCCAGATCATAATTCAGCAAGTACACAAGAAAATGTTGTAAGTTTAGACATGATATGAACCCTCAGAACAATTTCATCATTGGGTTAAGCCCAATGATGTAAATTCAGCCTCCTAACTCACATAAATGTGAGTGGTGGCTTGAATTATATGAATTTATCCAACATTTATCACATACAGATCACAATTCAGCATTATATCAAGCAAATATTGCAAGTTTAGTCATGATATGACCCCCCTGAATAATTTCATAACCAGGAAACCCCATAGAAACAAACATATCAGATAAAATCAAGTCTCTTAAACTAGGAATTTCCTAGTGGTGACTAGAAAATAACATGTAATCATCAAATGAAACCAACAAAATATAAATCGAGTACCTCAAATCAGGAAGAAACATGCATAACATTTCAAATGTTTGTCGTTTCATTTCATCGCTTTGATGGTGGGCATACGGATCATGGCAGGGTGGATCACCCTCGAATTCTGCCAACTAATCGAGGGTATCGGGTGCCCTGTAAAAGTACCCATCCCTCTTGTATAGAACCAAATCGGGGGCGTTAACCAGCTGAGGGGGCGGTTCATCAAAGACGGATTCGAGAACCATTGATTCCAAGCACAGATCGGGCTCAAACTCACCAAAATTGGGAACCATGGATTCATCAAAGGCGGATTCGGGAACCATGGATTCATCATCAAGATCGTGCCGAATCCGAACTAAATAGGCAATTTTTTTTCCTTCGAAGCCTCAACCACTTCGGACTTACCTTTCTAAAAAATGAACTCGGTGAATCGGAAGGGGGTGGGGGGCTATCGGGTGCGACCATGTCGTAAAGAGAATCAACAATTTCAAGATTCATTACAGTGGGGAGAAAGAGAGAGATGGAGGTAAAGATATTAGGGTTTCAAGAACATTCGAGAGTGAGAGTGAGAGTGAGAGAGAGAGAGATGAGAGCTGAGTGATTTTGATTTAGGGTTACGTGAAATTGAGGCTGGGTGGGTTTATTTAATGGGTTTGGGCTAGATTTGGTTAATTATTGTTTAGCATAATTAAGTAGAGCTGACTTTTTTTTAATTGTGTTGAAAGTGAGTGACAATTTTGAAATTATAGTGATGTTGTGAGGGTGTTAATATTGTCTCTTATTTCCTTTTTAGGATTGTTGCAATAATGTTGGGACGTCCCAAAACGGCAAGTGTTGCAGTAATGTTGGGACGGAGGGAGTAGTTTGTATATCCTGTAAAGTATCAGCCATGGTGATCCTGGTGATACCACTCTTGATCCTCTTGTATACATTGATCTTATTCAAACTATTGTTCAAATCCAAAAACTCAACTCGAAATCTCCCTCCAGGCCCATGGAAGCTGCCTCTGATAGGAAACATCCACAACCTCATCGGGCCCCTGCCCCATCGGGCCCCTGCATCAACTATCCCAGAAATACGGCCCGTTTATGCACCTGAAGCTAGGTGAAGTCTCGATTGTTGTAGTTTCCTCACCCGATGCAGCAAAACAAGTGATGAAAACTCACGACACAAACTTCTTATCCAGGCCCTCGGTTCTAGTTGCCAAGATAATTGGGTACAACTACACCAGTATCTCTTTCGGCCCGTACGGAGACTACTGGAAACAGCTCAGGAAAATCTGCACCATGGAGCTTCTGAGCACCAAACGTGTCCAGTCCTTGCGATTTCTGAGAGAAAAGGTGTTTTTATGGATATGGCGAAATGGATCGGTCGTAAGGAGGGGAAGGCGTTTAATTTGATGGAGAAGTTGTTCTCGTCGACTTATGCTCTGATATTGACTGCGGTGGTGGGTGAGATAACGGAGGAGGGGAGGAGAATACTGCCCATACTCGACGAGGCACTGGGATTGGCGGGAGGGTTTGAAATTGCGGATTTGTATCCTTCGGTGAAGTTGTTCCGGTGGATGAGTGCAGCGGGGCGGAAACTGTCTGTGTTGCGCGATGAGGCGGATAAGATTCTTGATAATATCATCTGTGAGCATAAAGTGAAAGTGAATGTGAATGGTGGCGATATCGAGCAGGAAGATCTGTTGGATGTTCTGATCAAGTTTCAAGATGAGGGGCTTGACATTCCATTGACTAACAACAACATCAAAGCTGTTGTCTTGGTTAGTTTTCATTTCTTCTTTACTGCTATGAGTTTGCATGTGCAGCTTTTTATGTAACTTGCCCTACAGATTTAAACATCTTCATTTCTCAAATAATTACCTACAAACAAATTGCTTAAAATAATTTGTTTATATATGCGTTGAAGCAGGATGTATTGTCAGCAGGAAGTGAAACAGCTGCAACAACTATGGATTGGGCATTGGCGGAAATGCTGAAGAATCCAAACATCCTTGATAAGGCACAAGAAGAAGTTAGAAAGGTTTTCGACAACAAGGGATCATGTGTTGATGAGTCATACATTCACAAACTCAAGTATTTGAAGGCAGTCATCAAGGAGACTCTCAGGATGCATCCGCCAGTGCCCCTCCTACTTCCAAGAAAATGTAGCGAGACATGTGAGATTAATGGATACCAGATACCAGTGAACACCAAAATCATCGTCAATGCTTGGGCTATTAACAGAGACTTTGAATACTGGAAAGATAGTGATTGCTTTAATCCAGAGAGATTTCTTGATAATGTTGTGGATTTTAAGAGTAACAATTTTGAACATATTCCATTTGGCGGTGGAAGGAGGATGTGCCCTGGCATGTTCTTTTGGCCTTGCCAATATGGAGCTCCCACTAGCGATGTTACTTTACCATTTTGATTGGAAATTAGGTGGTGGAGGGAAGCCTGAACAAATGGATATGAAGGAAGGATTTGGCATTACTACTAGAAGGGTTGTTAGTTTGTGTGTTATTCCTGTTATCAAAAGGCCTTTGCCATTGTCTACCAAATGATCGGAAATGTCGAAATTATGGTTATCACATTTATATGTCATCATTGTTTCCTGTTTCACTATACATATATGGAGTTGAAGTTATAACATCTCGTGTAATAAATTAGATTTGTACTCATGAATGCACAGTTGAGAAAATATTTTTCTTCTTCCAATGCACCTTCTAAACTTTTGTTGTAAGCATCAATACCTTCTTCTGTTATTTTCATCAATCCATTCCAATTAATTTGCTAAAAGAGCTCAACACCTGTACGGATGGGCAGTGAAGGATCATCAAGTGCTACATTATTTCGAATGCAATCTTGTTCCTTCGGTACGGATGACATCTAGGTAAGAACTTACGATGATTGTCAAACCACGACTGCTTGCGACTAAGCCTCAGAGTGAAAGCATCAGTGTTTTCTGCACAATATGAACAAGCAAGTCTTTCAACTGTGCTCCATCCAGACGATATCAAGTAGGTTGGAAAGTCACCGATGGTCCAGATTAGTGCAACTCGCATCCAAAAAGTTCTGTTTTGTAGAAACATCATAAGTTATCACTCCATATTTGTTGGAGTTGTTGGGGTTATACTGGAAGTATGCTTTTACTTTGTATAACCAAACTTGTATTCTGTCTTATTTACTGAAATAAATTATTTATCACTGATGTTTTAAATATCATTGAATGTTACATATATTTATTGCATAACCGTTCAATAAACAGTACGTGTTACATTGTAGTTAATTTAGTGATACCAGATCACAGAAGATTAAATTAACAGTCCCTTGTAACTAAAAAGTACATTGTTCACGACCTAGATGGAAATGAACAATCCATCGTGAAAGGTTGAAGTGTAAGGCTCAGATTGACTTATCTTGACCAAGAGATTACACTAGTGCATGACTGATGCACTGAATATGACCTATAGGAGGACAAATTCTTCAGCACTGAATTAGGAAGAATTAGACCTCAGTGGTTCGTTATTTTTTAATCTTCGTTCCTTAAATAGGATCGTGTGTGGTTAATAATTATTGCTTTGACTTATGACGGGTAGAGAATCAATGAGATTCAATACTTTATATCTTGGGCAATATTATGTTGGGGAATGAGTTGCACAGATCTATTCGAGGTGAATATTTAAATACAAATTTAATTCATTAATTATTACTAGCATGAATTAATCCTATATTAATTCAAATAATAATTGCAACAACATATCATGCATATAAAAAGCCACGTAAAACCCACGAATGCGGAATCTACGGGTTTACGTGAAGCATTACCTCTCGGGATGGCGTTGACTTTTGGTCGGACGGACTAACCTAAAGGACTTCCCAAGTATTCCCTTAGCCCTTGCTCGACAATCCGGTGGAAGGATACTCGCGAACAATTAACAAAAGGAAAAAATAAACTTTATTGCACCACTTATGTGGATTTGCTAATATTTCCAGCACATGGAATTGTACTTGGGAATGAACTAATCATCCCCTATTTATAAGAGGGAGGGTGGACGAAATTTATGTGATTTTTCAATGTGGGAAAAGACTTTTCTTGGTCACCAAGAAATCTTGAATATATCTCATATATTCTTTTTCCCATAATTAAAATATTCCATAAAAATCCACCTCCTCTATTTTATGGATGATTTTCGAAAATTAAGTGATGCAAGAATCCAAGATTTGGATCTTCTTGAATTTATGAGATATTCTTGTATTTCAAGAAATACATATCTTCCATAATATATTTTCAAGAAAATCAAGAAAATCTTTCTTGCCCACTATATTTTCAAAATTTCGAAATTTATCACTCTGAATAACCAAGTGGAAGATTTCTTGAATTTAATGAGATAATCTTGTATTCCAAGAATACATATCTTCATTCCATAACAAAATTCAAAAGAAAATCTTTCTCCTCTTTTATCCATAATTTTTAAAATTTAGAGAAATATTAAGCAACAATATTTATTTTATTTTAATGGAATTTTCGTTATTGGACTATATGTTGGGCTATCGGGGGGCCTTTAGGAGAAATTAAGATTGGACCTTTTAATGGATCTTGAATATCTAATATTGAGCCACAATATAATTCAAGCCCATAAATATTAATTAATCCCACTACATAATTAATATCAGACTATCCATCTTAACCCATATTACAGTCAATATGGCTCGGTCATTATTTCAAGTGTTTAAGATTATCTAGCCCATTAATTAATTCAAATTTTTGAAATAGCTTTCCGGATTAATTAATATCTTTTGTCCTTGGTAGAGGCGGTTCAACATTATTATCCAAGGAAACTAATTCCACTTGCAAGATTTGGTATGATAAAACTTATGAACCTCCAAAGGGGCAAATCAAACAAGCGTACTTGCACACGATTCTTCGTATTAAATCTTAGCAATCACATGTGACCAATAATATTGCCCAAGATAAAAAGTATTGAATCTCTCCGATTCGCTACCCATGATAAGTCAAATCAATAGTTACCAATCCCACGTGATCTATTTAAGGGGCGAATGTTAGAAATAACGAAAACGAGGTCTAATTCTTCCTTATTGATTCAAGAATTTATCCTCATGTAGGTCCTATTCAAAGGCATCGGTCATGCACTAGTGTAATCTCTTGGTCAAGACAAACCAATCCCCGAGCCTTACACCTCAACCTTTCGCGATGGTTGTTCATTTCCATCTGGAATTGTGAATGGCGTACTTTTTAATTCATAAGGGATCATTAATTTAATCGTGTGGTATCACTAAATTAACTGTTGATTGTAACATGCATATAATTATTGAGCAGTTATGCGATAAATATATGTAACATTCAATCATATTTAAAGCATCGATGATAAACAATTTATTTAAGTAAATAAGTCTGAAAATTCAGTTTCGATTATACAAAGTAAAAGCATACTTTTCAGTATAATCCCAACATATTATTGGTCACATGCGATTGCTAAGATTTAATACGAAGAATTGTGTGCAAGTATGCTTGTTCAATTTGCCCCCTTGGGAGGTTCATAAGATTTATCATACCAAATCTTGCAAGTGGAATTAGTTTCCGGTATGGATAATAATGTTGAATAAATTCCTTGACCAAGGACAAAAGATATTAATTAAAGGAAAGTTGTTTTTAAATGGCTTGAATTAATTAATGGGCTAGATAATCTTAAACGCGGGAAATAATGACCGGAGCCATATTAACTTGATAATATGGGTTAAGATGGATAGTGCAATATTAATTATGTAGTGTGATTAATTAATATTTATGGGCTTGAATAATATTGTGGCTCAATATTAGATATTCAAAGTCCATTAGAAGGTCCAATCTTAATTCTACTAAAGGCCCCTCAAGTAGCCCAAACATAATGTCCAATAACTGAAAAGGTGTTTAAAATAAAATAAATTATGGTTGCTTATTTTTTCAAATTTTTTCGAAAAACATGAATAAAAGGGGCGAAAGATTTTCTTTGAATTTTGTTATGGAATGAGGATATGTATTCTTGGAATACAAGATTATCTCATTAAATTCAAGAAATCTCCCACTTAGTTATTTATGTGGGTTTTTCGAAAATTATGAGAAATAAAGGGAAAGAAAGATTTTCTTGATCTTCTTGAAAAGATATTATGGAAGATATGTATTCTTGGAATACAAGTGTATCTCATAAATTCAAGAGGATCCAAATCTTGGAATCTTTATCCTAAAATTTCGAAAATACCATAACAATAAGAGAGTGGGATTTTATGGAATATTTTAATTATGGAGAAAAGAATATATTTGATATATATTCAAGATTTCTTGGAAATCAAGAAAGAGATTTTCTCTCCCTTTTTCCTAGCAAAAAATCGGCCACCATCCTCTTATAAATAGGGGATGATTTTTTCATTCCCAAAAAAAAAATTCATGTGTTGGAAAAATTAGAAATCCACAAAGGTGGTGCAACATAATTTTATTTTTCGCTTTTGTTAAATTGTTCGCGAGTTCCTACCATCGGATTGTTGAACAAGGATAAGGGAATACTTGAGAAGGTCTTTTGGTGTGTTAGTGTGAACGGGATCCATCTTCTCAACGGTTGTCACTCCGAGATGTTAGTTCACGTAACTTAGTAGTAAAAAAGCGTCGTGGGGATTTATGTGAACTATTTATATGCATGATTTGTTGTTGAATTATTATTTGAATTAATATAGGATTAATTCATGCTAGTAATAATTGTTAGAATTAAATTTGTATCTAAATATTCATCCCGAATAGATCCGGACAAATAATTCCCCAACAACTGGTATCAAAGCCTCGGTTTCGGGCTCTGAGTTTTAAATTATAATTTAATTCGTGTTCATTAAATGTAAAATTGGATAGTAGAATTGTTAGATTCCTTTTTGCAGGTATCCAATTGTCATGGTATTTGATGAATGTTTATATTTATGCATGCATATAAATTGTGGATTTTTTTTAATTCGATTCGTTCGAATTAGTTTTGCCTCGTGAGAAAATCCACGAGTAGATTAGGATTTGTTTGATTCGTTCAATGTAATAGACTAGTCTAGATCTAGGTTTATTTATTTTTAAGTAAATAAATTTGTAAGGATCGGAAATGGAGGCGGAGACGAAGAATTAAAGCGGTATTCTAAAGGCGTGGCGGCGCGTTTCGCATAAAACATGCCAAGGGAGGCACGCGCGTGACGCGGATGCACGCAGGCAAGCACGGGCATGGGGCGAAATTTGGGGACGATCTTATTGGGATCGGGCTTAGACAGGAATGGATGGCGGAATCGTGTGAAAAAATATGATCTGTGCGATGGGTATGGCGTAGGTGGGACTCGGCGATGGACGGGCATCGGCTTTCCTTCGGTATATATTGGTATCGGCACGCGAGATCTTACGCGAATGCCCTCGTGGCTGACGCGGCGTCGTCGGCTTATCTTGGCGCCAAGACGGCTCCGATCATTTCTGACCATGGAGGTCTGAGGTGTGATGCCGACTATATTGACTGGTCGATGGCGTGACTTGACGTGGCGATTTTTGTTATTGCGTAAAAGTGGGAGCTTTTCGAGACGAACGATGAAGGTCATAAAGATAATTTCTCAAGATCAAGACATGACAAAATTTAACCGTGACAATTTGATATATGTGTCCAACATGTTTAATTTTTTATTTTGATGTTTTGCATTATATTATGCTTATTTAAATTTGTGTTTAAATATGCGATGCATGAGAGAATGGTTTTTGAAAAATCTCACCTTCGAAAATTACTAAGTATGTTTAAACAATTAATTGACAATTTTATTCCAGATAATAAAATTGAATTAATTTTGACCTCCATGATTTATTTATTTGTGGATTCTTTTGGAGAAATTCCCCCCATGGGACGGCCAAAAGATAGAATTCACATGAATAAATTCCGAAAGGATGATTGTGGGTTATTATTAGTGGCGACGGTGACCCTCCCCACGAGGCTCGTTCAAAACAAAATAGTAATTCTGTATTTAATCATGGTTATTACTTAGGTATAAAATTGATATGCATATACTTCCCGAAGTCCTATCAATTTTATATTGGTCAGTCTTTTCCAACTATTAATCTGGATATTAAAGGTTTGTGCTTTGTTTTCTTGTTTGTAACCTGCTTGAATGTGTTTAAATGATGACCCACCCCACGTGGCTTATTTAAACTGTTTTGAGATGTTAGCTGATGCATGTTCATATTTTTTTTGAGATTTTAATATGATACATGTGATCGAACGTTAACTGATATGTTTGTGCTTATACAAATTGTTATTTATTTGATTCGAAGATGTCGCGACCTTTTTAATCCACTATTCAATATACTTAAAGACAATTTGCTTACTGGTGAAAACTTCGTTGATTGGAATTGTAAACTTACTATTGTCCTCACTGCACAAATCCATAACTGGGTTCTCACTACACCTAAACCAGAAAAGCCAAATGATGAGTCAACTAAAGAGGTTAAGAAAAGAGTATCTTGTTGGGAGGCGTTCAACGAAATGGCAAAGTGTACCACCTTGGCTTCAATGCGGATGTGTTGCAACACCAACACCAAAGCGTTGAGACCGCTGCGAGACATCATGACTAGTCTTAAGCGATGTTTCAACATCGAGCCGTGTGGCTCGTCGGATCACCATGAGGGACTTGCTCTCTATGAAAATGGTGGAGGGAGCGCCGTAAGGGAGCATGTTCTCCAAATGATGGCTCACCTTAACAAACTTTAGGTTCTTTATTTGAATACGATACTCGAGACCCAAATCGATTTAGGTGCTCCCTCTCTGCCGAAAAAGTTTTGAGCAGTTCAGGTTGAACTACCAAATGAACAATCGAAGTTCTTAATGCGACTGTTGCAAGCTTTGGTCGGCGAGAGAGGTGATATTGGGGCAAAAGAGTCAAGCCTTGGTGGCAAAGCGGACCTTCTTCTTCTTCTAGGCAAAGGGTGGTAAGAAAAAGAAAAAAAGGATAAAGGCCCAAGCAAGTGAACTCAAGTGTTGTCAAGGGCAAAAAGAAAAAGGTGAAGGGAGGTCAAGGAGTGAGTAAGCCCGACTAAGGGGAAGTGCTTCAAGCTGCGGTGAAAAAAGGACATTGGAGATCGACCTGTTCCAAACCCAAAAGGAATGGAAAGAAAGGTAATTTCACGCACTAGTTGTTGAAACTTGTTTAGCGGGTATATGCCTCCCATTTATGGGTAGTGGATCTGAGGATCCATCGATCATGTTTGTTTTTCACTTTCTGAGGGGGTTCAAGCGGACCGACAACTTAGTGGGAGTGAGATCCTCATCACATCGGGCGATCTTCTGAGTGGACAATGAAGCAAATGGGAGAAGTGCACATGTCTTTTGAAAGGCGAGTTTTAATTTTAAGAGATGTTCTTTAAGTTCCTAGTTTTAGAAAGAATTTAATTTCGGTTTCTAAACTTTACCTTGATGGATATTCGGTTACTTTTGACAAAGTTGTTACCATTTCTCTTTATGATAAATTTATCTATCATGGAACGTTGTCGAACAGTCTCTACACAATTAACTGTGCACACCACTCACGAAATGCATCCTACAACACATCAACTATTTCCAATAAAAGAAAACGTTTATCAGACGTGAACAAGACACTTCTATGTCATCTTAGATTGGGACATATTAATCTAAAAAGGATTCAAAGGTTGGTAGAAGATGGTTCATTGGAGTCTCTCCGGGTTGAATCAATCCCAACTTGCGAATCATGTTTGGAGGGTAAAATGACCAAGTGGGCATTCGGAGCCAAGGGGAATAGAGCCAAAGAAGTGTTGGAAATCGTTCACACAAACGTATGTGGTCCAATGTCAATCAAAGCAAGAGGAGGTTTTGAGTATTTTGTCACTTTTATTGATGATTACTCAAGGTACGACTACATTTTCCTTATTAAGCATAAATCTGAGACCTTTGACAAATTCAAAAAATTTAATGCTCAAGCAGAGAATCATAGGGAAAGACGTATCAAGTCTCTACGATCTGATGTTGGAGGCGAGTACCTCAGCGATGAGTTTTTGAACTACTTGTCAAATGAAGGGATTGTATCCCAGCTAACTGCACCCGGAACCCCTCAACAAAACGGGGTTTCAGAGCGAAGAAACATAACTCTTTTAGAAATGGTTAGATCAATGATGAGTTATGCGGATCTACCCAAGTCATTCTGGAGTCATGCCTTGGAAACAGTGGCTTATATTATGAACTTGGTGCCATCCAAATCGGTTCCCAAAACTCCCAAAGAATTATGGATCGGGCGCAAGCCCAGTTTGAGACACATGAGAATTTGGGGGTGTTCGGCCTACGTGTTGGACAAGGAAGCCGGAAAATTGGATCCTCGATCAGAATTAAGGTTGTTTATAGGATACCCCGAGGGAACAAAAGGGTGTATGTTCTATGGTCCCGAATATCAAAAGGCGGTAATAAGCACCCACTTTAGATTTTTGGAAGAAGACTATATGAACGAAAGAAAGCCCAGAAGTGAGATTACCTTAAATGAGCTAAGGGGGCTAACCTCAGTGCCAACTGTACAAGATGACATACCAAACGATACCCTTACACAACTGGAACCTCGTCGTAGTGGGAGGGTTGTAAGACAACCCGAGATATTCATGGGGATAGGAGAGTCCTCGGACTTAGTCCCCGGTCAAGATGAATCAGACCCATGGACTTACGACGAGGCAATCCAAGACAAGGATGCGGATTCTTGGCAAACAGCAATGGAAGCCGAAATGGGTTCTATGGATCATAACAGAGTGTGGGAGCTAGTCGAACCACCTAGTGGGATCAAACCCATTGGCTGCAAGTGGGTATACAAGAGGAAAAGAGGACAGGGACGGGAAGGTGGAAACCCTTCGAAAAGGTTATATGCTTGATCGACTATGAGGAAAAGTAGCAATTCAAGTCCATCTGAATTTCTTTTGTCGAGAAGGGATCTCGACTTTGAAATCTGGCAAATGGATGTCAAACCTTTTAACGGAAGTCTTGAAGAGGAAATCTATATGCAACAACCCCAAGGCTTCATTGAAAAAGGCCAAGAACACCTAGTTTGCAAGCTCAAGAAGTCCATTTATGGACTCAAACAAGCATCGAGCTTGGAACCAATGTTTTGATCAAGTAATAAAATCTTATGGGTTTGATCAAAATGAATATGAAAGTTATTGTGTAAAGAAGCGTGTCGAAGCGCATTGGTATTCTTAGTACTATCGTAGATGACATTACGCTCGCCGGTGATGATATAAAGGTGTTGTCGGATGTAAGGGCATGGCTTTCAAAAGCAGGTTTGATATGAAGGACTTAGGGAAGCGGGCACATCCTCGGGATCAAGATCTTTCGAGATCGCAAGAAAATGATGATAGGCTTATCGCAAGCTTCATATATAGACCTTTGTCTTGAAGCGATTGACAAGATGAGGATTCAAGAAAGGCTTTGTACCTTTCGGACATGAAATCCATCTATCGAGGAAATGTGCCATAAGACACAAAAAGGTAGATGACATGAAAGGCATTCTTATGCTTTGTTGGAAGCCTTATGTATGCAATCTTGTGCACGAGACACGATATTTGCTTTTTGCCGTTGGCATGGTGGCAAGATATCAAAGTAATCGGGGAAAAAAGAGCAATGGAAGGCAGTTAAGAACATTCCGAAGTATCTGAAAAGAACTCGGGATAGAATTTTAGTTTATCGATCGAGACGAGTCTAATCCCCATCGGTACACGGACTCGGATTTCCAATCAGACCTAGATTCTAGAAAATCTACCTCCGGTAGTGTGTTTTACATGGGGGGAGGAGCCATGACATGGAGAAGCGTTAATCGAAATGCATCATCCCGATTCTACCATGGAAGCGAATATGTGGCTCGCTTGCAGGCGGCGAAAAAGCGGTTTGGCTCAAGAACTTCCTAGTGGACTTGGATGTAGTTCGAATTTTTTTCAAAGACAATCATTGTTTCTTTGTGATAATCTTGGGAGCGATTGCAAATTCAAAGGGAACCAAGAGCCCACAAGGCCGACAAACACATTGAAAGAAAATACCATCTTATACGAGAAATCGTTAAGAGAAGAGATATAAGGTGGCAAAGATCGCGTCGAAGATAACCTAGCGAGATCCATTCACAAAGTGCGCCTTTCGAACACATTCGAGAGACATGTGGAAGGAATGGGTGTTAAGACCGATTTGCCTAATCTGCTTTGAGTATAAGTGGGAGATATTATTAGTTTCGTGTAGGTGACATTAGATGTCACGATTAGAACTACACGAGATATGTTGTAGTATACATAAAAGCGATTTTGAGTATAAGTGGGAGATTGTTGGGGTTATACTGGAAAGTATGCTTTTACTTTGTACAACCAAACTGAATTTATGTCTTATTTACTTAAATAAATTATTTATCACTGATGCTTTAAATATCATTGAATGTTACATATATTTATTGCATAACCGTTCAATAAACAATACGTGTTACATTGTAGTTAATTTAGTGATACCAGATCACAGAAGATTAAATTAACAGTCCCTTGTAACTAAAAAGTACACTGTTCACGACCTAGATGGAAATGAACAATCCATCGTGAAAGGTTGAAGTGTAAGGCCCATATTGGCTTATCTTGACCAAGAGATTACACTAGTTCATGACTGATGCACTGAATAGAACCTACAGGAGGACAAATTCTCCAGCACTGAATTAGGAAGAATTAGACCTCAGTGGTTCGTTATTTCTTAATCTTCGTTCCTTAAATAGGATCGTGTGTGGTTAATAATTATTGCTTTGACTTTATGGTAGAGAATCAATGATTCAATACTTTATATCTTGGGCAATATTATTGGTCACATCGCGATTGCTAAGATTTATCTGAAGAATTGTGTAAAAAGTATGCTTGTTCGATTTGCCCCCTTGGGAAGTTCATAAGATTTATCATACCAAATCTTGCAAGTGGAATTAGTTTCCGGTATGGATAATAATGTTGAACCGTTCCTTGACCAAGGACAAAAGATATTAATTAAAGGAAAGTTGTTTCAGTGGCATGAATTAATTAATGGGCTAGATAATCTTAAACACGGGAAATAATGACCGGGAGCCATATTAACAGTAATATGGGTTAAGATGGATAATGCAATATTAATTATGTAGTGGGATTAATTAATATTTATGGGCTTGAATAATATTGTGGCTCAATATTAAATATTCAAAGTCCATTAGAAGGTCAATCTTAATTCTACTAAAAGGCCCTCAAGTAGCCCAAACATAATGTCCAATAAGCTAAAAAAAGGTGTTTAAAATAAAATAAATTATGGTTGCTTTTTTTTTCCAATTTTTTGAAAAAACATGAATAAAAAAGGGAGAAAGATTTTCTTTGAATTTTGTTATGGAATGAGGATATGTATTCTTGGAATACAAGATTATCTCATTAAATTCAAGAAATCTCCCACTTAGTTATTTATGTGGGTTTTTCGAAAATTATGAGAAATAAAGGGAAAGAAAGATTTTCTTGATCTTCTTGAAAAGATATTATGGAAGATATGTATTCTTGGAATACAAGTGTATCTCATAAATTCAAGAGGATCCAAATCTTGGAATCTTTATCCTAAAATTTCGAAAATACCATAACAATAAGAGAGTGGGATTTTATGGAATATTTTAATTATGGAGAAAAGAATATATTTGATATATATTTAAGATTTCTTGGAAATCAAGAAAGACATTTTCTCTCCCTTTTTCCTAGCAAAAAATCGGCCACCATCCTCTTATAAATAGGGGATGATTTTTTCATTCCCAAAAAAAAATTCCATGTGTTGGAAAAATTAGAAATCCACAAAGGTGGTGCAACATAATTTTATTTTTCCCTTTTGTTAAATTGTTCGCGAGTTCCTACCACTGGATTGTTGAACAAGGATAAGGGAATACTTGAGAAGGTCTTTTGGTGTGTTCGTGTGAACGGGATCCATCTTCTCAACGGTTGTCACTCCGAGAGGTTAGTTCACGTAAACCCATAGTAATTCCGCATGCGTTGGATTTATGTGAATTATTTATATGCATGATTTGTTGTTGAATTATTATTTGAATTAATATAGGATTAATTCATGCTAGTAATAATTGTTAGAATTAAATTTGTATTTAAATATTCATCCCGAATAGATCCGGGCAAATAATTCCTCAACAGGAGTTATACTGGAAAGTATACTTTTACTTTGTATAACCAAACTGAATTTTTTATTTATTTGCTGAAATAAATTATTTATCGATGTTGCATTAAATATGATTGAATGTTATATATATTTACTGCATACCCGTTCAATAAATAGTATTTGAATTTATTTTTCTCGTGAGAAAATCAACGAGTAGATTAGATTATTTGATTTGTTCAATGTAATAGACTAGTCTAGATTTAGATTTATTTATTTTTATAAAATAAATTATAACCTGATCGAAGACGCGAAGAGCGGAGGCGAGAAATTAAACGGATCTTGGGAACCGTGACGTGAAGCGGCGTGCATCGATGAAACGTTCGAGGGAGGCCGCAGCGTCGCGGGCGTCGGATAACGCGTCGTGCAGATTATTTCGGCGTCGGGCGGATTAGGATTAACGCTCGCTCAGCACAGTGCACTAACGCGCGGCCGCGGACGCGCCTACGGACGTGCCCAATCGGATCGCCGAATTGCCGGCCAGGCCGGGCCGAGATTGGCCGGACGGGCGGGCGCAGACGGGCGAAGAGCGCATGGGCTGCATCCCGCCCGATGCTCGGCCCAAGGAACCGAGAACCGAGGCGGCGTGCTGCACTATGCCTAAGCGATAAGGCGTGGTCGGGTTAAGGGGTCGGCCGGATCGGACGTGCATCCATTGCGAGCTACTTTAGCGTGGCGATTCGAGACATTTTTTTTTTTTTCGAGACGAACGAGTGGAAGAAATTCAAGACTGTGTTTCTTCAAAATCAAGCCAAGGAAAATCAAACCATGACAATTGGATAATTTGTGCCCAATATGTTTATTTTCTGCTTTGCTTGGTTTATTGTTTTATTTTCTTATGCTTTATTTAATTTGTTTAAATATGTTTGCATGAGAATTGCTTGTGAAAAATCTCAAAAATTACTAAGTATGTTTTATAAAATTAATTTGGTTTTGAATCAAATTAATTTTGACCTCCATGATTTATTTATTTGTGAATTCTTTTGGAGAAATTTCCTTAAGGGGCGGCCAAAAGAAAGCTTTCACATGAATAAATTCTCAAAAGGATGACTGTGAATTATTACTAGTGGCGACGATGACCCTCCCAAGAGGCTCATTCAAAATGAAATAATAATTATGTATTTAATTGTGGTTATTACTTAGGTATAAAATTGATGTGCATTATACTTCTCTGAAGTCCCTGTCAATTTTATATCGGTCAAGTGGGAGCCAACTATTAATTGATTTTTTTTAATTAAAGGTTTGTAATTGTTCTTGTTTTTAACCTGCTTAAATGTGATTTAAATGATGACCCACCCATGTGGCTCATTTAAACTGTTTTAAGATATTGGCTGATGCGTGTTCATATTTTTTTTAGATTTTAATATGATTCATGTGATCGAATTATGTGATTTTCTTTGTGTTGATCCGGATATTGACACAAGATGTATGTTTCTTTCAGTTTCATCATGTCATAACCTTTTAATCCACTGAAATATATGCTCAAAGAACATCAACTTACTGGTAAAAACTATGTGATCTGGAAAAGAAATATGAATTTTGTCCTCACTGCACAAAAACACCATTGGGTTCTTAGCGTACCCAAGCCTGACAAGCTTACTGAGGGGTCAACTAATGCGGAGAGATCCTTGTATGATATCTGGGAGCAAGCCAACGAATCTATGAAGTGTATAATCTTGACTTCATTGTCTGATGATTTAAGACACATTCATGAGGGTGTTGAATCAGCTGCGGAAATCATGCGGATTCTTGAAGAAATGTTTTTAACAGAAAACCGCATGATCAATCAATTTAATCATGATGGCGTGGCTAGGCTAAAAATGACAGAGGGAACACCTGTGAGGGATCATGTTCTCAAGGTCAGACACCATTTTGATAAGCTTGCTTACCTCGGTACTAAGTATTGTGATGGGGCTCAAATTGAATTCTTGTTCCTAACTCTTTCAAGATGCTTTGAAGAGTTTTTACTGTGGTTTTGTGATGAGCGATCACATGTTTACCATGGATACTCTACAAGAAGTTTTGGAGACGATAGAGAAACATTTGGGACAAGAAGACGAAGCTTCGGTGACTAAAAATCTTCTCTCAAAATCTAGGCCAGTGGAAGGCAAGATCATTGAGAAGATGAACAATTAGAGCCAAAGCAACCCCACTACTGAGAAAGGTAGAGGAAAGAAAGTCAGTTGGTTAGATATCGGAAAGAATCCAAAGGGGAAGTGTTTCAACTACGGTGAAAAAGGGCATTGGAGGTGGGCATGTTCCAAACCCAAGCGGAATGGAAAGAAAGGTAATTCTCACGCACTAGTTGTCGAAACTTGTTTAGCGGCATATGCTACCCATTCGTGGGTAGTGGATACGGGATCCACTGATCAAGTTTGTTTCACTTTATAGGGGTTCAAACGGACCCGGCAGTTTAGTGGAAGTGAGATCCTCATCACACTAGACAATGCTACGAGAGTGGCAGTTGAAGCAGTGGGAGACGTGCACCTGTCTTTTGAAGATAGAAGTTTAATTTTAAGAGATGTTCTTTATGTTCCTATTTTTTGGAAAAACCTTATTTATGTTTCTAAACTATTTTCTGATGGATATTCTGTTCGTTTTAATAAACAAGTTACTATTTTTCATAACTATGTGTTTATCTGTCATGGAACTTTACGGAACAATCTCTATACTATTAACTGTGCACACCACTCTCAAAATGCATCCTGTACCGCATCGACCGTTTCAAGCACCAAAAGAAAATGTTCAACTAATGTGAACGAGACACTTTTTGGCATCTAAGATTAGGTCATATTAATCTAAATAGGATCCAAAGGTTGGTCCAAGATGGTTCATTGGAGTCCCTCCGGGTTGAACCGTTTCCAACCTGCAAATCATGTTTGGAGGGTAAAATGACCAAGAGGGCATTCGGAGCCAAGGGATTTAGAGACAAAGAAGTGTTAGAAATCGTTCACACTGGCGTGTGTGGTCCAATGCAAATCAAAGCTAGAGGTGGCTACGAGTATTTCGTTACATTTATCGATGATTACTCACACTATGGGTATGTTTTCCTAATGAAGCATAAATCTGAGACCTTTGATAAATTCAAAGAATTTAAGGCTCAAGCAGAGAATCATAAGGAAAAGAGTATCAAGTTTCTACGATCCGATCGTGGAGGCGAATACATCAGCGATGAATTTTTGAACTACCTTTCAAACGAATGGATTGCATCCCAGTTGACTGCACCCGGTACCCCTCAATAAAACAGGGTTGCAGAACGAAGAAACGTAACATTTTTGGAAATGGTCAGATCAATGATGAGTTACGTGGATTTGCCAAAATCTTCTGGGGTTACGCCTTGGAAACAGCGGCTTACATTCTAAACTTAGTGACATCCAAATCAGTTCCCCTAGAGAATTGTGGAAAGGGCGCAAGCCCAGCTTGGGACAAATGAGAATCTGGGGGTGTTCGGCATACGTGTTGGACAAGGAAGCCGGTAAATTGGATGTACGTTCGGAATTAAGGTTGTTTATAGGATACCCCAAGGGAACTAAAGGATGCATGTCCTATGGTTCCAAGGATCAAAAGGTCGTAATTAGTACGCACTTTAGATTTTTGGAAGAAGACTATATGAACGATAGAAAGCCTAGAAGTGAGATTACCTTAGAAGAACTTAGGGGGCCAACTTCTTTGCCGACTGTACAAGTCGATATACCAAGCGTCACACCTTCACAACCAGAACCTCGTCACAGTGGGAGGGTTGTTAGAAAACCCGAGCGATTGTTGGGGATAGGAGAGTCTTCGGACTTGATCTCCGGAGAAGAATCAGACCCATGGTCGTATAACGAGGCGATCCAAGATAAGGATACACATTCTTGGCAAACTACAATAGAAGCCGAAATGGGTTCAATGGATCACAATAAAGTGTGGAAGCTAATCGAACCACTTAATGGGGTGAAACTCATTGGATGCAAGTGGGTATACAAGAGAAAAAGAGGACCGGACGGGAAGGTGGAAACCTTCAAAGCGAGACTTGTGGCGAAAGAGTATACTCAAAAAGAAGGGATCGACTATGAGGAAACCTTTTCGCCCATAGCCATGCTCAAGTCCATCCGAATTCTCTTGTCGATTGCTGCACACCTAGATTTTGAGATCTGGCAAATGGATGTCAAGATAGCTTTCCTTAACTGAAGTCTTGACGAGGAAATCTATATGCAACAACCCGAGGGCTTCATTGAAAAAGGCCAAGATCGTCTGGTTTGAAAGCTGAGGAAGTCCATTTATGGACTGAATCAAGCATTCCATGCTTGGAATCAATGTTTTGATCAGGTTATAAAATCCTACGGTTTTGATCAAAATAATTTCGAAAGTTGTGTTTATAAAAGTGTGATGGAACTGCCTTGGTATTTTTAGTACTATGCGTAGACGACATTCTGCTCATCGGGAACGATGTACAGATGTTGTTGGACGTAAGGGCATGGCTATCAAAATAGTTTAATATGAAGGACTTGGGAGAAGCTGGTCATATCCTAGGGATCAAGATCACTCGAGATCGCAAGAAAAGGATGATCGACCTCTCACAAGCTTCATACATAGACACTGTCTTGAAGCGATTCAGCATGCAAGATTCCAAGAAAGATTTTGTACCTTTCAGACACGGAATCCATCTATCTAAAGAAATGTGTCCTAAGATGTAGAAAGAGATAGATGACATGAAGAACATTCATTATGCTTCGGCTGTGGGAAGCCTCATGTATGCAATGCTGTACACTAGACCGGATATCTGATTTGTCGTAGGCATGGTAGAAAGATATCAAAGTAACCCCGGGAAAGAGCATTAGACTGCAGTTAAAAACATTCTGAAGTATCTGAAGAGGACACGGGATAGAATGTTGGTTTACCAGTTAGACAGTCTAATCCCCGTCGGTTACATGGACTCAGATTTTCAATCAGACATAGACTCCAGAAAGTCAACCTCGGGTAGTATGTTTTGCATGGGAGGAGGAGCCATGACATGGAGAAGCGTTAAGCAAAAATGCATCGTCGATTCTACCATGGAAGCTGAATATATAGCTGTTTGTGAAGCAGCGAAGGAAGCGGTTTGGCTCAAGAACTTCTTAGTGGACTTGGACGTTGTTCATGATTTGCCCAACACAATCACAGTTTACTATGACAATGTTGGAGCACTTGCAAATTCAAGGAAACCGAGAGCCCACAAAGCCAGCAAACACATAGAAAGAAAATACCATCTTATACGAGAAATCGTTAAGAGAGGAGACATAGAGTTGGCAAAGATTGCATCGGATGACAACCTAACAGATCCATTCACAAAGGGTCTGCCTCAGAATACATTCGAGAGACATGTGGAAGGAATGATTGTCAAGAGCATTGCCAATCTGCTTTGAGTATAAGTGGGAGAAATAGGTTCGTGTGAGTGACATTAGATGTCACGTAGAACACGAGACGTGTTGTAGTATACTTAAAAGCAGACTTTGAGTATAAGTGGGAGATTGTTGGGGTTATACTGGAAAGTATGTTTTTACTTTGTATAACCAAACTGAATTTCTTATTTATTTGCTGAAATAAATTATTTATCACTGTTGCATTAAATATGATTGAATGTTATATATATTTACTGCATACCCGTTCAATAAATAGTATGTGTTACATTGTAGTTAATTTGGTGATACCAGATCACGGAAGATCAAGTTAACAGTTCCTTGTAACTAAGTACAAAATTCACAACCCAGATGGAAATGAACAATCCATCGTGAAAGGTTGAAGTGTAAAGCTCAGATTGACTTGTCTTGACCAAGAGATTACACTAGTGCATTATGATGCGCTGAATAGGACCTACAGGAGGATAAATTCTTCAGCACTGAATATGGAAGAATTAGACCTCAGTGGTTCGTTATTTCTTAATCTCTGTTCCTTAAATAGGATCGTGTGAAATTAAAAACTATTGCTTTGACTTATGATGGGAAGAGAGTCAACGTGATTCGATACCTTATATCTTGGGCAATATTATTAGTTACACGACGATTGCTAAGATTTAATACGGATAATCGTGTGCAAGCACGTCTTGCTTGATTTGTCCCCTTGGTGGGCTCAGAAACTTTATCATACCAAATCTTGCAAGTGGAAATTTATTTTTGGTATGGATAATAATGTTGAGTTGTCTTTACTCCAAGGATAAAGATATTAATTAATATAAAGCTTTTTCAGTGGCTTAATTAATTAGTGGACTAGATGATCTTAAACACGGGAAATAATAACCGGAAGCCATATTATTGCAGCATCGTAATATGGATTAAGATGGATAGTTTAATATTAATTTTATAGAGGAGTAAATTAATATTAATGGGCATGGATAATATTTTGGCTTAATATTATAAATTCATAGCTCATTGGAGGTCCAATCTTAATTCTCCTAAAGACCCCTCAAATAGCCCAATTGAAGTCCAATTAATGAAAAGGAGAAGAAAATATTCTTGCCTTTTTTTTCATAATTATTTTCGAAAATAATGAGTAGGAGAGAAAAAAAATTTCTTGATTTTCTTGGAAAGATTTTATGGAATAAGTATTCTTGGGATACAAGTTTATCCCATAAATTCAAGAAAGGTAAAAGATCTTATTTCTTCCCTATTTTATTCGATATTTTCGAAAATAATGGACAAGAATGGAGGAGAAGATTTTGTTGGGAGATATTTTGGGAAATATAATATATATTGGATATATTCAAGATTGTATCTTGAGGAAGAAGCAAGAAAATTTTCCAATAGCCCAACAAGGCTAAATTTTCGTCCCCCCCCCTAGTCCTATAAATAGGGGATGAATTTTTCATCCTCGATGCAATTCCATGTGTTGGAAAAATTAGAAATCCACAAAGGTGGTGGTAAATATTTTAAATTTTCTCCTTTATTAAAATCGCTCGTGAGAATCCTCCCACCGGATTACGTTCATGGACTTGGGACATATTTGAGAAGGCACTTTGGGTTGATCCATTGTCTCAACGGTTGTCTCTACAAGAGGTATGTAATTTCGTAACTCCTAGATTCCGCATGCTTAGGATTTACGTGAATTACGTGTACGCATGTTGTTATTGCTTATTTAATTATTATGTTGAATTAATTTTGGATTGATTCATGTTAGTAATTAATTGAATAATTTAAATATGTATTTAAATACACCTCGAATAGATCCGGACACCCCGTATTTCCCAACAATATTCCCATAAAAATAATCAGTGGTTGTAAAAATACGTCTGATTTATCCTTTAAATTTTTTGGTCCAGACATCAGAACCGTAAGAAACATGAATCCTTCATGCACATCCATGGGAGAGATTGTACGGTGTCACTATCAATGGTTATTAGGAATATTGTTTCCCCTACTGCCAAACGGTTGAAAATCGTTAGTGCTCGAGCTCAACCTCACGTTCCGAATTTTTAATGCAAATTCAGGATGCGACTGGTCCAAGTGTTTCCAAGTATGTGAGTCGATCTGCAAGGTGACGCATAACAACAGACTGGTCATTAGAGCAACTTGCATGTCATGTCATATCCTTAGCAGTAACATTGGACTGATACAATCTTTGCAGTCGAGAAATGATAGGAAAATAGAACATCTCCTTAAAATGTCGATTCTTTTTAATCAACCATTCACATCACGACTAGCAGGTTTGAACCGTAACCGACCGCAAACCTTACAATATTCAAGTTCGTTATCTGCACCCCAATATAACAAGCAGTTCTGGATCCTCTCCATCGGAAGACCAATTTCACCCATCAATTGTTTGCTATCCGAAAATTTCTTGGGCACTAGATTATCTGGAGGCAAACCTTAAGAACCAACTCAACCATTTGATTATAACACCTTTCATATAGTCCATTTTCAGTTTTAATGTTCAACAAAAGGGCGTTGAATGATAATTGTGAGTGTGATTTACAACCAGGATACAAATTCGATTCGCTGCACGAAGCATGTCATAAAACTATGCAACATACTCATTAGGGGGCTCATCATCCACATTTAAGGGAGGACCAGAAGTTAAGTAAAGTTCGTGATCATGTGGTGGTACGAGCTAGATCTTGATGTCTCGTCAACCGGCTCGTATGAAGTCGATGTTGACGGTTGATCATTGTATTGATGTGGTAATAGACCCCAATTTTCATCACCGTGCAAAATTCAATTGTAATAATTGGGCAGGAACCCATTTTTATACAAATGTTCTTTCACATCATTGGGTTCCTGAAATGTCTTGTTCTGATATCTAAATTTGTTGTAGGGACACTGATCTTTTCCAATTCGGGTTACTAGTGGTGAGGTCTATAAATGAATCGAGTCCATTAATAAATTCGAGAGATATCATGCTATTAATTAATCTTGGATCATATACATCCAACATAAACAACTAGAATAATACATATCAATCTGTTTCATATGAATCAATTAATTAATATTCAAAAGCCTAATTAATAATTTTAATTCTCCAATCAATACATTAATAAATATTTTCGAAAAAAATTCGGCAGAGTTTCGTTTAATTTTATTGTATTCCCCAATTAATCAAGATCCTACGTGCATCCATTTTCGACTCAATTAATTAAAATTAATCAAATCGGAATGCACATATTCTACAACAAACAATAACCAACATATATTCATCAACATCGATCCCTCCTCAATGGTGCGACTCGATTTGAATTTGACGAGGCAAGCACCCTCGTAAACAGGCATGCAAAATTGTGAGGGGAACAAGCCATCGTGTTGTTGTCAACGAAATTTGGCAAGGGGATCAAACCCACGTGATATTGTCATCGAATTTTGGCGAGGGAGAGGGTCACTCGTTAACTGACAGTCAAAGTTTGTCGAGGAATTCTGCCCTCGTGAATACTTTGACGTGGGACCGCCCCTCGTTAAATCCTCGTCCTTTTATGTGGGTGTGTTTTTCTCATCTAGACCCTCTTTAAATATTTTTCTCGTTAAAACCCTTTGTAATGACGAGGGTTTTATTTTCCCTCTTTAAGCCCCCTCGATAAATAGTTTTTTTTTAATGTAATACATATAAATATTATAATAATAATAATAATAATAATAATAATAATAATTACTCCCTCCGTCCCTTAGCAACTTGCACATTTTCCTTTTTCATCTGTCCCTTACCAACTTGCACACCTTAAAATGGCAAAGAATCTCACAATCTCCACCCTACAATCTCCACCCTTACAATCTCCACCCTTCATCCCGTTTGAAAAGTCAACAAAACACACAAAAAGTCACTTTTTTCTTAATATGTGTGCAAAACAAAATGTGCATGTTGCTGGGGGACGGAGGGAGTAATAAATATTACTCCATCCATCTCATTGTAATTGTCTTATTTCTTTTGGTTCAATGATTTAAGGAGTAATATTAAAATATTAGACCTTTCTTTTTTTTTGGATGAAATGTGAGGAGTGATATATTAAATGGTGGTTCTTTTTACTTTATTGGGGATCGAAATATAGGGTAGTGGAGTGTTATTTTTTTCATTTATGGAATGCGAAAGTTATAGTGGGATGTTCATAAAAGGAAAGCAAGACAATTACAGTGGGACGAAGGGAGTATATTATTAATTTATAAGTATAATAATCCCTCCATCCCGTGATTACTACTACACTTGTCTTATTTGGACGTCCCAACATTACTGAAACACTCCCAAAATGGAAATAACACACAATATACCCACTGTCACAACATCATTTTATTTTTTAAATTGTCACTAAAATCCCTTCTTTATTTCAACTCAAACTTATTAAAAGTTAACATCTCTACTTTAAATTACCCACAATACCCCTTTTTATTACACTCAAATCCATTTTTTTTTTTTTTTTTGATTTACGTGTCGTTTTCAGTGTTGCAATCCTCTTGAGGCGGGTGTGGGAGTACTTAATAATGTGATCAAGTTTACTAATCAATCAATAATATTTAATTTTTTAACGGTTGAAAAAACTCGTTCGCCGAAAGTGACAAATTTTGACAATTGTTATTTGGCAATCTGACGTTTGACTTTGAAGAGTCTAGCGCAAATACGTACAGTAGTTTCATGAACTAATAATGCCTACTTGTCTTATTATAGGTTAAGTATTGTATGATAATTTTGCACTTGCATTTTATAATTATATAATTTATTATATTAAAAAATAAAATTTATTTATATTAAATATGCAATTATTAATATGAAAAAATAATTATACAGTTCATTATAAATAAATTGCATCTCTCTCAATATAATAAGTTACATGATTTTAAAATGTATTATGATAGTTGTATACATACGAGACTTACTCCTTAATTATATATACATAACAGAATGCATAAGCATTCCACAACCATAAAACAACAACTTCTGACCAGTCCAACTATTTTACCCTGTAAAGTATATATCAGTCATGGAGATCCCGCTGATACCACTTCTCATCTTCTTCTCCACTTTGATATTGATCAAACTATTGTTCAAATCCAAAAACTCAACTCAAAATCTCCCTCCAGGCCCATGGAAGCTGCCTCTGATAGGAAACATCCACAACCTCATCGGGCCCCTGCCCCACCGGGCCCTGCATCAACTATCCCAGAAATACGGCCCGTTGATGCAACTGAAGCTAGGCGAAGTCTCGGTCGTCGTAGTTTCCTCACCGGAAGCAGCAAAACAAGTGATGAAAACTCACGACTTAAACTTTGCATCCAGGCCCCCGATTCTGGCAGTGGAGATCGTGAGCTACAACTGCACCAACATCTCCTTTTCTCCGTACGGAGACTACTGGAAACAGCTCAGGAAAATCTGCACCATGGAGCTTCTGAGCACCAAACGCGTCCAGTCGTTCCGATCGTTAAGAGAAGACGTGTTTTCGGATCTGGCGAAATGGATCGGTGGTAAGGAGGGGACGGCGTTTAATTTGACGGAGAAGTTTTTCTCGTCTACTTATGCGCTGATATTGACTGCGGTGGTGGGTGAGATAACGGAGGAGGGGAGGAGAATACTGCCCATAATCGATGAGACGCTGGAACTGGCGGGAGGGTTTGATATTGCGGAGCTGTATCCTTCGGTGAAGTTGTTTCGGTGGATGAGTGCGGCGGGGCGGAAACTTATTGTGTTGCGCGATGAGGCGGATAAGATTCTTGATAATATCATCTGTGAGCATAAAGTTAATGTGAAGGGTGGTGATGAACAGGAAGATCTGTTGGATGTTCTGATCAAATTTCAGGATGAGGGACTTGAGATTCCATTGACTAACAACAACATCAAAGCTCTAGTCTTGGTTAGTTTTCCTTTCTTCTTTTTCTATTAATTATTACTTGAAAAACATTCGCCTTAATTAATTTGGAAGCTTACCGGGTTCACCGAATGTTTGTGCACATGAGATGCACGCTAATCTAATTGAGGGGGTGCATGGATTGGTGGGATGGGAAGAAAATGACTTAACTAAATACTTTTCTGTAATATTTTGTGGGCAGTTTCCGACACCGACCGACTGTATGAATCTCTTACATCTCATTATATTATATATTCACCCGACACGCTTATTTCCACATTAACCTTTGGGGGCTCAAATTTTTGATTTTAAGTATGAATAAGAAGGATTGTTACTTACATTTTTGTTAATGACTTTGCCATTGGTTTGGTAATTTGGTGGCCGTAGATGAGATGATCGAGGAACTCTAGAGAAGAAAAATGAATAATGAATAGGACAGGAATTCTAATTTTTTGACTAAAAAAGAACTAGAATTATTGTCATTCTAATAAAATTTGATCCCAGCATCGTGTACAAGTCTTTGGCTTCCGTTTATTTATTCAATTTTTAATTATTTAGCTGATATTAGTGGGCTCCCACACCCCCCACACCCCACACATAAGCCATATTTCCAAGTCCCGCTTGGCGTCTGCCACTTGCAAATGCTAACATCCAGTCAGCAATGTATACAGTTTTATATGTGCTTCTGACTTTGCTAACCCATTTGACCAATTCCACCCATATAACTAACGTAATATGTAATCCTTAAGTCCCACCCTTGTTTAAATATTTACCGTTTGTATAATGTAACAATTATTTTTTATTATTAAAAATGATAAAATTGTTTTTTTATGAGTTAAATGATAAAATAATGACATTTGTTTAAATTAAATGAGATAAAATTAATTTTAGTATGAAAAAAATAATGATATATAATGTAATATTGAGATGTATAGAAGGTGTAGATAAAAGTGAAAAAATTATTTTATTGCTATTTATAAAAATGTTCAATTACATTTGGAACGCATCTTTTTAGCAACAAAAAAAAATAAATAAATAAATATATATATAGCTACACAATTTTTATATATAGAAGATAAGGAATTGACTATTAAATTTTTTAATATAGCTAAACAAATTTATTTTTAAATGGTGAGAATTGTTTATACCTAGTCTACAGATTTATCTAATCATGCATTTTCATTCCTCAAATTATTTACAAACAAATTGGTTACGGAAATGTAATTCATTGATAAATTTATTGTATATGTGTTGAATCAGGATGTATTGTCAGCTGGAAGTGAAACAGCTGCAACAACTATGGATTGGGCAATGGCGGAAATGCTGAAAAATCCAAGCATCCTTGATAAGGCACAAGAAGAAGTCAGAAAGGTTTTCGACAGCAAGGGATGTGTTGATGAGACATACATTCACGAACTCAAGTATTTGAAGGCAGTCATTAAGGAGACTCTCAGGATGCATCCACCCGCACCCCTCCTACTTCCAAGAAAATGCAGCGAGACGTGTGAGATTAATGGATACCAGGTACCAGTGAACGCCAAAATCATCGTCAATGCTTGGGCTATTAACAGAGACTCTGGATACTGGAAAGACGGTGATTGCTTTCAGCCAGAGAGATTTCTGGATAATGTGGTGGATTTTAAGAGTAATAATTTTGAATATATTCCGTTCGGCGGTGGAAGGAGGATGTGCCCTGGCATGTCCTTCGGCCTTGCTAACATGGAGCTCCCACTAGCAATGCTGCTTTACCATTTTGATTGGAAATTAGGTGATGGAAAAAAACATGAAGAAATGGATATGAAGGAAGGATTTGGCATTACTACTAGAAGGGTTGTTAATTTGTGTGTTGTTCCTGTTATCAAAAGGCCTTTGCCATTGTCTACAAAATGAGGACATGTTGAAATTATGGTTATCACATTTATATGTCATCATTGTTTCCGGTTTCACTATACATATATGGAGTTGGAGTTATAACATCTCGTCACATACATGTAAATATAAGTTCTAATAAATTAGATTTGTACACAGTTGAGAAGCTAAAATATGTTTATACATGCATACTTAAATTTCCTAGATCCATCGGAAATTGATTAATGATTAAAAAAGTAAAACTTTATATGAAAGTGTAGGGGAAATAGAGGTGATTAATGTTATGAAATATTTTATATAAATTTTAACAATGTGAAAATGTAGTAGGTGACTATAACCCCTATTGTTTTGGAGATTTAGGATTAGGATTGGAATTCCAACTCTTTAAACTTTTGAGATAAGGTTGACTGTTATTGCATTATTAAACAAATCATAAATATTGCTGAAGCTAGCTACTAGACAATGGAGAATAAATATCAGAAGGTTGTAAGGAAAAGAAACCGTAAGCAAAAAACATTCAATAATTATGATGGTATTTAGAGGATCTACATTTATGTAGGATATCAATGTGGGGAAAGGATTGGTAAATAGTTGTATTGTACTATTAGAACAGGGGAGTTACAGAGTACGAGTGGTAGGCCCTGTATTTCTACATGTTTCTATAATTCTTAGTTCAACTACTCAGTCTAAGATGTTGGAATATATTCCAGAATACTTATCACCCTTAATCTTCTTTCCTTAGCTAACGTTTTTACCAGAAAATGTGTATGCAATTAGATGTGGTTTTAATGGGATTTTTTGTTGGAATTGTTGGAGCCTAAGTGAAACCGAGATGCAGCGCGCAGGAGGCGCTCGACCTGTGCTCGTGGTCGAGCACTTATGCTCGGTCGAACACCCCCCATGCAGCGCGCACTAGGCGCTCGACCAAGTCATGAGGTCAAGCACTTCCGCTCGACCAAGGCCCGTGGTCGAGCGGTTCCGAAGGCCTTTGCGCGGATTTTAGGGTTTTGGCCCAGTCTCATATTTAAACACTTTTGACTCATTGTATTTGTACATCACCAGAAAAATAGTAGATCTCCTGGCTTGGTAGTGCCCCCAGACGTAGTCATTCCTGACGAACTGGGTAACCAAATTTGTGTTCCTTAATTTTTGTTTCTATTATTTTCTCTATAATTGCTGCTTTAAATCCTAACAACTGGTATCTAGAGCATCGGGTTCAAGGGATTTGGTGGGAGCAATTATGATGGCTGAAGGGAAATAGCCTATTGAGAAGTTTGATGGAACGGATTTCGGATTCTGAAAATTGCAGATCGAGGATTACCTGTACGGTAAAGATCTGTATCAACCTTTAAGTTCAAAGCCTGAAGATATGAAGGACGACGAGTGGAAGTTGCTGGACAGGAAGGCGATGAGTGTGGTTCGTCTTCGTTATCCAGGAACGTCACCCTTCATACGGTGAAAGCAAAAACCACAAAGGAGATGCTGGAGATTTTGATTGAGATGTATGAAAAACCGTCTGCAGCGAACAAGGTTCATCTGATGCGGAGGTTATTCAACCTGAGGATGGCAGAGGATACTGTGGTAGCCAATCATCTAAACGAGTTCAATATGACGATAGCCCAATTGAGCTCGGTTGAGATTGATTTTGATGATGAGGTTCAAGCCCTAATTTTGTTGTCTTCTTTACCAGAAAGTTGGAGTGGGACGGTAACGCCTGTTAGTGCTTCAGCAGGTAAAGTGAAACTTAAATTTGATGAGGTTAGAGATCTGATCATGAGCGAAGAAATTCGCAGGAAAGAATTAGGTGTGGCCACAGGATCAGCCTTGAGTGCGGGAAACAGAGGCAGATCTGAATCCAAGGGGAAGCCAAATCGGGGTAGATCAAAGTCAAGGGGCAAAGATAAGCCCAAGAAGGACAAGAGTCAAGTTGAGTGCTACAATTGTCATGAACTTGGTCATTACAAAAGGGAGTGCAAGGCACCAGCAAAGGCACAAGGGAATGCACCAAAGAAGAATGACAACTCAGCAAACGCCGTCACTGATGAGGGCTCAGATGCATTAATCTTGGCGTAGCGATCCATTAGAATCGTGGGTGTTAGATTGCGGAGCATCGTTTCATTGATTCAAAGATCTTGACGTGATGGAGAAGTACACTTCAGGGAACTTTGGGAAGGTTTATCTAGGCGATGATGAGCCTCACGGAAATCAAAGGGAAGGGAATGTTGGATCAAGACACCAAATGGAATTGTTTTGCGGTTGAAAGATGTGAGACATATTCTGGATTGAAGAAGAATTTAATTTTAGTGGGAAATGACTTGATGATGAGGGTTACAAGGTGATCTTTGGTTGTAACATGTGGAAGATATCCAAAGGTGTCATGGTAGTGGCTCGAGGCAATAAGGAGGAGCGTTGTACATGATGAGGCAAACACCGGGACAACATTGCTCTTGCAGTGAAAAAGGGAATCTTGATTTGTGGCATTGTCGTCTTGGCCACACGAGTGAGAAAGGGATGAAAGTTATGTGTTCAAAGGGCAAACTGCCAGACCTCAAGACAGTTGACATCGGGTTATGTGAGGACTATGTATTCGAAAAACAGAAAAATGTGAGTTTTTGAAGGGAGGCGAACCTTGAAGAAGCAGGTCGGAATTAGTCCACATCGACTTGTGGGGTCCAAAGACGATGACATCCTTGGTGGAGCATCATATTACATAACTTTCATTGATGACTCTACGAGGAAGGTATGGGTTTATTTTTTGAAAAATAAGTCTGATGCATTTAATGCTTTCAGAAAGTGGAAGACCCTTGTAGAAACTGAGACGGGTCTCAAAGTGAAGTGTTTTAGATCTGATAATGGTGGAGAGTACGAGCTCCGTGAGTTCAAAGAATTCTGTGAGGCGAATGGAATTCGAATGGAGAAAACCGTGAGAGAGGAACCCCCTGAGAGCGGTGTGGCGAGCGTATGAGCGAGTAACGATATGTGAACGTGCTAGAAGTATGAGATTGAAGTGTGGGCTGCCAAAGATGTTTTGGGCAGAAGCAGTTAACACTGCGGCCTACTTGATAAACAGAGGACCCTCAACTCCCTTGGAAAATGGCATACCAGAGAAGGCCTGGTCGGGTAAGGAGGTAAATCTGTCTTTTCTTCGCGTATTTGGGTGTGTTTCATATGTTCATATTGATGCTACTAGTAGAAGTAAATTGGATGCTAAATCTGTTAGGTGTACGTTTATTGGATATGGCGGTGATGAATTTGGCTATCGATTTTGGGATGAGGAAAATCGAAAGATAATTCATAGTCGAGATGTCGTATTTAATGAGCAGGTGTTGTTATTAGGGAATAAATCAATTAGTCAAATGATTTATTCCATGATTTTTGTAATTAGTCAAATTGTAATTAATTGTGTGTCATATTTCCTTATTTACTTGTACACATTGTAATTATATATTGAATTTTTCTCTATCACCAATTAACCGGTGATTTACCAATCTTGTTATGGTATCAAGTCTTCTCACCTAAACCCTGGAAAATTTTCACGCGGCCGCCAGAAACTATCTCCCTCCCACATTCTTCTTCTCCCTCCCACGTTCTCCTTCCACAGTCCCACAACCTCCCTCTCTGCAACTCCACGCAACACCCCAAATTTTCAACCAACAACATTATCAAATAAATATATAAACATGGCAGATCATACCACCGTGCCAACCATCCCTCTCCACTCCCTCTCCGCCATGATCAACGTCAAGCTATCATCCGTCGTCGACTTCCTCCTTTGGCATCGCCTAGTAGTTCCGACGTTCTCTTCCTACGATCTGCTCAAATACCTCGACGGATCGCTTTCACCGCCGCCGGAATCCATCACAACAGACGGCAAAACTGACCCGAATCCGGCGTTTGCATGGCATGCCATGGACCAGAAGGTCCTGTGTCTTCTACTCTCCACTATTTCGCCCGACGCTCTCTCGGAGGTAATCGATTGTCCGACGGCGAGGTCGGCCTGGCTTGCTCTCCACGCTGTCTTCAACAATTCATCGGCGTCCCGCATCAGTCAGTTGAGACAAGAAATCTCCAGTCTGAAGCGTGCTAATTCCACCGTTGAAGATTACAGCAAGCGGTTTTGGAATTTGTCCGATCAAATTGCCGCCGCCGGGCGCCCGGTTTCCGATGACGACAAGGCTCATTGGTTTTTGGCTGGACTCGGCCCCCAGTTCGCGGCTTTTTCGGACGCTTGCATGATGCTTGACCCAATTCCTCCTCTTCGTGAGTTAATGAAACAAGCTCGAAACTTTGAGCTTTTGCATGGAAACCCTAATCCGTCGGATTCCAGTGCCCTAGTTCCGGCCTTTGCAGCGAATCATAGACAAATTGGCAACCGTCATCCTCAAAATTCTGGACAAACCCGCGGCAACTTCAGTGGTGGTCACTCGGGTAGTGGTGGGCCACCAAATGGTGGCGGTTTTAATGGCTCAAAGGGCAAACGTCCTGAGCGTTGTCAGATTTGTCGTGGCAAGCATTACGCCGACCATTGCCCACGGCGTTATGATCAACCCTCCGATAATTCAACACACCTTGCTCGAGCATTCGACACTCAATGTGCTATCTCTCCTACTGCTGCTTTAGATTGGTATCTTGACACTGGCGCTTCGGCTCATATGACTCCAAGTCGGTCCACTATGGACACTCTTCAGCCCTACAATGGAAATGGTAAAGTTGTAGTTGCTAATGGTAATTATGTTCCCATTACTCATATTGGTTCGTGTGATGTTACAAAGAATGTTAAACTGTTAGATGTTCTGGTGGTTCCACACATCACTAAAAACTTAATGTCCATTAGCAAGTTAACGTCGGATTTTCCTGTTGATGTGTTATTTACTGATCAGTCATTTGTCAATCAGAATCGTTTGACAAAGGAACCACTAGCCCGGGGAAGACGGAGTAATGGATTATATATACTAGAACAGGGACAATCAGCTTTGGTGGCAGCTTTACATACTTCTACTGTTAAAGCTTCTTTTGAGATTTGGCATCATAGATTAGGTCATGTTCCTTTTACTATTATTTCTGCGTTGAATAAATTGGGACATCTGTCAGTTACATCTTTGTTGCCTAAACCTGGTTTATGCCCACCTTGTCAAATTGCTAAGAGCAAACATTTATCGTTTTTGTTGAATGAAAAACGTGTTACTGCTGTTTTGGATTTGATTCATTGTGACTTGTGGGGTCCAGCCCCTGTTTGCTCTAGAGATGGTTACCGTTACTATGTGATCTTTGTTGATGATTTTTCTCGCTTTACGTGGTTGTATCCTCTAAAGGCAAAATCTGATTTTCATGAAACATTTGTCTGTTTCCATACTTTTGTGTGCAATCAATTCTCCAGTTCAGTTAAGGTGTTTCAAAGTGATGGTGGGACCGAGTTCATTAATACTCGTGTTCGTGATTTTCTAATCTCAAAAGGAATACATCATCGTATTTCTTGTCCGTATACACCTCAGCAGAACGACAGGGCCGAACGCAAACATCGCCACATTACAGAAACAGGTCTTTCCATAATGTTTCATGCATCTATTCAGGCCCCTTTTTGGCTCGAAGCCTTCTCTACAGCCGTTTATATCATAAATCGGCTCCCGACTCCTGTTTTACAGAATCAGTCTCCATTTGAGGTTTTGTTTGGCACCTTGCCTAATTATGCGAACTTCAAGTCTTTCGGTTGCCGAGTCTACCATTATTTACGTGACTATGCGCCACATAAGCTTGCTCCACGTAGTATACCCTGCATTTTCTTGGGGTATAGTTCATCTCATAAAGGGTTTTGGTGTTACGATCCTGTTGCTTCCCGTTTCTACATTACTCGACATGCTCAATTTGACGAGATGTCGTTTCCATTCTCAAATTCAAAAGATTGTGTTGATATTACCGGTATTGATATCTCCACTTTTCTCGAACTTGGTTTCTCACATCTACCAAGTTCACATGACGAAAGTAGTACTACTCAGCCACCACATGTGCCACCCCATATCCTTCTAGAAGAAGAAGTTGTTACTCCAGCAATACAAGCTCCTATTGTTGCATAACCCAGTTCACCACCTCATGTTCCAGTTGAAGAAGTTTCTCACTCTCCAGCTGAAACTTATTCTCCGGTTGCAAACCACCCTCCCGAAGCACCAGCACCTGCTTCTCTTCCTCCAGTGGTTCAACCATCTCATTCTATGATAACTCGGTCAAAATCTGGGATCTTTAAACCTCGTTATATGACTGATATAGCTACTACAGGTCTTCTTTCCGCCCTTGCGGTTTCTACAGAACCTAAGGGGTTCAAATCTGCAGCAAAATATCCTCACTGGCTTGCAGCTATGCGTGAAGAACTTGATGCTCTTCACTCCAACAACACTTGGGATTTGGTTCCCAGACCAGCAGACTCGAATATTGTTGGCTCCAAATGGGTGTTCCGTACTAAGTATCTTTTTGATGGCTCTATAGAACGGTACAAAAGTCCCGTCTAGTTGCACAAGGTTTCACACAAATACCTGGCTTTGATTTCTCTCATACCTTCAGTCCTGTCGTCAAGGCTGCAACGGTCTGTATTGTTCTGGCTTTGGCTGTCCATCGAGATTGGCCATTACATCAACTGGATGTTAAGAATGTTTTCCTCCATGGTGTTCTTACAAAACCAGTTTACATGTCTCAGCCACCAGGGTTTATTGATCCTCATTTCCCGAACCATGTTTGCAAGCTCAAGAAAGCCCTCTATGGACTTCGTCAGGCTCCTCGTGTTTGGTTTGTTCGGTTCAGTGACTTTCTGTTCAGTTTGGGCTTTCATTGCAGTCGAGCTGATACCTCTTTATTCTACTTCATTCGTAACGATATCACTATCTATCTACTTCTATATGTTGATGATATAATTGTTACCGGAAATGACTCGTCTTTTCATACGAGGTTCATCGCTCGAGTAAACAGAGAATTTGCTGTTAAAGACTTGGGCCAGCTGAATTATTTCCTTGGTCTCGAAGTCTCTCACTCAACTGATGGCTTGTTTCTCAGTCAAGCAAAGTATGCTAGTGAAATTCTCACTATAGCCAATCTATTGGATTCAAAACCAGTTGCTACTCCACTCTCTGCAGGAGAGTCACTCGTTAGTACCGGATCTCCTCATTCTGATCCAACACTTTATTGTTCTCTTGTTGGAGCACTTCAGTTTCTGACTATCACCAGACCTGATCTTTCCTTTGCGGTTAACCATGTCAGTCAATTTCTACAATCTCCCACTGAGGTGCACTTCCTTGCTGTGAAAAGAATCCTTCGCTACGTAAAAGGTACACTGAATTTTGGCTTATCTTTCACTCGTAGCCCTGATTTTTCTATTGTCGGCTACTCCGATGCCGATTGGGCTCCGTGTGTTGAGACTCGTCGATCCACCTATGGCTATTCCATTTTTCTAGGAGGAAATCTGGTCTCCTGGAGTGCTAAAAAACAACCAACCATCTCTAAATCTAGTTGTGAATCGGAATATCGAGCCTTGGCTAATGCTGCTCAAGAGGTGGTTTGGATTTCTCAGTTGTTACAAGAACTACAAGTCATGCCTCCGTCCCGGCCTCTTCTTCTTTGTGACAACAAGAGTGCCTTGTTTTTGAGCCAAAACCCTGTTGCACACAAAAGGGCCAAACATATTGATATTGATTGTCACTTCATTCGGGAATTAATCTCCTCTGGCCGTCTTGATACTCAGTTTGTGCCATCTCATCTTCAAATAGCTGATATCTTCACTAAGAGTCTTCCTCGTCCTGGTTTTGAGCTTTTCCATTCCAAGCTCTGTGTTCAAATTCATCCACAACATCGCTTGAGAGGGGGTATTAGGGAATAAATCAATTAGTCAAATGATTTATTCCATAATTTTTGTAATTAGTCAAATTGTAATTAATTGTGTGTCATATTTACTTGTACACATTGTAATTATATATTGAATCTTTCTCTATCACCAATTAACGGGTGATTTACCAATCTTGTTAGTTGTACAAAGACAGGTTGGGGATATCCAAAGAAGGTGGTTCTGAGACTCAGGTTGTGGAGTTAGACATTTCGAACTCAGGTGGGAGCAAGAAGGTTCTAGATGATCAGGAGATTATTGAGGGAGAACCAAGTACACCACCACCAACAATTCCGCTACGGAGATCCATGAGAGAGCATAGATCTCCTGATAGGTATTCACCTTCTCTTCATTATTTATTGTTGACTGATGGTGGTGAACCTGAATGTTATGCAGAGGCTACACGTAGTGAGCAGGTGAGCAAGTGGAAACTTGTGATGGATGATGAGATGAATTCGTTGATGACCAACGGAACCTAGGAACTAATTGAGCTCCCTAAGGGCAAGAAGGCACTGCATAATAAGTGGGTTTACAGAATCAAAGAGGAGGCTGATGGAAGCAAACGTTACAAGGCAAGACTGGTTGTGAAGGGCTTTCAGCAGAAACATGGTATTGATTATACTGATGTTTTTACTCTAGTTGTGAAGCTAACTACCATTCGGTTAGTTCTGAGTCTGGTGGCTGCAGAGAACTTGGTGTTAGAACAGATGGATGTGAAAACAGCCTTTCTTCATGGTGACCTAGATGAGGACATCTACATGAAGCAACCGGAAGGATACTTTTCAAAGGGGAATGGTGAGTTTGTTTGCAAATTGAAGAAGAGCTTGTATTGTTTGAAACAAGCTCCATTATAGTGGTACAAGAAGTTTGATGGGTTCATGCACGAGATTGAGATCAATAGGTGTGAAGCTGACCATTGATGTTACTTCAAGAGGTATGATGGTGGTTATATCATTTTGCTATTATATGTTGATGACATGTTGATAGCAGGCTCTAGTGATCGGGAAGTGAGCAAGTTGAAGAAGAAGTTGTCTGATAGGTTTGCTATGAAGGACCTTGGAGAGGCCAAGCAAATCTTAGGTATGCGAATCGATCGTGATAAGGTGGCAGGAAAGTTGTATCTTTCACAGGCTGAATACATAAAGAAGGTCTTCAAGAGATTTAGTATGGAAGATGCAAAGCCAGTTCGAGTCCCGTTGGGAAGTCAGTTCAAGCTATCCAACAAGGACTCACCTAGTAGTGAAGAGGAGCGGACCTACATGCAAAACACTCCATATGCTTCAGCAATTGACAGTTTGATGTATGCCATGGTGTGTACAAGACCAGATATTGCACATGCAGTGGGAGTTGTTAGCCGGTTTATGGGTAATCCGGGTAAGAAGCATTGGGAGGCAGTGAAGTGGATCATTAAGTACTTGAGAGGTACTACTGAACAAGCTTTGTGCTTTGAGGGCAAAAGCGTTGAGTTGGCAGGATATGTTGATGCAGACTTGGCATCCAGTGATCTCGACAAAAGGAGGAGTACAACCGGGTATGTGTTTACTTTTGGAGGTACAACAATTTCTTGGGCTTCTAAGTTGCAGAAGATCGTAGCTCAGTCCACTGCAGAAGCAGAGTACGTTGCAGTTACTGAGGCTAACAAGGAGATGGTTTGGTTGCAGAGTCTTTTGTGTGAGTTGGGGAAGGAGCAAAAGGATAGTATTTTGTATAGTGACAGTCAAGAGTGCTATTCACTTGGCAAAGAATCCGGCCTTTCACTCGAGGACGAAGCATATTGAGTTAAGGTATCATTACATACGTTACCTCATTGAGAACAAGATCTTACAGCTAATGAAGATCCAAGGAAGTGAGAATCTTGCTGACATGTTGACTAAGGTTGTGACCTTAGAGAAGTTGAAGTTATGCATGACTTCAACTGGCCTTGGAAACTGAGATGAAGGCTTGGCACTACTACCAGTGAGAGAGACCGTTGAAACGGAGGAGACAAGTTACAGTTGGAGTCAGTCTCCAGGTGGGAGATTGTTGGGACTATTGGAGCCTGAGTGAAACGGGGATGCAGCGAACGGGAGACGCTCGACCTGTGCTCGTGGTTGAGCACTTATGTTCGATCGAACACCCCCCCATGCAGTGCGCACTAGGCGCTCGACCAAGTCATGAGGTCGAGCACTTCCACTCTACCAAGGCCCGTGGTCGAGCGGTTCCGAAGGCCTGTGCGCGGATTTTAGGGTTTTGGCCCAGTCTCATATTTAAACACTTTTGACTCATTGTATTTGTACATCGCCAGAAAAATAGTAGATCTCCTGGCTTGGTAGTGCCCCCAGACGTAGTCATTCCTGACGAACTGGGTAACTAAATTTGTGTTCTTTAATTCTTGTTTCTATTATTTTCTCTATAATTGCTGCTTTAAATCCTAACATTTCTAGCTAAAAAAAACATAAATTTGTATGAAAATTTAAGAACACACGATATTTTGCACGTATGTCTTTTGTGCATATAAACTTTTGATCTTTTCTTTATGGGTTTAAACTCTTATTTATATGCATTACGTGGTATTCATTACAATAATTAATGAGGCTTCATTTAAGTCCTCAGAATTAGTCCCTGCATTGAATAGGTGAGGTCGTCACATCCCTGATAGTCCGATGCAGCGATTAAGTTTTATATCACGCTGCCCTGATTTACTCCTCATGCTTCTATTTATGTGGCGAGATTTGTGTCTAGTTTCCTGCCTTGGCCCATTCTCGACTTGTGTCGTATCGATCACTTGGGCCTCGTCGATCTTCGCTGACCTTCACCTCAAATCGTATATGGGCAACGTTCTTCCGACATTAGTTGAGGGGTCATCATCACTTGTAATTTATTTACATTTAATACTTTACTCTTCTAGGATTTCAGGTCGTCCGGCAACCACATCACTTCGGCTGCTCATGTGTCGCTTAGTGGTGCCACGGGGTACAATAATTGCCCCCTAAGTCGTGAGTCAAGCTATATACACATGTTTGACAACCCTTTATGGCGCCAATGATTGTGTGTGTCGCGTGGGGCAGGCGACGCAGACACGATCTGTCGCGCCGCCCACGCGACATAAATTTGTTTTTTTTTTTCGTTTTTTAATCAAATCACACACTAATTAATTAATCACACATTAGTAATTAATTTCTGGTTTTTAATTTATAATAATTTAATTAGTGTAAAATTAATTAATCCCACAATAATTAAATGTATTCATTGTTATTACTTTATAATTTAATAATATTAATTGAAAAGTATTAATTTATAATTTATTAATTATAATGAATTAATTTATAATTTATTAATTATAAAGTATTAATTTATAATTCTTTGTCTATTATTGTTGATTTTTATATAAGTTTGTTTATAATAAATTACTAATGCTATAAAAAGAAGATAAAAAACGTCAACAATTAAAAATTTAACAAGATGTAAAAAAAAATAAGTATATTAATTCATCAACTTAATAAATTTATTACTAATACCCATCAAACATCAAAATCAATATAAATGGACTAGTTATTATTGCCGTCGTTGGGGTTGTTGGGCGGGTTTTGGAAATATTGGCCCCACCAACCAGGCGGTATCGATTGGGAGAATTGGTCAGCATCATATCCTTGTTGTGGTCCCCAATATCCAGGATTAGGCACTTGTTGCATACCAGCACGTTGATCAATTTGGTTAATTCCAGTATGGACAAAATCTGGAACTTGTGGATACTGGTTAACTTGCTGCTGGAACAACTGTGTGTCTTGCATCACTCGTCCCAACCTATGATGCGCTGAACGAGGGTTGACGTGCACATTGTTTGCGCCGAATTCAAGGTTGTGCACTCTGAGATGTGTAATATTTTCATACCATTCCATATACTCTGGCGTGGTCTGATTCGGAATTACAGCTTTGCGACCAAGGCGCCCGAGTGGATAGTAGTGATTCTCCATCTCGTTCCAATATGCAATTTGGGGTCCATACACCTTCTTGTAGCCCCTTGCATTAGGACCCAACCTTGAAAGATTTTTATCGAAGTCGAGCGGTGCTGGTGGGATACCTTGAACTCTCTCAAATTGTCGTGTAACCCTTTTAGGCATATAACCTTCGGCATAGTCCATAAAATTGATGCAACCGTGGAATAACGATGCATGAGGGATAGTAGATGGAACTCCGAACGGAGTCCAGTTGATCTATAATGTGTTGGGGAATAAGTTGCACAGATCTATTCGGGATGAATATTTAAATACAAATTTAATTCTCATAATTATTACTAGCATGAATTAATCCTATATTAATTCAAATAACAATCCAACAACAAATCATGCATATAATTAAATCACGTAAATCCTACGCATGCGGAATTCTACGAGTTTACGTGAACGTACCTCTTGGGACGGCAATGGCTTTGTTTATTAGACACACCAAAAGAACTTCCCAAGTATTCCCTTAATCCTTGCTCGACTATCCGGTGGTAGGACGCTTGCGAACAATTAACAAAAGGAAAATAAATTATGTTGTACCACCTTTGTGGATTTACTAATTTTTCCAGCACATGGAATTGTACTTGGGAATGAAAGAATCATCCCCTATTTATAGAGTGGATGTGGTCGAATTTTTAGGGCAAAACAATGTGGGAAAATCTTTTCTTGATCTCCAAGAAATCTTGAATATATCTCCTATATTATTTTTCCCATAATTATAATATTCTACAAAATCCCACCTACTCTTTGTTATGGATTAATTTCGAAAATTATAGGGCAAGAATCCAAGATTTGGATCTTCTTGAATTTATGAGATATTCTTGTATTTCAAGAAATACATATCTTCCATAATATCTTTTCAAGAAAATCAAGAAAATCTTTATTTCCCTTAATTATCAAAATTTTCGAAAATTTCCCTATGGATAACCAAGTGGGAGATTTCTTGAATTTAATGAGATAATCTTGCATTCCAAGAATACATATCTTCATTCCATAACAAAATTCAAAGAAAATCTTTCCCCCCTTTTTATCCATAAATTTTAAATTTCAAGGAAAAATAAGGCAAAAATATTTATTTTATTTTAAACACCTTTTTTCAGTTATTGGACTATATTTTGGGCTACTTAGGGGGCCTTTAGGAGAATTAAGATTGGACCTTCCAATGGATCTTGAATTATCAATATTGAGCCACAATATTATTCAAGCCCATAAATATTAATTAATCTCACTACATAATTAATATTGAACTATTTATCTTAACCCATATTACAGTCAATATGGCTCCCGGTTATTATTTCTCATGTTTAAGATTATCTAGCCCATTAATTAATTCAAGCCACTGAAATAGTTTTCCCTTAATTAATATCTTTTGTCCTTGGTCAAGGAACGGTTCAACATTATTATCCATACCGGAAACTAGTTCCACTTGCAAGATTTGGTATGATAAAGCTTATGAACCTCCCAAGGGGGCAAATCGAACAAGCGTACTTGCACACGATTCTCCATATTAAATCTTAGCAATCACATGTGACCAATAATATTGTCCAAGATAAAAAGTATTGAATCTCGTTGATTCTCTACCCATGATAAGTCAAAGCAATAGTTATCAACCACACGTGATCCTATTTAAGGAACGAAAATTAAGAAATAACGATCCACTGAGGTCTAATTCTTCCTTGTTCAGTTCTGAAGAATTTGTCCTCCTGTAGGTCTTATTCAGTGCATCAGTCATACACTAGTGTAATCTCTTGGTCAAGACAAGCCAATCCGAGCCTTACACTTCAACCTTTCACGATGGATTGTTCATTTCCATCTAGGTCGTGAATGGTGTACTTTTAGTTACAAGGATTATTAATTTAATCTTACGTGATGCGGTATCACTAAATTAACTACAATGTAACACGTACTATTATTTATTGAGCAGTTATGCAAAGAAATATATGTAACATTCTATGATATTTAAAGCATCAGTGATAAATAATTTATTTCAGTAAATAAGTCCGAAATTCAGTTTTGATTATACAAAGTAAAAGCATACTTTCCAGTATAATCCCAACTATCTCCCACTTATACTCAAAGTCTACTTTTAAGTATACTACAACATGTCTCGTGTAGTTCCTAATTCGTGACATCTAATGTCACCTACACGAACCTAATAATTTCTCCCACTTATACTCAAAGTAGATTGGTAACTGGTCTTGAAACTCATTCCTTCCACATGTCTCGAATGTATTGAGGAGGGACCCTTTGTGAATGGATCGCTGGGTTGTCTTGACGCTATCTTTGCCACATCTATATCTCCTCTCTTAACGATATCTATTATAAGATGGTATTTCCTTTCAATGTGTTTCTTTGGCCTTGTGGGCTCTTGGTTTCCTTGAATTTGCAATTGCTCGGCATTGTCACAATAAAAATGATGATTCTATTTGGGCAAATTTGGAACTACATTCAAGTCCACTAGGAAGTTCTTGAGCCAAACCGCTTTTCACATTTGCCTCTCAAGCGACTACATATATTCGGCTTCCATGGTAGAATGTGACGCATTTACCTTGACGCTTCTCCATGTCACGGCTCCTCCCCCATGTAAAAACACACTGGGAGGAGGTAGATTTTCGGAGTCTATGTCCGATTGGAAATCCGAGTCCGTGTAGCAATGAGGATTGGACTATCGACCGATAAATTAACATTCTATCCCGAGTTCTTTTCGGATACTTGAGGAATATTTTCAGAATCGTCATCCAATGTTCTTTCCCCGGGTTACTTTGATATCTTGCCACCATTCCAAATCGCAGCGTATATCCGGGTCTCGTATACAAACATTGCATACATAAGGCTTCCGCGGTACCAAGCATATGGAATGCCCTCATGTCATCTATCTCCTTTTGCGTCTTAGGGCACATTTTCTTGGATAGATGGATTCCATGTCTGAAAGGTACGAAGCCTTTCTTGGAATCCTGCATGCTGAATCATTTCAAGACAGTGTCTATGTTTGAAGCTTGCGACAAGCCTATCATCCTTTTCTTGCGATCTTGAGTGATCTTGATCCCAAGGATGTGTGCGGCTTCCCCTAAGTCCTTCATATCAAACTGTTTTGAAAGCCATGCCTTTACGTCTGATAACACCTTTACATCGTTCCCGGTGATTAGAATGTCGTCTACGTATAGTACTAAGAATACCAATGCAGTTCTGACACACTTTTTGTACACACAACTTTCGAACTCGTTTTGATCGAACCCATAAGACTTTATAACATGATCAAAACATTAGTTCCTAGCTCTGGATGCTTTTTGAGTCCGTAAATGGACTTCATGAGCTTACAAACTAGGTGTTCTTGGCCTTTTTCAATGAAGCCTTGGGGTTGTTGCATATAGATCTTTTCATTAAGACTTAGTTAAGGAAAGTCATCTTGACATCCATTTGCTTGATTTCAAAGTCGAGATCTTTGACAATCGATAAGAGAATTCAGATGGACTTAAGCGTAGCTCTGGTGAAAAAAGTTTCCTCATAATCGATCCCTTCTTTTCTCGAAAGTATAACATTTTCGCCACGAGTCTTGCTTTGAAGGTTTCCACCTTCCCGTCCGGTCCTCTTTTTCTCTTGTACACCCACTTGCAACCAATGGGTTTGACCCCATTAAGTGGTTCTACTAGCTCCCACACTCTGTTATGATACATAGAACCCATTTCAGCTTTCATTGTTGTTTGCCAAGAATCTGCATCCTTGTCTTGGATTGCCTCGTCATATGTCCATGGGTCCGATTCGTCTTTTTAGGGAATCAAGTCGAGGGACTCTCCTATTCCCATGAATCTCTCGGCTGTTTCACAACCCTCCCACTCTGACGAGGTTTCGGTTGTGTAAGTGTATCATTTGGTATGTCATCTTGTACAGTTGGCATTGAGGTTAGCCCCCTTAGCTCATTTAAGGTAATCTCACTTCTGGGTCTTCTTTCGTTCATATAGTCTTCTTCCAAAAATCTAAAGTGGGTGCTTATTACCACATTTTGATCTTCGGGACCATAGAACATACACCCTTTTGTTCCCTCGGGGTATCCCACAAACAACCTTAATTTTGATCGAGGATCCAATTTACCGGCTTCCTTGTCCAACACGTAGGCCGGACACCCCCAAATCTTCATGTGTCTCAAACTAGGCTTGCGCCCGGTCCACAATTCTTTGGGAGTTTTGGGAACCGATTTGGATGGCACCAAGTTCAGAATGTGGGTTGTTGTTTCCAAGGCATGACCCCAGAACGACTTGGGAAGATCCGCATAACTAATCTTTGATCTAACCATTTCCAAAAGAGTTCTGTTTCTTCGTTCTGCAACCCCAATTTGTTGAGGGGTTCCGGGTGCAATTAGCTGGGATGCAATCCCTTCATCAGATAAGTAGTTCAAAAACTCATTGCTGAGGTATTTGCCTCCACGATCGGATCGTAGAGACTTGATACATTTTTCCCTATGATTCTCTGCTTGAGCCTTAAATTCTCTTAATTTCTCAAAGGTCTCAGATTTATACTTCATAAGGAAAATATAACCGTACCTTGAGTAATCATCAATAAAAGTGACAAAATACTCATAACCTCCTCTTGCTTTGGTTGACATTGGACCACATACATCTGTGTGAATGATCTCTAACACTTCTTTGGCTCTATTCCCCTTGGCTCCAAATGCCCTCTTGGTCATTTTACCCTACAAACATGATTCGCAGGTTGGAATTGGTTCAACTTGGAGAAACTCCAGTGAACCATCTTTCACCAACCTTTGGATCCTCTTTGGATTTATATGACCCAATCTTAGATGTCATAGAAGTGTCTCGTTCACGTCTGATGAACGTTTTCTTTTATCGGAAACAGTTGATGTGTTATAGGATGCATTTCGTGAGTGGTGTGCACAGTTAATTGTATAGAGATTATTCGATAACGTTTCATGACAGATAAATTTATCAAAAGGAGAAATGGTAACAACTTTATTAAAAGTAACCGAATATCCATCAAGAAAAAGTTTAGAAACTGAAATTAAATTCTTTCTAAAATTCGGAACGTAAAGAACATCTCTTAAAATTAAAACTCTGTCTTCAAAAGACAGGTGCACTTCTCCCACTGCTTCAGCTGCCACTCTCGTAGCATCGCCCAGTGTGATGAGGATCTCACTCCCACTAAGTTGCCGGGTCCGCTTGAACCCCTGTAAAGTGAAACAAACATGATCAGTGGATCCCGTATCCACTACCCATAAATGGGAGGCATACGCCGCTAAACAAGTTTCAACAACTAATGTGTGAGAATTATCTTTCTTTTTATTCCTTTTGGGTTTGGAACAGGCTGACCTCGAGTGTCCTACTCTCCCGCTTTCCAAAACTTTCCTCATGCTTGATTCCATACTCTTATTTGATGTTGAGTCTGCTTGGTTCAACTTTCTTCTCTTTTCATCATCCTTATCACCACTTGACCTAGGATGAAAAGAAGATTTTTGTTTTCCCAAGTTCTTTTCCCCGCGCTCCCTTTCCCTTTCAACCAAAGTGAGAGCATTTACAAGATCATCCACTGTAAAATCTAGATCTTCCATTAGATACTCAAGATAGTGGTGATTATAGCTCTTTGGTAAGGATTGGAGAATGAAATCAATCTTAGTCTTGAAATCACATTTTTCGCCGAGGATCTCAAGTTCCTAAAATAGCACCATAACCCTAAGGACATCTTTCTTATTTACTTGAGTCATCCCTTTTCCATTTTTAATTCAGCAATTTCTTGCTTCACACTTTGGATTGCCATATGGATGTCGATGTGCGAACATCGCCGAGATTCTGTAAGATTTCATGGAGGCGACTCATATTCTTGATGAAGGTGTTTCAACGATCTCGCGGATGTGTTAATTGTATCTTTCATCAATTCATTTGTCAGCTCCCATTCGCCATAGATCATCTCATCCCATATTCCGGCGTCCTTAGTTGGTTTTTTGGGTTTTGGTGTATCAAGTACCCATTTGGAAGGTGATGTGGTTAGGACAGGTTTTAGTTTGTATTTCCAATCAAAATAGTTTTCACCAGTAAGCAAATTGTCTTTAAGTATATTGAGCAAATGGATTAGAAGGTTGCGATATGATGGTGAAATAAACAATAATATGCATAAGCACAAATATATCACAAGGTTCGATCACATGCATCATATTAAAATCTCAAAAAAAATATGAACATGCATCGACCCAACATCTCAAAAACAGTTTAAATAAGCCACGTGGAGTGGGTCATTATTTAAATACATTCAAGCGGAGTTACAAACAAAACGATTTACAAACCTTTAATATCCAGATTAATAGTTGGCTCCCACTTGACAAATATAAAATTGACAGGGACTTCGGGGAAGTATATGCATATCAATTTTATACCTAAGTAATAACCATGATTAAATACATGATTATTATTTCGCTTTGAACGAGCCTCGTGGGGAGGGTCATCGCCGCCACTAGTAATAATCCACAATCATCCATTTGGAATTCATTCATGTGAAAGCTAACTTTTGACCGTCCCGTGGGGAAAATTTCTCCAAAAGAATTCACAAATAAATAAATCATGGAGGTCAAAATTAATTCAATTTTATTATCCGGAATAAAATTGTCAATTATTTAAACATACTTAGTAATTTTTTATGGTGAGATTTTTCATTGGGCAACTCTCATGCAAACACATTTAAACAAATTAAATAAAGCATAAGATAACACAATAATAAATCAAGCAAAGCGGAAAAATAAACATATTGGACACAAATTATCCAATTGTCATGGTTTGATTTTTTCTTGACTTGATTTTGAAGAAACGCAAATCTTGAATTTCTCCCACTCGATCGTCTCGAAAAAGAACTCCGTCTCAAAACGCCACGCCAAGTAGCTCGCAGGGATGCACGCCGCATCCGCCGCCCTTGGTCGAAACAACCGCGCCCGTCAGGCGCCTTAGCAGCAAAGACGATCGCCATGTCTTTTCGGCGACCTCGCAAAGCGTCGTCGCGTCGGTCTCGGCGGCCTCGGCGAGGTTTCGGCGAAAGCGACGCAGTACCCGAAGCATCGCCAAGACGCTTTCATGGCCTCGCCTCGCCTCGCCCGCGAGAACTTCAGCGCCCGCGCCTGCGTCCCAGCGTGCTTTCGCCTCTCGCCGGATCGCTCCGCCTTTGGGCCGCGATGCGCTATCGCCCGCCCGTCTTGCGGCAGCGATGGGCAATCTCAGCCTTATTTGGGCCCTCGGCCTTGCCTGCGCTTCGTCGTGCAAGCTGCGTGCATCCGCGTCATATCGTGCCATCGCCAGCGCGTTTAAGACGACGCCGCCGCCCTCGCTTGGGATTCGGATTTTATCCTTTAATTCTTCGTCTCCGCCTCCGTTTCCAATCCAGTTACAATTTATTTACAAAAAATAAATAAACCTAGATCTAGACTAGTCAATTACATTGATCAAAACAAACAAATCTTAATCTACTCGTGGATTTTCTCACGAGGCAAAATGAATCCGAACGAATCGAATTAAAAACCACAATTTATATGCATGCATAAATAAACACATTAAAGTCCATGACAATTGGATACCTGCAAAAAAGATCTGGCAATTCTACTATCCAATTTCAAATTTAATGACAACGAATTAAATTACAATTTAAAAAATTCAGAGCCCGAAATCGTGGCTCTGATACCAGTTGTTGGGGAATAAGTTGCACAGATCTCTTCGGGATGAATATTTAAATACAAATTTATTTCTCATAATTATTACTAGCATGAATTAATCATATATTAATTCAAATAATAATCCAACAATAAATCATGCATATAATTAAATCACGTAAATCCTACGCATGCGGAATTCTACGAGTTTACGTGAAAGTACCTCTTGGGACGGCAATGGCTTTGTTTATTAGACACACCAAAAGAACTTCCCAAGTATTCCCTTAATCCTTGCTCGACTATCCGGTGGTAGGACGCTTGCGAACAATTAACAAAAGGAAAATAAATTATGTTGCACCACCTTTGTGGATTTACTAATTTTTCCAGCACATGGAATTGTACTTGGGAATGAAATAATCATCCCCTATTTATAGAGTGGAGGTGGTCAAATTTTTAGGGCAAAACAATGTGGGAAAATCTTTTCTTGATCTCCAAGAAATCTTGAATATATCTCCTATATTCTTTTTTCCATAATTATAATATTCCACAAAATCCCACCCACAAGATTTGGATCTTCTTGAATTTATGAGATATTCTTGTATTTCAAGAAATACATATCTTCCATAATATCTTTTCAAGAAAATCTTTCTTTCCCTAAATTATCAAAATTTTCGAAAATTTCCCTATGGATAACCAAGTGGGAGATTTCTTGAATTTAATGAGATAATCTTGTATTCCAAGAATACATATCTTCATTCCATAACAAAATTCAAAGAAAATCTTTCTCCCCTTTTTATCCATAAATTTTGAATTTCAAGGAAAAATAAGGCAACAATATTTATTTTATTTTAAACACATTTTTTCAGTTATTGGACTATATGTTGGGCTACTTAGGGGGCCTTTAGGAGAATTAAGATTGGACCTTCCAATGGATCTTGAATTATCAATATTGAGCCACAATATTATTCAAGTCCGTAAATATTAATTAATCCCACTACATAATTAATATTGCACTATCCATCTTAACTCATATTACAGTCAATATGGCTCCCGGTTATTATTTCCCGCGTTTAAGATTATCTAGCCCATTAATTAATTCAAGCCACTGAAATAGCTTTTCATTAATTAATATCTTTTGTCCTTGGTCAAGGAACGGTTCAACATTATTATCCATACCGGAAACTAGTTTCACTTGCAAGATTTGGTATGATAAAGCTTATGAACCTCCCAAGGGGGCATATCGAACAAGCGTACTTGCACACGATTCTCCGTATTAAATCTTAGCAATCACATGTGACCAATAATATTGCCCAAGATAAAAAGTATTGAATCTCGTTTATTCTCTACCCATGAAAAGTCAAAGCAATAGTTACCAACCACACGTGATCCTAAGGAACGAAGATTAAGAAATAACGAACCACTGAGGTCTAATTCTTCCTTGTTCAGTTCTGAAGAATTTGTCCTCCTGTAGGTCCTATTCAGTGCATCAGTCATGCACTAGTGTAATCTCTTGGTCAAGACAAGTCAATCCGAGCCTTACACTTCAACCTTTCACGATGGATTGTTCATTTCCATCTAGGTCGTGAATGGTGTACTTTTAGTTACAAGGGACTGTTAATTTATTCTTCTGTGATCTGGTATCACTAAATTAACTACAATGTAACACGTACTATTTATTGAACAGTTATGCAGTAAATATATGTAACATTCGATGATATTTAAAGCATCAGTGATAAACAATCTATTTAAGTAAATAAGTCCGAAATTCAGTTTTGATTATACAAAGTAAAAGCATACTTTCCAGTATAATCCCAACATAATGTATGTATGAAAAATAAAATTATAAGACATTTTGCTAATTAAATTATAAATGATATATTTTCTATTAAGATGTATTGAGAATGAGAATGAGAAACATACATGAGTTGATGGGTAATTATCCAATAATTTGCGATAATGAACAAGATCCCGTGCATAAGTGCTGGTATCGAATCGATGCAATTTGTTCCATTTCAATGCACGGGGGGTTGTTTCATCATAAAAATTAGCTTCGCCGCGTTTGCTCAACTCGGTGAAGTACTCGTATATCCAACACTGAAAAATTGTAATGAGTTGGTATTATATAACAATATATTGATAACAATATATTAATTATCATTGAAAAAATTATTAAATGGAATTTTGACCTCTAGTAGTGTTAAGCACCCCGAAATCTGTGTCGTCTCACACCTGGATGCCTGTCCAAGTTGGTGATATAAATACACCAACGTGGCGGCTCCCCATGCATAATTAGGGACAGTGCCTATCAAATCACCCAACACCTTTAGGTACCTTATGGGGACAGCATCACGTGTTCTATCAACGAATAGTGTAGCCTCCATAGTGTACCACAGGTAACCTCGAGCAATAGATTCATCACTCAGGTTAGTGTTAGGATTTGTACACTCCCCTTTTATTGTTTCAAAGTAACAGACGGTTGGTTTTTCGCCACTGTTCCCGCATGCACTCTTTAGTGCTTGTTCAGTTTGATCTGCTCCTTCCAGAACAATGACGAGGCTATCATTTATGTTCAAGCCTACATTGAAAGTATAATGATTTTTTTATTAGTAAAATTGAATAATAATAATAAAAGAAAATTTATTTAATGTTTAATTCAATAAAAATTAGTTTTATATTTAGTTTACCTAGGATAGATTGAACGTCGTGGAGTGTGATCGTCATCTCCCCGAAAGGCATATGAAAATTGTTTGTCTCAGGATGCCACCGTTCAACGAAAGCGGTAATGAGGGGCATGTTATTCGAGTGAAACATCATTCCCCCCATTTCGGCCAATCCAGAGGTATTAACAAGGTGTAAGGAAACATCGGGATTGAACGAATTCAATGGTCATCTCCTAATACTTTTCGAACGAGTTTGGGGATCGAGGACCCTAACAAAGTTCTACATATTTTTCACATAAAAAATAAACCCGTTAATTTATATATCGTAATCGTTTGAGATAATAATTAAAATATAAAATGTTTTTTACTTACAGGATCCTCCCATATTTTTTGATGCCTTGTGTGCTTTGAAAGCACACAACACTGATGGAAGTTGAGGTCCTCCAGGCATGGACCTCATCGCCAACCATTCCCTATTTTGTCGAGACCAGTGTGAGGCTTATGGTGCACCCTGATCATTCTCATCCTCATCCTGACTTTCGTTAGGATCTTCGTGATGAGACGTAGACGGGCCCTGGAGATTATGCGATGTAGACGGGCCCTGGTGATGATGCGACGTAGACGGCCCGATGTTAAGGGAGAATTGAGATGTTTTCATAGCCGGAATATGGTCGGAGGACATGAACGGATGGGTTGATGGTGAAAAAATGGGGAAGGCAATTGGGGTTATGAAATTTTCAATGTTACCCAAATTGTAATCACCGGAAACCGGTAAAAGTAAAGCGCCTAAAGCGCTTTCGTCAATTGGTTGTAGAGCAGGGGTGTTTAGGTCGATGTCGAAGGGGGTTGAGAAATTGAAAAAATCAGCCGGAGGAGGAGGAGGAGGATTGTATGAGAAATTCGATTCTAGTAGTTGTGCATTGCGTGTTACACAGTGTTCCGCAAGAACACATCGGTTGCACACTCTACAAAGCCGGGAGCACTCGTGACACTCGAGTTCTGACATACAAAATAAAATATATATATATATATATATATATATATATATATATATATATATATATATATAAAGCATAACAACTAATGCCTTACAGTAAATCAACTAATACTTTACAACATATCAATTAATACATTATATCATTTAGCAACATAATATATACCAAAGAAAGACTTTGTGACAAATAAACTTTGGTGTTTGTTATGTTAATCATTCTAATTAATTCTTGTCATATCTCCATCCATTTGAGGTTGTTAACTTCTTTACATTCTCAATTATTACCACTATCATTATTCCACCCATTTTGTCCCCAGGCTTAAAACCCATCATTTTCGGTATAAAAATTCAATCTTTGATGATATCAACTAATACTTTACAACATATCAACTAATACTTTACAGCATATTAACTAATACTTTACAGCATATCAATTAATACTTTACAGCATATCAACTAATACTTTACAGCATATCAACTAATACATTACAGCATATCAATTAATACTTTACAGCATATCAACTAATACTTTACAACATATCAACTAATACTTTTCAGCATATCAACTAATACTTTACAGCATATCAACTAATATTTTACAGCATATCAACTAATACTTTACAAATAACACATACCTTGAACGTGGCGACGACAGGCACTCACAAGATGGCGGCGGTGGTAAGCAGGCGATCGAAGGACTAATTATTCGATTGTGAAATAAGAAAAATATGTTATTACGTGTCGAAAAATAATGGACACAAAAAATCTTAAAGAAATAAAAAATACAAAAACCGGCGAACGGCGGGTGGCGGCGGCAGTATTGGGTGGTTGAGAGAAGGAAGAAAGTAAGTTGGGTATGGTAAGTAGAAGGAAGAATGTAAGTTGTGTAGTGTTGGTGGAGTGGGATTATATAGGGGGTAAGTTGGGTTGGTTGGGGGTAGAAATTAAATAGTGTTGGTGGAAAATTAATGTTGGGATGGTGGGAAATTAATGTTGGTGGTGGATGGGGAGCAAAATTCGAATTAACATATAATATATATAGTTGGAACACCAAATAATATTTTCAACCTATAAAATATAACATAATTATGTCATTAATAAATTATTATTAATAAATTATCAATTATTGATACTAAAATATATATAGTTGGACATACATAAAGAACACCAACAATAAATACTGACTAGAATAATATATATAGTTGAAACACCAAATAATACTTTCAACCTAAACAACTAATATTTTTCAGTTAATTAAAAATTATACTTTTGAATTAAGCATGTAATACTTTTATAAACACTGATAATTTTGTTTTCATAACAGTGATAATTAATATACGAATCAGTGAGAGCGCGTGCATATAACAGTGATACTTAAATAACCGATTGTAGTAGTAGAATACAGTAATAATCAGAGTCAAAAATTAAAAGCACGCGTGCCTGTGTAGTCAAATCAGTTTCAGACCCGTGAGGCACGTGCAGCGCGTAACGCGCGTGTGGCGCGACAGCCGCCACCCCAACGCGTGAGTGGCGCGACAAAGGAGGTGGAGGCGCGCGAGTGGCACGACGGAAAAAGCTGAGGCGCGCGCGTGGCGCGATACCTTGTCGCGCTGGCGGTGCGCAACGCCCTATCCCTGGCACGCGCGTGCCGCGAACCCCCTCCCCCTGGCGCGCGCGTGCCGTGCCACTTCCTTTATTCCGTGTTTTTCTCCTTTTTCAGACAATAAGTTCACATACACAATAATTTCGATACCAATTTTTTGCCTATTTTCTCCTCATTTGCTTCTTAGTGTTTTCTCCTCATTTGCTTCTTAGTGTTTTTGAAAAGTGATGAGAATTGTACGTGGCTACTATCTTCATTTAATCACATTATATCTTTGCTTTCTTTTAAATTAGACATATTATCTTCATTTATACCATATTTTATCCTCAAACTTTTATCAGCCATTTCCAAAAAAATTAATCCTTATCATGATGCTCATTATGTATCCACAGATGTGTCGGAGGATTTTTAGTACACCTCCAGGGGGTTTAAAAGGAAAAGAAGGAGTTGCATTTTATGTTACGACTATTGCTAGAATGAGAAATATCACATTGGCTATTCGTAACTCTAATGCAAACGAGGTAAGATATATATGTAGTAAAGGTGGCGAATATGTCCGTAAAATACAAAAACCGCCAAAAATTCATGTCCTTTTCGTTTGGTTGCTTGGCTTTCTGATCCCGAGCGTGATATGTGGGAAATTAATGTTTTGAAAGGAACACACAATCATCGATTTCCAAATAACGCAGAGGGTTCCAGAATTGGTCAATTAACACCCGAAGAGTACAAACATGTACAACTACTAGATTCAATGAATGTTACTGCAGCAAACATTATGGAGTAGATGAATTTCTGGTTCCATTTGACCCATTTTATTGTAAATAGGTTTCAACTTTTAAAAACATTACTATTAGGTTCCAAAAATAGATAAATAGACATAAATGCCCTTAATGAGTCTTCCTTTCCAAAATATTACTCTCAATAAAGTATTTTTTCCACACCTTCTTTACATCACCCATCTTCTATTTTACATCACATTTTATTTATGGTAGTCTTCTCCCTTCATTTTATTTCATTTATAAATTTCAAAATTTTCATTTTATTTCATTTACAAATTATAAAATTTCATATCTAAAAGACAAATATCAAAATTTACATATCTAAAATGAGTGTTTACATATTTTCGTCTAAAATAATTTTTTTTACATATTTTCGTTTTCTTCGACATGCACATATGCGTAATATACTGAAATACGCATTCATAAATATGCATAATAAATATACGTACAAATCGTGAACATATGCATGTATATTTGAAAAAAAAAACCAGAAACTAAGCAGGTTCATCTTCATCTTCTTCCTTCATCTTCAAATCTTAAGATCTGCATTTTCAAAGGTGACCCCTTTAACCTCTTCTCTCCCCCAAATCACCCAATTAATCTCTCAACATTTTCACAAACACCTTCACTACAAGCATTTACTCATAAAAAACTCCAACAATTCAAGGCTTATCACAACCCCTTCAAACTGTTCTTCACCACTCATCTCAAATTCCAGCACTGCCAAAAACAAAAACAAAAAACCCAAAAAAAGAAAAATTTAGAAATCAAATTGCAAAATCAAATTTCAAAATTTAAAATCTCCCAAAAGTTCATTATTCCTGCTCCAATCGAGTCCCAAAAGCTGAAATTGGGGGAGCCCATGAGCAGGCGAAGCCACCGGAGACGAGGCAAACCCGTCGGAAACACACAACCGCCCAAAACCCATGAATCCACTGAAATCTGGACGCAAAATGTGCGCTGAGGACGAACCCACAGAAATCTTGTTGCAAAACTGTGAAAACGAAGCTCCACTGCTGCAAGGTTGAAGACGAGATGAGTGGAGACACAAAGAATCCAAGGCGGCACCCAAGAAAATTTTGGAGCCCTAGAATCGCACGAACAAACAGAAAAAAAAATCTGTAGAGAGAGTAATGGGCGTGAGGGAGAGGTGAAGCTTGTTGTGGTGAGGAAGAGGTGAAATGAGGGTTACAGACCCCCAATTGGGAAGATTGTTTGGATTTTTGGGTGAGGTGGGAGGATATTGTAGAGAGTGGGAAGAAGTGGGTTGGGGTTCGAGTTTTGCGCAGATTTGTTAGATTTTGGCTACCGTTTTGGAGAAGGGCGGTGGGTGGTGCATCTGAAACTCGTCGTCGCTCCACTGTTGCCGCTGACTACTCCACCATAGTCGTCGTCGCCGCAAGCGATTTGCAGGGATGGGGCGAAGTTGTTGGAGGTAATTTGCGAAAAGGAAAGAAGCTCTTGGTTTGGGCCTCTTCAAAATTGACGATTTGGGTTGGGTGGGGATTATTAAGAGAGAGAATGACGATTTGGGTTTTGGACTCTTCTTCACATTTGCAGATTTGGGTTTTGAATTTGGGTGGTGGTGGAGAGAGGGGGAGGAGGCGGCGGGCGGCTGGAGTTGTAAGTGGGGGCAAAAAAGTCACAACAATAGGAGTTGGAACCTATTAGTAATGTAAAAAAGTTTTGGAACCTTATTGCAATAATAGGGCCAATTTGGAACCTAGTAGTAATTATCTTAAACATTATGGGATATATAAAGACAATCAATCCCGAGAATCTGACGGACTCAAAGCAAATGTACAATTCACAGCAAAAGATTAGAAGAGACAATCGCGAGGAGCTTACCTCAATGCAAAACTTCATATACCTACTGCGAGAGCGGAATTACAGGTATAAATCCTCAAACAGTTTTCATGATTGTTTTATACATTATGTCATTTTCTCAAAACGTCATTCAATTAAACATATTGATTACTTTAAATTTAATTTTTATTTGTATTTATTAAAATTTAGGTACAATTTTAGGACGGATGACAACAATGAACTCAAAGATATAGTTTTCAGCCATCCATGTTCGGTTGTAATGGTCAACGCGTATCCGGAAGTATTAATCATTGACACGACATACAACACGAACATGTACGGTATGCCTTTGCTTGAGGCAGTTGGGGCAATGGACACTCACAAGACGTTCACCATCGCATACGCATTTATGATCCGTGAAACGCAGGAACACTTCGTATATATCCTAGGATTTATTCGGGGATTGTACGAGAGACGAATACCAAATGTCGTTGTCACGGACAGGGCTTTCGCATTGATGAATATTGTGGACGTGATTTTTCCAGAATCTCAAGCACATTTATGCAGGCGCCAAGTAGAGCAAGTTGTTTATGCAATGGCTCTAAAACAACCAGGATTTAAAGAAAAACATTCTAAAAATTCTAAATTTCAGTGGAATTGTGTAGTCCAGTCGGGCACAGATGAAGATTGGAAAATTGGGTGGGCTCATGTAAAGAAAAAATATGGCAGATTTCCGGATCTAATTGAGTATTGCGAAGATACGTGGCTTAGGCCGCATAAAACAAGAATTTTAGGGGAACATCTAGATTATCGCATGCACTACGGAAACTACACCACGAACAGGTAACTTTAACAATATTTATACTTTTAATGTTAGGTAGCTATTATATTTAAATTTACCTATGAAACCAAAACTATTGCACTATTACCATATTGAGACAAGTAATATATTTATTGAGACCGACAAGTAATAAATTTAAATTTTGTTCATTTAATTATTGATGTAGGGTTGAACAAGAACACCACAGGGTGAAAAAAAAACCTGGATGGCGGCAGGAAGCACTTTGACATCATATTCAAAAAAAATCACCAGGTCATGGAGTTGCAAATATGCGAGATAAAAAAGCAACGCAGGTTTACCGGCCACAAGATAAGGACTGATATGCTAGAGAACGAATTCTACAGCCAACTAGTGTGCAATATCACGTCCAAAGAGTTCGAACTCATTGTCGAAGAAATAGCTAAGGATCTGGGTGGAAAAATATGTGGTTGCTATCTCAGGAGAACACATGGTCTTCCGTGTCAATGCGAGCTTACAAGGTACTTTCAAAACAACTATCAAATACCTTTAAATTGTATAGACTCATTTTGGAGAACATTGGATATAGATTTTTCTAGTATTCCTACCACCACCGACGAAACATATGATGACGGTGGTGGTAAGACTAGGAGAAAATTATTCGATGATGACACGGAAGACATTCTTCCACCGAAGGTTGAAAAAAAATTTAAGTCAAAACAGAAAACTTCAAGCAGCGATCGTCAACCTTCTTGGTTTGAGTGGGTGGCAAAAAGTGTGGAATTAAAAAAGTCTACTAAAAATGAGGTAAGGGGAGAGTGTCGGCAACTAATGCGCACCAGGATATTCCACCAGAAGCTGATCGTAGACATAGCACATCAAAAAGATGTACGATGAGTTTTTCTGAAGATACTCAAAACAGATTTTCCCAAGATCCGGGCCACTCCCCCAATACTCCTACGTCAAAGCCCCAAAGGTCCCCACCTCCTGATACCCCCTTAAAAAAAAGTACCGCTAGTTCGAGTAGGCCACCCAAATTTCAAATAAATATTAACCGACCAATACCGTTTTTAAACTCTCTTGTGGAGAACGATTTCCCTCCATATATCAGAAATTATATTCATACCTACAATGATGTAATTGGAGATGGGAACTGCGGATATAGAGTTGTTGCACTCGCAGTCTACGGATTCGAAGAATATTGGCCAAAGGTACTAATGGATCTTAAGCAGGAACTGCAAATAAGACTCGATTTATACGATAACGTTCTACGTGGTTACATGGACATGTCAGATTTGGAAGAATCACTTGATCATTTCAAAGGTTTTGCAGAAATATCTAAATGGTTTAGATTACCTGAACATGAATACCTAGTTGCAATCACACATAACGTTTTCGTAATGACATTTAGTGAACATGACATATTTTTTTGTCTTCCCGCAATAACAGATGAAAATCGAGGACTTCCGACCACGACATTGATCTTAGGGAACGTGAACAACAATTCTCATTGGATATTGGTAAGAAAAAACTATATTTATGTTATTTTATAATTTTTGTTATTTATGATTTTTTTAATTATAATTATAATTTTTAACTGTAATTTCAGTTGCATATGACAACCAAGGATCATCCAGTACCGTTTATATCTGCATACTGGAAACGCGCACATCACCCTTCTGTAAATGGTTTAGATTTATAATTTAAAAGCAGAATAAAGCTATTCCGTACATTACACGAGTTGGATGCACCGCGACGTGAGGCTAATTATAGGTCTAGACAAAACGAGAAAGACAAATACTATACATTTTTTTAATATTTAATTCAAGTTTTTTAGCAAAAGACGTCATAAATCCATCCTCGTAATGTAAAAGTGTATATTTTTTTTTCATATAATGTGTATATATTTTTTTCATGTAATGTGTATATTTATTTTTTCATGTTTAAATTGATAATTGAATTAATATTTTACAATTGACAAATTAATATTACTCAATTGAAGAACTAATATTGTTGATAACAAATAACTAATAATTTGCAGTTAATGAACTAATATTTTATGACCAAACAACTATAACACTTTTCAATGAAACAACTAATACTTTATAATTAATAAATTATAAATTAATTCATTTAATTAGTGTGAAATTAATTAATTATAATTAATAAATTAATATTTTTCAATTAATATTATTAAATTAAACAAAATAATAAAAATTAATACATTTAATTAGTGTGGGATTAATTAACTTGGCACTAATTAAATTATTATAAATTAAAAACCATAAATTAATTACTAATAATGTGTTAATTAATGAACAAATACTTTATATATATACAACTGTAATACTTTTCAATTAAAGAACTAATACACTTTATAACTAAACAATTAATATTTTTACATTAATTAAATAATATTATTTAATACGTTTAATTATTTAGTTAATTTTAATTAATAATTATAATTCAATTTAATGAAATAAAAAAGTAATAAATAATTCAATTTAATTAAATAAATAATGTGTTAATTAATGAACAAATACTTTATGATAATACAACTGTAATACTTTTCAATGAAAGAACTAATACACTTTATAACTAAACAATTAATATTTTTACATTAATTAAATAATATTAATTAATACGTTTAATTAATTTGTTAATTTTAATTAATAATTATAATTCAATTTAATGAAATAAATAAGTAATATTTCAAATAAAAAAAAGTAATAAATAATTCAATTTAATGAAATAAATAATGTGTTAATTAATTAACAAATACTTTATGATAATACAACTGTAATACTTTTCAATGAAAGAACTAATACACTTTATAACTAAACAATTAATATTTTTACATTAATTAAATAATATTAATTAATACGTTTAATTAATTAGTTAATTTTAATTAATAATTATAATTCAATTTAATGAAATAAATAAGTAATATTAAAAAAAAAACAAAAAACAAAAATTTTGTGTCGCACTCGCCACGAGACAGACGCAGTGTGTGTCGCCTCTGCCACGCGACATGCCCAATGATTGGTCAGTCACCTCACCCGTCACAAACGTGTATTTAGCAATTGTGCTAAGTCGCCACTTGGAATAAGTGGCCGAGGAGCAAGCTAACCCTTGCCAACATCCTTTTGGATAAGATTGACAGCGACGTGTGTCGTATCCCGTTTGACACTTCGTTTCTCGTAGTTGCCGGTTGGCAATGAACCAATGATGATCCATGTTGGGGACGCGCGGATTCGAATGGGTGTGACTGGTTCGACGCGGACCTTATTCTCTTGAGCAATTTCGGTTTGACCCCGAAAAACTTTTAAGATTATTTGCATTTGGTCCCCTCGTTTTGAATTTCTACTTTCTCGACTCCTTCTCTTTCTCTGGCAAGGATGCTATTGTTCAATCAGTAAATCAATTTCATCTATCTTGTCTAAAAAAACATACTCTCAGTCTTAATGGCGAAATCCAGTGATTTGCATTCTCTTTCCGTCGCGCCCTTTCAGATTTCATCTTTCGGAACATAGTCCTCCATCGACGACGGACACGCCCGGATCGAGTTTAATATTTAATATTTATAATTTCATCTTTATTGTGCCAGACGGCAACAATTGAAGGGTTTCGGCGAGGCCAAAATAATGGATCGGAAAAATTCAAGAAACATTTGAATAAGAGGGGCACATCTTATACAAATGAAATCTTCCGATGAAAATGACTGGTAACGAGGGAAATTCAACTAAGTGGGCGGAACATCCTTGAATTCCAGAATCTCTTCCGTACCTCAATAGTGCTCCAATCAATAAGATCACATTGGGCTTGGGAAAACAAATGTATTTTTCTTTGAATTGTGAAAAGTTAGAAAAGAAATTATTCGAAATTTCAAGATTGGGAAAGGTGTCGTATTAGACACTTATTGTTCTAATTTGCAAATTTTCCTTAAAAAAAAGAAACTCCTCCCTCGAAAGTGACAAATTTGACTGTCGGACAGTCTCATTTGAAAAGCTGATTAAAAATTAATTATAACTTATAAGCTAGTAACATGATTGAATAAAATAATTCATACTATACTAGATATTATAAGTGCGGTGAGATTTATACCATTTTTTCATAAGAAATAGGAATTTTTATCCATTTCATAAAAAAAATGAGTTTTCTACCCAATTTTGATGTAAAAAGACTCAATTTCTATTAAGTTAAATATATTCATATTTTTCAAAAAATATTTGTCTCGCTAGATATAATTTTATCTCGCTGAATATAATTTTTCCTATCGAGACAATATTCTAAGTTTGAATACTATCTCGATAGATATAAAATTTATCTCGCTGGGTATAATTTTCCCCATCGAGACAATATTCAAAGTATGAATATTTGAATATCGTCTCGATATATATAAATTTTGTCTCGTTGGATATAATTCTTCCCTATCGAGATAGTTTTTAAAGTATACATATTTGAATATTGTCTCGATATGTATCGCTGGATATAATTCTTCCCTATCGAGATAGCGTTTAAAGTATAAAAAATGTTTGTCTCACTGGATATAATTTTTCCTATCGAGACAATATTCAAAGTTTGAATACTATCTCGAATATCCATACTTTAAATACTATCTCGATAGGGAATAATTATATACAGCGAGACAACATTTATATATATCGAGATAATATTCAAATATTCATACTTTGAATACTGTCTCGATGGGAAGAATTATACCCAGCGAGACAAATTTTATATCTATCGAGATATTATTCAAACTTTGCATATTGTCTCGATGAAAATAATTATATCTAGTGAGACAAACATTTTTGTATATCTTCATGCATGAAAATTATTGAAATACATGATTAAGAAATGAAGTTAAGAAGAAAAAATAAATTACTAAAGTTACATACATTAATTTTGAATTGAGATGATGAAGAGAATAGGATGAAGAGATTAGATAGAATAAATATGTATCATAAGTGATATAGATTAGAAATGAATAATAAAAAAAAAAAGATGAATATATTTAATCTAAGGATAATTGAGTCTTTTTATATCAAAATTAAATAAAAAACTCAATTTTTTATAAAGTGGTTAAAAATCCTCTTTTCTTATAAAATTTGGGTAAAAACACTCATTTCCCATATTAATGCACTTCAATGCATAAAACTACAACGCCCGAGTTCAACTGATGTACAATATTTTATTGTCAGTCATGGAGATCCAGTTCACACCCCAGCTTGTGATACCATTTCTCCTCATCTTCTCAACTTTCATCTTCTCAACTTTCATCTTCTTCAAACTCCGAACCCAACCCAAATCAAATCTCCCTCCAGGCCCATGGAAGTTGCCTGTCATCGGAAACATCCACAATCTGATCGGGCCCGTCCCCCAAAAACACGGGCCATTGATGCATCTAAAGCTAGGCGAAGTCAGCGTGGTTGTGGTTTCCACACCCGACGCAGCAAAACATGTGATGAAAACTCACGACTTAAACTTCGCATCCAGGCCCCCGATTCTAGAAGCCGGGATCCTGAGCTACAACTGCACCAGCATCACCTTCGACCCGTACGGAGACTACTGGAAACAGCTCAGGAAAATCTGCACCATGGAGCTTCTGAGCGCCAAACGCGTCCAGTCGTTAAGGGAAGCGGTTTTCTCAGATCTCGCGAGGTGGGTCGCTACGCCGTTTAATTTGACGGAAAAGCTGTTCGCGTCGACGTATGCGTTAGTGGTAGCGGCGGCTCTGGGAAAGGTACCCGATGGGGGCGAGAGACTGTTGGGGATTATTGACGAGGGTCTGAAATTGGCGGGAGGTTTTGATATTGTTGATCTGTATCCTTCCATTAAGTTTTTGAGAATGACGAGTGCCGTGGGTCGGAAACCGAGGGTTATACATCGGGATGCGGATAGGATATTTGATGACGTCATCAGTGAGCACAAATTGGGTGTGAAGAGGGATAATGAGCAGGAAGATTTGGTGGATGTTCTTCTCAAGTATCAGGATGAGAGACTTGAACATCCGTTGACCGATGATAACATCAAATCTGTAATCATGGTTAGTTAGTTTTCCTTCCTTCTTAATTATTTTTTATCTGCATTTTATGCTTTATACTCTTATATTCATTCACCACGCTGAGACCATCTCAATTTCTCATCTACTCCTATGTTTTAGTGTCGACTCTTGTACAATTAATCCGTTAAGGCCAGTGTTGCTATAGTCAAAATATTCTTTGGATGATGTGGTTTTGAATTTCACCTAACAAACAAAGTCAAGTGTTTGATTCTTGACCAAGATCTTTTAAGTTTTAGTGAGTTGGAAAATATTTAGTGGGGGATTTTTAAGATAAGTGTAAATGTGGAAATTGAATTAAAAGTCCTTTATTAATGAATTTGTCCCTTATTTATATTACATTGCCTAACAAGAGTGTTGATACCAAAAATATACGCGATGATTAGAGTATTAATGTGGCTATGTTTGACATTAAACTAATAATGATTTAGTGTGGGTTTTGAGTTAATGATGAACAAAGGGAATGTTCATCATTTATGGATAATGATTGCTATTGAATGCTTGATTATTGAAAATGTTAAATTGCAAGAGTATTTGGGCCAAAGACCTCTTTTTCGGCTGATATAGCCTTGCAATAAATGAGATTTTGTGAACCCTTAAATGAGTTCTTACCACAAGTATATATGTTATTACAAAAATGGGAGTAGCTCCCTAGGCCCTAGTCTCTAGGTAATTAATGCAATTCAGCCAAAGGCTCTGGACTAGGATCAGCTTAAACAATCATAATTAATGATTTTCTTGTCCTGACTCATCAGCTCGAGGTCGTTAAGGCCGCGTTGGAGGTCGCTGGCGTAATACCCGAGGTCGCGCTATGAGGTCTTTCCTCTTCGATGTATCTGTTCCTATAACTCGAGAGATTTCTAGGGAACAACTTCCCTTTGGGGAAAGTCTTCTCTGATCCTAGGCCGTCGGAGGGCACAGGCGTGCTGGCACGTCCCTTGGGGTTATGTGCCGCCCTCAGGTCGGAGGCCGAGGTCTCTATTAAGCTCACTTTGGTCAAGGTCAGATCGTGGCCCGACCTCAACTTTAATATGCCGAGCTTACCTTGCCTCATGATGAGGTCACTTAACTTCGCTCTTAGTCGGGATCCTGCTTCAAAACTTGGGTAACTGTCTAAAGCCGTGCGACTATAGCTCGCGGAAATAATTATACTTTCTAAGTGTGGGACCTCGCTCACCCTTGCACAATTCACACACAACAAAGAGGTGTTCTCTTTACATTAATTCTGGCATTACAAATTAAGTGTCAAGTGTCTAGCTTGTGTTGTCCCTTGTCTTTATCTTCTTATAACTTGGTGGGCAAGTATCCAGGCTGGCTGATTGGCCGTGCTGGACGTCTTATGTGGACCGGTGGGGCCGAGCTTACTTACTCGGCTCCACAGGTCATATCTTGGCCGAGCAAGGCATTTCTGGTCTTGTTCGGGTCTTCCTCGGACTCGCTTGCCGAGGTAAACTCCCTGTGTAGCTGGTTTAGGCGACCACGCCACGTGTACGCCTCTTAATAGCTGCTTCACCGTATTGACTCTCGACGTGTAACTCGATCCTGCTTACTTGGACGAACATGATTGGTTGATCTTCATTGTTGACCATTGACTGAGAGGATAACTTTCCCCGGCAAGAACAGCCCGTATTCAAATTTTATTAAAATTTTGCAAAAACTAACGTTCTGTTGGTAATGTGTTGGGAGAAAAAAATGTGTGAAATTTAATGAAAAGTATGGCCTAAACTTGATGATTTGATCATTCGTTGAATACTACTTCCATATGATGTTCCCATTTTATCCTATTGGTAAAATAAAACGTGCTTACCACATAACAGTAAATTAGCTAGCTAGTCTCTATCATCAGGGAGGTGACCAATTTTAGTACTACAATACGGTTCCTTTCCATTTTTTATGTAATATGTTGTAAATTTTAAAGAGATATAGACATAATGTGTAGGTCTCACTTTTTGTATTTTCACTTATTATTATTTCATTATGTGTCTATCTCTCTGCTACATTTTGGAAAAAAAAAAAAAAACAAGAAATGTTAATTAAGGATTCATTTCGGTGCTAGTGAGTAAGAATTTATTTCATTTGACGAGAGTTATCTGTACATGTTGAGCTGCAGGATGTACTGACAGCAGGAAGCAAAACATCGTCGACGACAATGGATTGGGCAATAGCAGAAATGCTGAAAAATCCTGAAATCCTGAAAAAGGCACAACAAGAGGTGAGAAATGTTTTTGACAACAAAGGGTCATGTGTTGATGAATCATGCTTTCATGAACTCAAGTATCTGAAGGCGGTCATCAAGGAGACTCTGAGGCTGCATCCACCCGTACCCCTTTTACTTCCAAAGAAATGCGGGGAGACATGTGAGATTAACGGATACCAGATTCCTGTAAACACCAAAATCATCGTTAATGCTTGGGCTATTAACAGAGACTCAGGGTATTGGAAAGACGGGGAATGCTTTCAGCCAGAAAGATTTCTGGATAGTCAGGTGGATTTTAGGGGTAATCATTTTGAATTTATTCCGTTTGGTGCTGGAAGGAGGATTTGCCCTGGCATCACGTTCGGGCTTACCACCGTTGAGCTCCCACTAGCAATCTTGCTTTATCATTTTGATTGGAGTTTACCTGTCGGAGAGAGCCATCATGATATGAATATGGCAGATGGATTCGGGCTGACTGCAAGAAGAGTCGACGAATTGTGTGTTGTTCCTGTTGTTAAAAGGCCTTTGCCATTGCCGATCAAATGATCACTTGTTTTAAATAAATGTTTCATCTTTTATTCTCGAATTACACGGTCAATGAGATATTTGCCAGGTTGTTTGTATTAAATAAGTTTATGAACAAAGAAATTAAAAGAACTAATTTATTCAGTTTGTAACACTTAAGGGCATGTACGTAGTTGATAAAGGAACAATTATTACTCAGTTTTGTTCTAAAATAATAATAACTCAACTTAATTGATCAAGTTTTAAATAAAAAGGGAGCTTGCGATATCGTTTGAATTGAGCGTCAAATATAATATTGCATGGGTTGGTGCTGCCAATATGTAAGTCAAGCTCCATTTGACATGGAGATTGGCAAAAAAAATCTTTAACTCGTGAATTCCTATTCTTTTTAATGGGAATCCTCGGTGAAGACGTACGTTTGACCAATTTGAATTGGTGTCCTGCCTGGTTCATTTAGAAAATATGGTTCGACTATCCATAAGAAAGCAACGCGGATATCATCGGGATTATCCAACTAATTTCAATTTTATCCATAAGAAACCAATGCAAATAATTTTGTCCTTAAATAATAAAGATTACAAAATTTCTAAATTATATAGGAATTTTCATTTCTAGGTAAATTTATCTACGAAAATGTAAATATAATTGTCTACAGAAGTGTAAGTTGTCTAGAAAACTATTTTTTATAGTTAATTTGTTTACTTATGGAATTTACAAATGTGTATGGTTTCTTTGTAGGTAATTTGTATGTCTACAATAATTCTAAAAATTTGTAGGCAAGTTGTAAATAATCCTCACTATGTAAGGATCAAATTATTTTTTGTTGAAAAATTCTATAGCTATTTAAAAAAAAATAAAAAATCGTAGACAATTCTTTATTTTCTTGTCGTGCAAGTTCTAGCTTTTAATTGAAATAGAATTTTTTTCATGGTATCAAAGTCAAGAGACTGAGTAAATGGTTCACTCGATGAATCTTATCCCCATGATAGTGTCCTAAATTTTGTTTTAGTTTTTCAAGATCGTAAAGTGATACACCTCGTATATTTATATTTTTATTATTCGTTTAGTTGGACATTTAATTAAGTGCAGAATAAATAAATAGCTCGTGAGTCTTATTACTTATGGTGTTGAGTGAAATTAAATAAATTAATTGATTCTCACCCTCTCTATAAGTCCGGACTTTTAGATGAGACGAAATTCTTTCATGGTATTAGAGCTTAGGCTCGCCCAGATCCTAGGTTCGATTCCCGTGGAAAGCACTCCACCTATTTAAAATTATCCACTCGTTGGGCCTCCTCTCCAGAGGGCAGAGACAATGATTCGGCCCACGAGTGAGGGGGAGTATTGAGGGAAATTAAATAAATTAATTGATTCTCACCCTCTCTACAAGTTCGGACTTTTAGATGAGACGGAATTCTTTCATATGACATAAGTTAGGTTTAGGTTTTAGTCTATTTAATTAAATAAGGTTTTCTCTAGAGTTATTATTATCTTTGATCATAGAATTGTAGCAGCTTCGGCTTGTGGCGGAGATTATTTATATGGCGGAGATCTATTCTCTATTGTCTCTTTTGAGGATTTATCTAACTATTATTTTCGTATCTCCCTTGCCTTAACTCTATCAATTGGTCCAACCTATAGGATCCTATGTTTTAAAAAGCGGTTTCGACCGGTCGGACCGGTCAGACCGCTAACCGGCAAGGCTACCGGGCCGCTTCTGGATGTTGGACCGGCCGACGAGCGACGCGGTCAAGAACCGCCCAAAACGGTCAAAAGCGGTAGGAACCGGAGACCCTTTGAACCGGTCGGCCGCCGGTTCAAGCAAAAGAAAAAAAAATATGGGGCTTTTTATCGGTGGCCATCGGCACGACACCGGAATCCTTCCTCCAACAGCGGCGACTTCCTCCAGCAGCAGCAATGTCACCCGTATAAAATCAACCCCTTTCTCTGTGTAATGTAAAGACGAGCGATTAAAACCTGGAGCGAAAGAAACTTGGGGAGGCGGCGATTGAAAAATTGGAGGAGACGGAAGAATACGTAGGGTTTTGATACTTTTTAAGCATCAGTTTGAGTTAATATATATAAATAGCATTAATCTTTTTTTTTTTTAATCTGATGGGCTTGGCTTCTTCACTCATATATAAATTTAATGGACCTTAGTATATTATGCATGTTGTATAGGCCAAATGGGTTGGCCAATTGTTGTATAGGCCTAATGGGTTGGTGATTAATAAATTATTATTTAAATATATATATATATATATATTTATGATGTCATACCGGTTCAACCGCATTAAAAACTGTCAGACCCAGTTGGACCGGTCCGACCGAAAGCGCTAAGGCTGTCCGAACCAATCATCGCTTCCGCTTTTAAAACATAGATCAGATCTGAATTCGACATGGCCTTTTCAATAAAGGACCAGTGTGACGCAATGGACAAGGCAATTGGGGAATTTAAATTGAAGTAACGATGGCGATCAACGACAACAAAATGGAGATCGTCGAACGTCCGAGATTTCCTTACTGCAATCATGATTGATTTGAACTCATCAAAGAAGCAATTGTTCAATCCACAGGCAAGGGCAGGATGGAAGTATTGTCCGATGATCTCGTACACACGCGGTAATTCACAGGTCAAGCAGTTCCACCCACGGGAACTTCACACAGGGTTTTGTAGTCATACTGAATTTCGCGCCACCGAGGGCACTCAACTCACCACCCTTGTACCATCAGGCCTCGCGTTGGGTGTTGTATGAATAGTGAATATCACCCATAATTGTGGTGATAGACGGACTCTTTTTAAATAGAGAAAGATACAACAATATCTCCATAATTAGAGGAGATAAGGAAGATTAATTACACGCCTAATTATACAACAATAAAACCACTACCATAAATAATTACAAGATTTAGAATTCAAAATGGACTTTCCATGATTATCTCCAATACCCCCTGTCAAGCGCGGCGTGGGAAGAAGACCAACGCAAAGCTTGGAACGGAGAAACTCGAAAGCAGGTCTAGGAAGACTTTTGGTGAAGATGTCTGCCAACTGAAGATAAGAAGGAACAAATCGAGTCGAAAGCTTCCCCGATGTAACTAACTCATATACAAAGTGATAATCAAGATCAATGTGCTTAGCCCGTTTGTGGGCAACCGAATTTTGACTTAAAAAAATTGCACTCTTGTTATCACAAAGTAATTGGGGGAAGTCAGAAGAATGTACTTTGAGCTCTCGAAGTAAGTTGGTTAGCCAAACCAATTCCGCAGCTGCATTTTCCATAGGCCGATATTCTGACTCGCAGCTAGAACGAGCAACGGTGGGTTGCTTCTTTGCACTCCAAGACACCAGATTGCCTCCAAGAAAGATGGAATAACCATAAGTAAAACGTCGTGTCTCAGTGCAACGAGCCCAATCAGCATTGGAGTATCCAATAAGGGAGAGGTTCGGACGATGAACAAAGGATAATCCGAAGTGCAACGTGCCCTTGACATACCGAAGAATGCGTTTCACAGCCGAGAAATGGTCATCAGTAGGCGACTGCAAGAACTGACTAACATGATTGACTGTAAACGATAGGTCAGGACGGGTGATAGTCAGGTACTGTAGAGCTCCCATAAGAGAACGATAGAGTGGGATCCCAAAACGGTTGTCCATCAGAAACGAGAGATTCACCAGTAGCTAAAGGAGTGCTAACTGGTTTCGCTTTTAACAATTCGGCTCGTTCCAGAATGTCATGTGCATATTTGGCTTGACCGATGAACAGGCCATCTGATGTACGTGAAATCTCCAAGCTAAGAAAATAATTCAAATTTGCCCAAATCCTTGATTGCAAACTCCTGAAGAGTACGATCAATAAATTTCCGAAGAGCCGAAGAATCATTGCCCGTCACAATAATGTCATCGACGTATAGCAACAGGTAGATAGTTTTAGCGTCCAGATGAAAACAAAACAGAGAAGAATCAGAACGACTCTAAAGAAATCCAAGGCTGAGGAGATACGTACTAAACCTCTGAAACGTACTAAACCTCTTTATGACCTGGGATCCACAAATCCCGGAGGCTGAGCCATAAAAATGGATTTCTCGAGAATTCCGTTGAGAAATGCGTTTTTAACATCAAGTTGATGGAGAGGCCAATTACGATGAACTGAGATGGCCAGGATGACCTGAACGGTGGAGTCCTTCACCACCGGGCTGAAAGTGTGGTGAAAGTCGATGCCTGGAACCTGAGTGAAGCCCTGAGCTACAAGGCGAGTCTTATAACGCTCGATCGACCCATCAGCATGAAATTTCGTACAAAAAACCCATTTAGAACCAACTATGTTCGTGTCAGGAGGACGAGGAACTAAACCCCAAGTATGATCCGTACGAAGATCATCTATCTCGTCTTGCATAGCAGCAAGCCATTCAGGGGACGTGGCAGCTGATTTGAAACCATGAGGCTCAGAAGTGGAAACAAGAGCGGTCAATAAAGCAATAGAGGCCAAATCAACTGGATAACGAGGCTTAAAGATGCCAACACAAGCCCGAGTAATCATGTGATGAGTAGGACCGGGTGGTGCTGTCTGAGAAGTCGAGATAGATGGGGCCGATTGAGGTGGCATAGGAGGTGGTGCCGGAATGTCCGGCTGCCTAAGAGGTAGTGCATCGTGAGCCTGAGGCTGAGGACCTGGTGAAGCAGAAGCCATGTCGTCGTCCAACAAAAGAAGAGGACGAGAGGACGGATGTGATGATGCACTAGGCGAAGGTGGTGATGATTGAGAAGGTGAAGGCAATGGAAGTTTGCGCTGAGGGGACCAGGCCACATTGAGGAACGTAGTAAGTTCGGATTCTGAAGATGAAGATGATGGTGCCGAGATCGAAAAGGGAAAAACAGTTTCATAAAATTGAGCATGGTGCGTTGTGAATACACGTGTTGATTTCTGATCATAACAACAAAAACCTTTCTGAATGCTGCTATAACCGAGAAAAATACAGGGACAAAAACGAGGAGCCAGTTTGTTTGCTGCATAGTCCCGTAAGTAGGGAAATACCCTGCAACCAAATGGTTTAAAGATAACATAATTCGGAGAACTGTTAAACAAGAGCTCGAATGGAGACTTATCACCCAGAAGAGAAGAGAGGAGTCTGTTAATAACAAATACCGCAGTGGTGAAAGCATCAAACCATAAGGAAGCAGGAGCATTGGCATGAAACATCATAGACAAGCCGGTTTCAGATATATGACGATGCTTTCGCTCAGCACGACCATCCTGCTGAGGCATATAGGGACAGGATAATCGATGATGAATCCCATGTAATGACATAAACTCATTAACCCATGTATTAACAAATTATGTTCCCCCATCACTTTAAAAAACTTTAATGGTGGTGGAAAATTGGTTGCAGACAAAGGCATGAAATCGCACCAAAACATCATAAAATTCAGACTTAGCACGTAACGGAAATAGCCATGTAAATCTAGAAAAATCATCCACGAATGCAGCATAATAACGAAACCCATAACTGCTATTAACAGGAGCTGGACCCCACAAATCACAATGAACCAAGTCTAAAACAGAAGTAGCACATTTCTCATTCAATGGAAAAGATAAACGTTTGCTCTTTGCCAACTGGCAAGAGGAACAGACAGTAGGGTCTGGTAAAACAGAAGTAACATTCAAATGCCCTAACTTATTCAAACGTGAAATAATCGAAAAGGGGACATGCCCCAAACGTAAGTGCCATAAATGATAGCTAACTTTTAAACCTCTAGATCGGATAGCAGCAACCAAAGCAGGAATCCCCCGATCAAGAACATAAAGGCCTTTCTCACATCTACCCTGTGCTAGAATCCTCTTGGTGGCTCGATTCTGAATAACAAAACATGTATTAGTAAAAACAACATCAATCGGATAATCAGAAGTGAGTTTACTGATAGATAACAAATTCTTAGTGATATGGGGCACAACCAGAACATCAAGTAAATTCACATCATCAGTTAACTTGCTAGTACCAATATGAGAAATTCGTAAAGAGTCACCGTTACCAACGATGACAGAGTTGTTACCAGTATATGGTTCGAACTTCTCGAGAGTAGAATGCTGAGAGGTCATGTGAGCGGACGCACCGGAATCAAGGTACCAGTCGGAGGATGGCTCAGACACATTACAAGAAGCATTGAAGGCCTGAGCAAGTTGAGCAGTAGGAGAAATCCTGGAATTCAGAAAAATTGGGCACTTGTCAGCATAATGTTCACCTCGACACAACTGACAATGAGGCACGTAGGGTTTGCGCCCCCCACGCCCCCGTTAGGGTTCTGACCACCGTCAGCCTGAGAGGATGAGCCACGGCCTTGGTGCTGCCCGTACGAGCCGGACTGTCCATGGGAGCGTTGCTGACCTCCCCCGTACAAACTAGCACCACCACGGGATTGCTGATGTCCTCCACACTGCTGACCAAACATCCCGCCACCACCACGGGATTGCTGCGAACGAGAGCCACCGTCATTCGCCACGAAGGCAGCAGGAACGGATTGAGAAGCCCCTTCCATAGATTTCAGCATGATGTCATACTGTATAGCTTGATGCAGAATAGTCCGAAACGCAGGTACCAGATCCCTGGCCATACGAGTATCCGCAAACCCGGCGAATTGCAACCCCAAGCCACGAATGAACCAATGGGATTTATCTGAAGGTCAAGCAATTGCAGCCAATTGATCACAGATCGACTTAAACTTATGCTCGTACTCCTCAACGAACGTAGCATCTCGACGCAAGGAGAGAAGTTGTTCACGAAGCTGGTTCGCGTGAGACATGGAAGAATGAGAGAAGGTTTCTTCCAGCGCCAACCAAGCCGCACGGGATGTTGTGCAATCGTGGACCTCAGCAACAGCTTCTTCGGTGAGTGTTGAGACGATGACACTCAGTAGTTTCTGGTCTTTCTTACGCCACGTAGCGTAAGATGGGTTGGGAGAGATTGTGCCATCAGTAGCAGTGATCGTGAGAGACGGCACATCCGTCGTTCCGTCAATAAATTCCAACAAATCAAATGCTTCAATGATGGGTAGGGCTTGCCGTTTCCATGCCAAATAGTTGGTAGAGGAGAGGTGTATGCGGATCATTGCACTCATCGATGCAATCAGTATTGGATCAGTGGGGTTTGTTATCGCTATGAGGAGGAGGGACTCGATGGAATTACTGAACGATGGAGAGAAAGAGATAGGGAGATGAATGTAACCGAACCAGTTCACAGGAAGGAGAGCGGCCGGACGGGTCTAGGTCAGCGGCGATTGAGAAATTAGAAGAGAAGCGGCGGAAGGTTGTTTAGGGTTTGGATCGTGTTTAAGCTGATACCATGTATGAATAGTGAATATCACCCATAATTGTAGTGATAGGAGGACTCTTATGAAATAGAGAAAGATACAACAATATCTCCATAATTAGAGGAGATAAGGAAGACTAAGTACACGCCTAATTATACAACAATAAAATCACTACCATAAATAATTACAAGATTTAAAATTCAAATGGACTTTAATTGATTATCTCCAATAGGTGTTATAGTGCCACCAAACTCCAATTCGTTTACACCAGGGCTGGTCAATGCACCCTCAGTAGTACTCCATAAGATGGATCTTCCCCTATTCGACAACAACAAATCTACTATGAGGCTCACTCAGGTGGAACAATATTTTCTAGTTCATCTCACCTTTTTTGGGTGAATGGGTGCAAATGGTTGTGGTTACCATGTTCGTGCAATTATGATTTGTGCTCCATAGGTGCTTCATCAGGCACCCAACATTATGTGGATTCAATTCACACACGACCCGGAAAAATCAGAGTTTCCTATAGTGGAGCAGTACGCAGGGGGATGAAGTCAATTTCGACCTCAAATTCTCACTTCAGCCTTGAGGATAAGGTTGTTAGAATATGGGGAGAATTGATACAACTCGTATGTTTATATTTTTATAATTCGTCTAATTGGGCTTTTAATTAAGTTGAGTATTTATAATTATATAAGTACATAATAAATAAATGACTCATGTGCCTTATTACTTGGGACATAAGTTAGTGTTTAGACTTGAGTCTATTTAAAAAAAAAAAATCAAAAGTTATTATATTTGATTATAGAATTGTAGCAGTTTTGGCTTGTGATAGAGATTATTTTTTGTTGCGGAGATTCATTCTCTGTGGACTCTTTTGAAGATTTATTTCCATGTCTCCCTTTCCTTTAACTCTATCATAAAAATAGTGTTCCAATTTTGCTTACACCATGAGATAGTGTCCAAAAAAGCCCTCAGATTTATCATGAAATATTAAAGGGCACTACTACACATTTGAGCTTGGAGAGCTCCACTTGGACAGCCCTTTTTTCGAACAGCTCTCCAAATGGTTCCTTAGAGAGCGGTTCTATTAAAAAAAAAAAAACGGTTAAAAATCATTTGTCCAAGATCAGCCAGACGGCGGTTCATAAATCATTTGTGCAAGGGTAATAATGAGAGCGGTTTTGAACCGTTGTTGTTAAATAAGCTTGACAAATGGTTCATAACCGCTCTCCAAGTGAATTAATTTTTTTTTTTGTAAAGCTTTTATTTTTTGTTTTATTTTTTTGTTTTAATTTGTAAATTCTTTTTAGGTACAGTTCAAATATTTTATTCTTTAAATTCTCGTGTTATTTCTTTTTAATATTCGTCGTATATAAAGAAATTAACACAAACTCTTATGTAAAATTTGTTCATAATATTACTTGTTTAAATAGAAAAGTATTACTTGTTTAGATAGAAAGGTATAACTTGTTTAAAGAAAAGTATTACTTGTTTAGATGAAAAAGTATTACTTGTTTAAAGGAAAATATTACTTATTTAGATAGAAAAGTATTACTTGTTTAGAAGGTAAATTATTACAAGTTTAAAAGAAAGGTAGTATTTTTTTAAAAAAAATACAAGTAAAAAATATAATTTTAATTTAATTTAATTTAAATTTATATATAAAAAAAAATTATTATATAAAAATGTGATTGAATTAATAAATAAGATAATTGAAATAAAGAATTTAAAAAAAAATTGTAAGAAAAAATGATTTTTAGAACATATAGAATTAATTTCATTAAATAAATGCAAGAAAAGTATTACTTGTTTAGATGAAAAAGTATTACTTGTTTAAATAAAAGAATTACTTGTTTAAATAGAAAAATATTACTAGCTTGTTTAAATAGAAAGGTATAACTTGTTTAGAAGAAAAAGTATTACTTGTTTAAAGAAAAATATTACTTATTAAGATAAAAAAAAGTATATTACTTGTTTAGAAGGAAAAGTATTACAAGTTTAAAAGAAAGGTATGTAGTGTACTTTTAAAAAAAAACAAGTAAAAAATATAATTTTAATATAATTTAATTTAAATTTATATAAAAAAGTGTGATTGAATTAATAAATAAGATAATTGAAATAAAGAATTTAAAAAAAAATTGTAAAAAAACTGAATTCTAGGACATATAGAATTAATTTCATTAAAACTTAGAAAAAATTTAGTGTCCGAATGGAATTGATCCCATTTCCAGGCGCCCAAGGTCCCATGTTAGCCCCCCCATGGGAATAATCATTTAATAATTGCCTCAATTAATGGAAAACCTTGGTGGCTTTATATAAAAGATGTGAAAACCGCTCTCCAAGTGACCCTTGCAATGAGAGTTGAAAAAACCAAGTGACCTTTTTAATCTTGATTAAAAACCACTTGACAACGGGGTTTTCTTGGACAAATGGTTTTTATCGGTATCCAAGCTTGGACAATTTGTTATTTGGAAGCGGTTATAACAATTTCTCAAATGTTATTTTTCACAAATTGTCCAAATCCCAAATGTGTATTATTGGGGGTTTTATAGCTAAAAGATTAATTTGGAACACGTTTGTGGGTGTTGTGTCTGCTAAAATTTTATTTTGCTCCAATCAGTTTCAATTCCAATTTTATTAATTTTATTTTTATATTATTAATAATGTCAATAAAATAATATTACTATAAAATACTATAATTATTATTATACTAAAAAAATTTGAAATACTAAATAATATTATTATATATTATTTTCAATATACCGAAAATGTTATGTTATTTATATTTTCTTAATATTAAATATTTATATAACATAATAATGTAAGATTAAATAATGATATAATATTAATATAACTTGAATATTACTATTAGATATCATTATAACATAAATATTGATGTTAAATATTACTTAATATTCTTATTATTATTGTAACATCAATATTAATTATTCTTTTTTAATAATATTGAAATATTATTTTATTAACTACCAAATTTAAAAAAAATTATTATATTAATATTATAATAATAATATTTTGAATGCTGAAAGATTTAATATTTTATTTTCAAAATATTAACAATATCTTTTAATATAATAAAAATATGATTATATTAATATTATCATTGTAATATATAATAATATTAATATGGTAATAAACTCAAAATAAAAATATTATTATAATATGAATATTCATATTATATATTATTAAAATATTTTTCTAAATATTATTATTATAATGTTAATAATTACTCCCTCCGTCCCAAACTTGTCTGTACAATTTCAGTTTTGGTCCTCCCCAAACTCTTTTGTACATTTTCTTAAATGGCAAAACTCATTTTAATTCAAACCCTTCAAACACAATTTATTTATCATATGTCACTCACTTATACCCTCACACTTTATCGTTTTATCACCTCTAATATATATTATTCTATTTTACAATAAAGTAAAATTGTCTATTATAACATCAATACTTTATCACCTCAAATACTAATAAATAACTCTACATTAAATATCGGACACACAGTAATTGTACAAAAAAGTTTGAGATGGAGGGAGTATGTTTTATGAGTAAGATTTTAATAGTATTTTTTAATAGTACTATATTAAAAAGGTATTGTTAATATTAACGTTATTAATATTTAAAATGCAAATAATTTTTTGCCTTTTTCAAAAAAAATAAATATTTAAAATGCTAATAAAATATTTTTTGATATATTTTAATATTAAATTATTTATATTATTATATTATAAAATCTTAATACTAAATATAATATTGTAAATTTTCATCATATTAACTATTCAAAAGAGAAAAAAAATCACATCCAATCACGCTCTCATTTTCAACAGATCACATCATCTATAATCATTACACTTTTTTTCACATCCAACCACACTCTCATTTTTTATAGATATTCATCCAAAATATTTTTTTTTTCATAAAAATGGAAAATGAAAAAGTGATTACACATCTAAGCACACCCTTAGGTTTTCGTCTGAAATTTGAAATGAGGGGAAATTGAGGAGGTTTGTGGTAAAATCCCCCGTGTTGACGGCCACATGCATGTCACGTGAGTTTGTCGTTAGTTTTTTTAGCGTCGTTTGACCAAGCGGGACTTTATTTGCGAGATTGAAAAAATTTAGGGACCATTTTTGCAAAGAAAAAAAGTTGTGGGGACCACATTTGAAATGGTGGGACCATTTCGAAAGAAGTGTGTGTCCAGTGGGACCAAAAGTGCATTAACCATCGAACAGAGTGAACGGGAAGAATTGGCCGTCGGAGAAGGTTGGCGAGACAGATTGCTCGAGCACTGGATTTGTTTGTTTCTATTCGAAGAGTAGCCGTGAGTAGACTGAGATGAGTACAACACGGTAATGGGCATGTTTGGGGAATTTGTGATTTTGAGATCTTCAACTTCGAAAATAGACACGTAATGAAGAAAAAAGATGATATGTCAAGGAGACCAAGATATAAGGCGGAATTGATGGGAAAGATCTGATATATCTTTAAGAGAAAAAAAAAAAAGGGATAGTGTGGCTTTTGCCAAGAATTGCTCTTATATATACCATATAGAAAATATTAAAGGATATCTTATTCACAATTGGTAAGAATTATTTATACACATACAGTGAGGAAAATCGGTTATAAAGAACCAATGGGGACAAAGAAATTACAAGAAAATTCAATATACAAGTATGCTCTAGTATAAAATACCCTAAGCTCGAAATTCGGCTTGAACTAGGTCAAGCCTAAATTTTTAAGCTCGAATTCGGCTCGAACTCAACTTGATTATTTGTATAATTTTATAAAATATATTATTAGAATATAATTATATATATTTAGGAAAATTAATGGCATAATAGTAATTACTGTGCAAGCCCGATTAAGCTAGCGAGCCTTTGGAGCTGAGTACTTATGAGCTCGAACTCAAACTCGATAGCTACTCGAGTAGCTCGAACTCGACTCGATTCGATTATGCTCAAGTCGATTTCGATCTTTTTATGAGTTGAGCACAAATAGCTCAGGAGCAAACTTGACTCACTTACACCCTTAATTAGCTCTAATGGTTAAAACACAACTAGCTATACCGTGAGATTATAAATTCGAGTCATTATATAATCTTTAAAAAACTATTAAAAATTCTAACATGCATAGTTCAACTGAAGGATGAAACCGTTGGTTCACATAATCTTTCTCAATTCCCCCATTTTAAACAGGATAGGACTAGATTTGGAACTGATGTAAGTTATCAAATTTGGAGAAGAGTGGGAAATGAAAGTCCGTTTCTAAAGTCAGATGTGTTCCCCCATTTGATTTGAAGGTGTGTTGGACCAAACCATGGACATGTAATTTATACGAGGGGTAGAATAGTCATTTTGCACATGTCTATTTTAGTCTCAACATACATAAGAGCGTGTATATAAGGTTTATGGAGTGCAAGTAGTGTACTCATTAATGCACCCCAATCATTGACTAATATGTACTCTTTAATTCTCCTAATTAGGATCGAGCATCAATTACATTACATATAAGACAAATTCGGGTAGAGTAAGTGAATCAATTGAATTGAAACATTGAATTTATTTTGTATGGAATAAGTTGAACATTTAATATATATAAATAAATTGTACATTTTAAATTAACAAATTACACTTTTTAAAAATGTATTTGAACTGCACGAACAAAATAGTGCACATAAAATTTGCTCTAAAATTAATTTTGGAAACGATATATATGAATTTGCATTTATGACGTTCAGAGTTGTAATTCTAATAATAGAAAATTTAAATAATTTGGAGTGTATACTAAAATTAATTCAGACTTTTACGTTGATTTATAAATAAATTTCTATTATAGTCTGATTTAATAGTTATTATAACTTTAAATATATTTAATGTATAGAATTATTTTAATAAATATAGTAAATTATAAAATTATTTTACATAAAAATAAATTTATATATTTATAATATCATGAAAAGAAAACAAATCTATATAATTAAGAGGAAGTAATGCTATCAATGAATTTTATGTTGAGATATTCTATTTCCGATACAACACAACAATACGAAAGGTCAACACGATAATTCTTGGGCCTTTCCTATCTTGTCGAGGGGTGATTATACTCCTATTTTAATGTGAAGGTAATTTTTCAACACTACTCTAATACGATACGATACAATTTAGGAATTGCTTGCAAAAATTTACTCACTTGTTCAATATTTAATTTGAGCTTGGAGAGCTCAAGACAAATATTTTTTTGAAATTTTCCCTTGAGAATGGGATTTATTAAAAAAAAAAAGGTTAAAAACCGTTGTCCAAGATCAAATCTTAGACAACGGTTCATAATACGATACGGTTTTAGAAACCGTTGTCCAGTAAAAAGCTTGGAAGCGGTTCATAACCGCTCTCCAAGTGAATTTTTTTTTTTTTATAAAGATTGTATAATTACATATATCTTCATTGATTTTTTTTTTCTTACAATTTTTTTATTTCTAATTACACTAATCTTATTTTAAGTTTTAACTTCCAAAATTTCTAACTTTCTCATTATTAAATTTAGATCAATGTTATTTAACCACTCTAAAAATTCACTATCTCTTTTTTCGTAGTTCTTTTATTATTTTACATTTTTTTTATTTTTAATTAAAGTTTAATTAAAATTTTCAAATCTAATCTTAATGAAATTAATAATTTTTTTAAGAATTCCGTTTAACATGTGGGAATTACATTAACTTCTAAAATCCTTCATTGTATTTTTTCTCCTCCCTATTTTGTAACACTCTTTTCCATTCACATTAAATCACGGAAAATTTTCTTAAACAATTGTCTCTCTTCCATCCAACTTTAATAAATATTATTCACAAATATTAAATCATTGGCAGCAAATCAAATTCAAAGTTAGTTGAAAAAAATGGATTGAACCAAACCCATTTTGACTAAAAAACCAGAAAATAAATTTATGGACACTGTAAATTAAAGAAACCAAAACTCGTTGAAATATAGGAAGATGCACATTTAATGTTGTATTTGAAATTAAGGGTCAATTCAAAAGTTAATTTTAATTAAATTTTGTAAAGTACAAGTAAAAAATATAATTTTAATTTAATTTAATTTAATTTAAATTTAAATTTATATAAAAAATTATTATATAAAAATGTGATTGAATTAATAAATAAGATAATTGAAATAAAGAATTTTAAAAAAAAAAATTGTAAGAAAAAAACGATTTTTTAGAACATATAGAATTAAAAATTAAATAAAAAAAAAGCAAGTGCCCGGCGGAATCGATCCCTTTGCGCCAAGGTCCGTGCGGTTCGGTTCCCCATGGGAGGCGAATAATTGCCTCAATTAATTGGGACATTATATATGAGATCTTGGTATTTTTAAATGTTGATTTTTAAAAAAAAAAATTTATTAGACAGTTGTTGAAAAAGGGAGAAAAATGAAATTTGGACAAAAATTGCATTGTCTGTTCTAAAGCATTTTGTCAAAGAAAAACGGTTTTTTTCAATCGTTGTTTTCGACGGTGATCTTGGAGAGCGGTTATAACCGCTTCTCTGCCGTCATTTTTCACAAATTGTCCAAACCCAAATGTGTATTAGTGATTCTCTACTTTTTTTATTTACATGTCGTTTTAATTTTTTAAATTATTTTTTAAATAAATGTCGTTTTAGTATTTTATCCCTATTTATCTCATATTTACCTTTAATATTATAATTTCAAATTTTAAATTTCCTACAAATGTGACGTGTGTTTAATTTTTCAACAAATATTATTTATTGTTAAGAATATTTAAATAATATTAGTTAAAGATTAATTTTGGTAAAAAAAAATATCCTTAATTTGTCTTAAAAACCCTCAGAATGACATCTATTAAAAAAAAAAATAAGGAGTATTTAATAAGGGATTGGTTTAAAACTCCTGCTTTCCAAAATTACCTAAAATAATGATCATTAATTTAATTCATTGAAAACAACGTTAAATTACATTTTCTTTCTGTAATAGTACAAAGTTACAAATGTTAAATTACAATTACTTAAAAGGAAATTGGCTTTTAAATCGACTTTCTAATCACTGTTTTTTCTATTAAAAAAAAATCGACTTTAATCCCTTAAACACCCTTTATATACCCTCTCTCTTCACTGCCCACAACATCGGCCACCTTCTACAAAGACATGGAATTGAACGAGTCTGTTTTCATTTCTGAATCCCGCTCTTTTTCCTTTCAAAACATGGGGGGTGAGTTCTTCCTTAACCCAATTTTCTTACGTTTCTTCACCGCCTCTTTGCACTTAATTTTGTTTGTTATCGTATTCATTTATTGGCTTTACAAGAAACTTTGGTGTAACAGCGATGAAACCCAGAAACAGAATGATCGTAGAACTAGACTCTCGTACTATAGACCAACAATTGTTTCTTGTTTGAGTCTTTCGTTCTTTAATCTCACATTATGTTTGTTAGACCTATTCTATTGGTACAAAATTGGCTGGTCTGATGAAAAGATTGTAACTTTATCCGATTTGGGTGTGAAAACAGTAGCTTGGTTGCTTCTCTATCTTTTCTTGCAATTCCATTTCAAGAATTCGGGTGAAACTAAATACCCACTTGTTTATAAGGCTTTGGTGGGGGTTTTTCTTGCTTGTGTCTTGTTATTGCCTTGTAACGGACTTCTTATATTTCAAAAAGTACCATTATTCATCAACTCTGTTTTGGGCCTCTGATGTAGTGTCACTGGTAATGGGTTTTGTGTTCTGTTATATTGGGTTTTTGGGTAAGGAAAAAGATAATGATTCTATTCTTCAAGAGCCTCTTCTTAATGGTGTAGATAGTATTACTAGTGAGTCTAAGAGTCCTCCGAAAGGGGATGAAACTGTCACACCTTATGCCAAAGGTGGTTTCTTTAGTCTTTTCTCATTTTCTTGGGTTGGCCCTTTAATCTCTCTTGGCTACAAGAAAACATTAAACCTCGAGGATATTCCTCAGCTTGCTTTTCCTGATACCACCAAAGGGGCATTCCGAATTTTGAATAATAACCTTGAGGATAGTTGTAAAGAAAGTAACAGAGTCACCCCAATCATGTTAGCAAAGGGGTTGATTCTAACCATGTGGAGGGAGATTTTGGTATCTGCGGTATACGTCCTTGTATTCACATTTGCTTCCTATGTTGGCCCATACCTCATTGATAACTTTGTTCAATACTTGAATGGAAATAGACATTTTAAAAATGAGGGCTATGTGTTAGTTTCTGCATTTTTTGTAGCAAAGTTGTGCGAATGTTTCGCGCAAAGACATTGCTCCTTTAAGGTGCAGCAAGCTGGGTATAGGGCAAGAGCAGCATTGGTTGCCAAAGTGTACAACAAGGGGCTAACCCTGTCGTGCCAGTCGAAGCAGGGGCACACGACGGGTGAGATTATCAATTTCATGTCTGTAGATGCCGAGAGGATTGGCGACTTCAGTTGGTACATACATGATCCATGGATGATCGTTTTACAGGTCTTACTAGCGTTAATGATACTGTATAAAGACATCGGGATTGCTTCAGTAGCTGCACTTATTGCTACTATCTTTGTGATGTTAGCAAATTTCCCACTTGGGAAATTACAGGAGAAGTTTCAGGACGAGTTGATGAAATCGAAGGATAAAAGAATGAAGGCTACATCTGAAGTTTTGAGGAATATGAGGATTCTAAAGCTTCAAGCTTGGGAGTTGAAGTTTCTCTCCAAGATTATGGATCTTAGAAAAGTTGAAACAGGATGGTTGGGGAGGTATCTTTTCACTACAGCTGCCACGGCATTCGTTTTCTGGGGGGCTCCCACATTTGTTTCTGTGGTGACTTTTGGAACTTGTTTGCTGATGAAGATCCCACTCGAATCGGGAAGATACTATCTGCTTTAGCAACCTTTAGGATTCTTCAAGAGCCTATCTACAATCTTCCCGATACAATCGCCATGATTGTTCAAACCAAAGTTTCTCTTGGTCGAATTGCATCGTTTCTTTCTCTTGACGACCTGCAACCCGATTTAGTGGAGAAGCTTCCATTTAGTAGTTCAGAAACTGCTTTGGAGGTAATTGATGGGAACTTCTCATGGGACCCATCATCTCCTAGTCCTACATTGAAAGATATCATCTTTAGAGTGTCTCATGGCATGAGGGTTGCAATTTGTGGCACTGTTGGTTCTGGGAAATCGAGTTTACTTTCCTGTATTTTGGGCGAAATGGCTAAAATATCTGGGGTTATTAAGCTCACTGGGACGAAAGCGTATGTATCTCAGTCTCCTTGGATCCAAAGTGGAAAGATTGAAGATAATATCCTGTTTGGTAAAGAGATGGATAGAGAACGGTATAATAGGATTCTTAAAGCATGTTCACTGAATAAAGACCTGGAGATTCTCTCGTTTGGGGATCAAACTGTTGTTGGTGAACAAGGAATCAATCTAAGTGGTGGACAAAAGCAAAGGATACAAATTGCACGTGCACTTTATCAGGATGCTGACATTTATTTGTTGGATGATCCATTTAGTGCTGTGGATGCTCATACTGGAGCTCATCTTTTTAGTGTAAGTATATGTTCTTTCTTACAATTTCTATTTTCTACTGATACATATTCTTGTTTCATGATTACCTTTCTATTTGCAGGAATGCATTTTGGGGCTTCTGGATTCGAAAACTGTTATTTATGTTACGCACCAAGTGGAATTTTTGCCTGCTGCTGACTTGATTTTGGTGAGCTTTTCATCTTGGCAAATACTTCTATGCACTAGTTACACCATGCATCTTTAAATGGTATTAGTTGTGTAACTAAAAGGTATTAGTTTTTTTCACTAAACAATATTGGTTGTTTTCATTGAACAATATTAGTTGAGCACTAATTGCGCGGTGCAAATGGTGCACCCAAGTGTTACTCTTTCATCTTTGAATTTCTATCTTTTGTGCAAACCTTGATCAAGTAATTTGCTTATAATCTTTCAATCATCAGGTTATGAAAGACGGAAAAATCAAACAAGCTGGCAAGTACAATGATATTCTCAAATCTGGAAGTGACTTCATGGAACTTGTCGGAGCTCATGAGGAAGCTTTATCAGCTCTTGATTCCATTAGTGTGGAAGAAACGAGCTCGAAAAATGCTAAGCCTGTTTTGCAGAAACAGCAATCTCAAAGTAATGGAAATGATAAAGTAGACGAAACCAAGGGTCAGCTTGTCCAAGAAGAAGAAAGAGAGAAGGGATCTGTTGGATTATCAGTTTACTGGAAGTATATTAGAACAGCATATGGAGGACTTATAGCACCCGTTGCTTTGTTTGCACAGATTCTGTTCCAAATACTTCAAATTGGGAGCAATTACTGGATGGCGTGGGCAACTCCTGTGTCGAAGGATTCAACACCTCATGTTGGAGGCTCTACTCTTATCCTCGTCTACGTGGCATTATCAGTTGGAAGTGCACTTTGCATATTTGGCAGAGCATTAAGTGTTGCAGCTATTGGCTACAAGACAGCAAATATTCTGTTTAACAAAATGCATCAATGCATATTTCGTGCCCCTATGTCTTTCTTTGATTCCACCCCAAGTGGTCGAATTCTCAACAGAGTATGTCAAATTATGTTTTCATTTTTTTCTCAACACACTATTCAGTTTCAACTTCTTAGCTCATATTAGTTTTGTGTTGAGCCTAAGCTTTATTGATTCTTTTACAGGCTTCTACGGACCAAAGTACGGTGGATTTGAACATAGCTTCCATAATCATGTCATTTGTTTTTGCAATAATACAGCTTGTTGGAGTTATTGCTGTGATGTCACAAGTCGCATGGCAGGTCTTCATCGTTTTTATTCCGGTGATAGCAATTTGCATATGGTTGCAGGTATACTATTTTGTCTCTTCACGCCAAAGTAATACTGTTTCTGCATATGTTAGCATTAGGAGTAGGTCTTGTGTGAACCAAGTTCGCATGAACTCTCTTCGTCAAAGTAATACTGTTTAGCACGCGAAGAATCACGTTTTAAAAAATGCTTCAAAATCACCAAACGGTGATACTTCATATAGCAACAGTATTATTGAGTTCATAATTTTTTTTGTGAACCAAGTTCATAGAATTTTTTGTCTTTGATTGGATACTATTTAAGATTTTCTGTGATGACATGGTTGTTTAAGGTGTATCTACTATTTTCCCTCATTTTTAGACATTATAGTATCAATGATTTGTTGACTTTTATTTTCCAGCGATATTACATAGCTGCAGCACGAGAACTTGCTCGACTATGTGGGGTATGCAAAGCTCCAGTTATACAACACTTTTCTGAGACACTCACGGGATCCATCACGATTAGAGGTTTCGATCAGGAACAAAGATTTCGAGTTACATGCATGAAATTAATAGATGGATATTCGAGGCCCAAGTTTTACACTGGTGCTGCTATGGAATGGTTGTGCATTCGTCTGGACATGCTGTCCCTCCTGACGTTTGCCTTTTCTTTGATTTTCTTGATTTCTCTTCCAAAAGGAGCGATTGATCCAAGTGTTGCTGGTTTAGTCGTGACATATGGAATCAATTTAAATCAGTTGCAAGCATGGGTTGTGTGGAGTCTTTGCTTCATGGAAAATAGAATCATATCAGTCGAAAGAATACTTCAGTACACTTCTATTCCAAGCGAACCACCTCTTGTTGTAGAATCGAACAGACTGGAGAGTGGCTGGCCAGTACAAGGAGAAGTTAATATCCAAGATCTTCAGGTACTTTTTACTGGATAAAAACTTATATGGGACGGATCTCATTTACAATATTATTATGACCCAGGGGCATATGGGGCCTCAACTGAGATCCGTCCATGAATTGAACCGTCTCACACAAGACTCTTTCTTTTTACTGTTAAATCATTTAGACGAGATTTGTGTATTTCTGCTGATGATAATTTATTTGTAGGTTCGATATGGCCCCCACATGCCTTTTGTGTTACGAGGCCTTACGTGTACTTTCTTTGGAGGGAAGAGGACTGGAATAGTAGGCAGGACAGGAAGTGGTAAATCAACTCTTATTCAAACCCTCTTCCGAATTGTTGAACCCACAGTTGGACAGATATTGATCGATGGTATCAATATCTCATCTATCGGATTGCATGATTTACGACCTAGATTAAGCATAATCCCACAGGATCCCACCATGTTTGAAGGTACTGTTCGGAATAACTTGGATCCCCTTGAAGAGTATACAGATGAACAAATATGGGAGGTATGTAAAGTTTTAATAGATCGATTACAAAATTCCATCTTTCGACTGAATATATTTAGATTAATCTTCTTCCATTTCCTCAGGTGCTCGATAAATGCCAGCTAGGTGATGGCGTCCGGAAAAAGGCAGAGAAGCTGGATTCTGCAGGTTCACCTCATTCACCAATTTTTTCAACATAAAATCATTTCATTCCATATGATATTTAACTACCAAACTAATACCTTTTAGCAAAAAAACTAATACCTTTTAGAAAAACAACTAATACTGCATAAAGTTTTCGTCTTGATTATTTACCAACTTTAACTATCCAGTTTCTGAGAATGGAGAGAATTGGAGTGTTGGGCAAAGGCAGCTTGTTTGCCTTGGGCGCGTGCTGCTAAATAAACGCAAGGTTCTTGTGCTCGACGAGGCAACTGCATCAGTCGACACAGCCACTGATAATCTGATCCAACAAACCCTCAAGAATCATTTCAAAAACTCGACAGTGATAACAATCGCACACAGAATAACATCTGTACTCGACAGTGATATGGTTTTACTGTTAGATAATGGTATGCATACATACATTTCTCTTAATTTAACAAACTTTTACAGCTCTGGATCGACTTTTAATTGGCTATATATTTGCATGGTGCAGGGCTTGTTAAGGAACATGATTCTCCAGCAAAGTTGTTAGAAGACAAGTCATCGTCTTTTGCAAAGCTTGTAGCAGAATACAGCATGAGGTCAAGTTCCAGTTTTGAGAATCTTTCTAATACAAGAACGGTGTCCTAGTGATGATGACAAAATCTGTCAAAAAATCCTGGGTGCATTAATTTAAGTTTGTACTTCATCAGTTTATGTAACACTATAAATTTGGAATCAGGACGACTTATTAAGCATAGACTCTTGAACCAGGGTATGAATGTTAATCTTCTTATCATTCATATATGCACAAGGATGGATTTAAGGCCTTCTGAATTTTTAAAATTTTCTACTATATATGCAAAAAAAATATAAATATATATACACTTATAATTTGTAAAAGTTTACCTTAAATTTTAACTATGCATGTCCTTTAAAATGTTATTCTAGGTTTGTCAGTTGTCACTACATATGCACACGAAATAAATACAAAGTAAGACCCTCCAACAAAATTTAATCCATATATTTCAAAGTTTGACAGGAAAACATAAAAATACAATGAGAAGACCCATTTTTGTCCTTATATTTTGTGGATTTTGCCTGGAGTTTACTATGGTGATGCTAAAATGCTGAGAAATAAGGCGTAAATACCATAGCCGGAGGAAATCCAATGGAACTCGTAAATTTACTAATACAATTAATTTAAGAATTAAAGACTCCCAGGTTCAAGAAAGTCCAATAAAAGATTTTGAGGTCCAACTTATTTTTTTAATGGCTCAGGTTACTAACACCTACACATTTTGTAAATACACCACCTTGTAACATTTTTTGAAAAAATAGACACATAAAATGTGAAAATTACCCTTTTAAATTTCCTTCCCCAATCAAACAAATTGGGGAACGGATCCTCACACGAGCAATTTTTCTTCAAAATATCACCATCTTCTATTTCTCTCAAACCCAACAATTTTTTCTCAAGGTAAATTTCCGCCGGCCAATTTGATTGGAAATCGCCACCCCACTCCACCGGAATTTCATATGCCGCTCAACTCCATCGAAAATTCGAAATTGAAGTTTGCTTGAGATTCTTCCATCCGCCACTCAATTTATCAAATAGTGAAGTTTGATTTCAGAAAGCATATGACATGAATTTTACTTGAGATGTTAAGATAGAGAATTGGGGAAAAAAATCAAAATAAATTTTTTGAATCTGAAAGTTGTTACTGATTTAGAAAATGCTTGAGTTTGATTATTTGGACATCTGTTTGCTTTCACCTCTGCCCATCGAGGCGGCGGCAGTGGACACGGAATAGATGGCGAGCGGCGGCAAGCGAGGCGACGACGGCAGACGCTGGCGAGGCTAGTGGCGGCGGCAGGAAGGGCGACGATGACGGACTCTGGACAGGCGACGGCGACGCGGGCTAGCAGCAACGGCGGCAGACGCTGGAGAGGCGAGTGGCGGCGGCAGGCAGGGCGACGATGGCGGACGCTGGCGAGGCGACGGCGACGCGGGCGGCGGAAGAGAGGTGTATCAAGGGTGGTTGTTTTAAAACTGAGAGGAAGAATAGAACCGAATTATAATTTGGGTAATTTGGGAAAATGAGAGGAGTGCATTAATCAATATTAGTAGTGTATTAATTCAAATAGTGTATTTACTAAAACGGATGGCATGAGTAACCTGAGTCTTTTTAATTACTTAAAGGTCCAAAATGAGTCTTGAAAAGCCCAAAATGGGCCCCAACCCTAATATCGGCCGCCCAACTCACTATCATCTTCACTCTCTCTCTCTCAACTTCTCATTTATTTCTCTCCAACACAAGTGTCCAGCGGCCCACCACCCAACTTGTAGATGGCGGCGCCACCACACTCCAACACAGCGGCCCACCACACTGCATGACGACGGCGAGAATCGAGACGGCGGTGGTGGTGAAGTCGAGATCGTGGAAATCGAGGTCGCTGCGGATGCTGGAGCAGACGGTTTCCCATAGATCGACGGTGAGGCGCGAGGCGCGTGGATTGGATTAGGTTGAAGGCGAGCTTTTTGGAGGCGGGGGAGGCGACGATCTCCTCCACGGCGGATTTGGCAATGACGGAGATGTCTCTACCGGCGGCGGATTCCTACAGCGCTTGGAGTAACGCGCTGGATTGGAGGAGCGCGTCGTTGGAGCGGAGGTCCGCTTGGATCTGAGCGAATAGTATGTCCATCTTCAAGGTCCAGCGAATTTTGAATTTTTTAGCATCAAATTGGGGTTGTATATTTTTTCTTCAAGGTCCATACTTTCTCTCTCATCACCCACTACCACCTGCACGCTGCCGCCGCCACCACCTGCAGCACGCCTCTCCCCACCTCTCCGCATAGAAAAAAAAAATTCAGATTTGTAGCTCCTCCCCAACCTCTCTGCATACAAAAAAAAAAAACTCACACACCCAACTCCAATTTTGAACAGATCTGGCGATTTGTCGGCACGGCTGCAACGCTGGCGACGTCTCAATTGAAGCAGAAGGGAGTTCATCTTATTTTCTGATTATTGTTAATTTTTCAGCAGATTTTGTTTTTAGCATCAAATTGGGGTTGTATATTTTTTTTGTGGGAATTTCAATTTTTTTTTTAAAATGTGAATTTCAAACAATTTTTTGATGTTTTTAGTTAAATGAAGTATCTTGATGATGATTCTAATTTTTTTTTTTGCCAATTTAAAATTGCGGCATTTTTTTTAGATAAAAATTTGGTGGATTAAGGAAATTTGGTTGAAAGATGACCAAAGATAATGGAGTTCGATTAACTAAAATCTGGAGCCCAAGAAGATTTTTTTGATTAAAAATTATGAACAGGATCATGAAAAAAGGGTTCAAAAATTTTGAAAGTTCATGAAATATTATGCATCTGTTCATGTCGATAATAAAAATCACAATTTTCTTTGAAAAGAAAACGAAGATGAATTATTTTTTCCTTTTTAATTTATATTCAAATTCTATTTCTAACCATACAATTTCTAAAGATTTCACTAGTAACTAAAACAAAGATGAATACATTTATTTCTATTTCTCCTATATTTTGTACCAAAAATCTTATACGAAAACATCTCCTAACAAAAAAAAAAATTGGGGGAAGATTTTAGGTGGAATACACCCCATTAAATCAACCTCTCTTAAAAGAATGCTCTTGAAAAAAAAAAGAAAACTCAAACACCTAATTCCAATTTTTTTTGAACAAAAGTAACCGGTTTCAAGATTATTGGGAAGAGGAGTGAGAAATTCGGAGGTGGCGTGTGAATGTGAGATGGTTGTCATCTCAAACAATAAATTTTCAACGATTATTTTTCTCAATTAAAGACACTTAATGAAGGAGGGAGTTCATCTTATTTTTTCGATTATTGTTAATTTTTTCAGCAATAGATTGTTGTCGAAATTTCTAGTTTTTTCACTTGTATAAAATGGTTGCCCATTTTTTTGTATATTTTTGTGTCTAAATTGTTCAGTTTTTTGGAACTTGGGGATGATGGCTGCCCAATTTTTGTGTGCCCAAATATGTGTTTTTTTTTTTTTTTGTTTTTAGTTATCGGGTTTGTGGTTTGGTGGTATCTTGATTTGGTTGAAGATCTATGAATAGGTTTTTTTTATTTGTTTTTTTTATTTTACATATATTCGGTAGCATGATTTTTTTTTTAGATTTTTGATTTGAAATTTGTAATTTTTGGATGGAGGAGGAAATTTTTTTGAAAGATGATACATTTTTTGTAAGAGATAGTAAAATTTTTAATTTTAGATATGTATATGTAAATGATGGAGTTATAGATGATTTTCTTCCTATTTTTCTAATTTCATGGAGTTTTGCTTGGAAGAAGATGAAGATGAATGATTAAAAATTATGAACAGGTTCATGAAATTATAAGGGTTCAAAAATTTATGAACGAGTTCATGAAATATTATGCATCTGTTCATGTCGATAGATAAGAAGATCTACAATTTTCTTCTGAAAAGAAAACGAAGATGAATGTAATTTTTTGAATTTTTAGATTTATATTCAAATATGTAAATATTTGTAAATTTTCAATTTTAAATATAAAGATTTCAACTAGTAAGTAAAACAAAGATGAATACATTTATTTCTATTTCTCCTATATTTTGTACCAAAAATCTTATACGAAAAGACGACTAACAAAAATAAGTAAATTGGGGGAAGAAACATGTAGGTGGAATAAACCCCATTAAATCTGGTCAAATTTACTTAAAAGAATGCTCTTGAAATGACTTTAAAAGAATGCTCCTTAAATGTCTAATTTGGTTGATTTTTGGTGAGAGAAACAAAAGTAACCGGTTTCAAGATTATTGGGAAGAGGAGTGAGAAATTGAGATGGTTGTCATCTCAAACAGTAAATTTTCAGCGGTTTTCTTTTTTCCAAAGCCTAAAGACACTTAATGAAGTGAGGGTAGTAATGTATTTGTAGGTCTCACTTTGGACCTACTAGTATTAGTTCAAATTCTATGGACCTAATAGTTATAGTAGGGACCAAAATGGACCCCTAAGTTTTTCACTTGTATAAAATTGTTGGAACTTGATTTGCTATATTCATGGTATAAAATTGTGGGGAAATTCAAATTTGATTTGCTAGTTTGTTGGATCTTGGAAAGGATAAATTTGTGCAAGTTTTTTGCACTTTTGTGGATTGGCATTTACTTGTGATTCAGTGTTTAATATGTGTTTGTTGTTTGTTTGCAATATTTTTTATCTGGGTTTGTGAATTTGGAAATGCAGAGGTTGTGATTTTTTTTTAATCTGGTTGAAGATGGAGGATCTGAATAGGTTTATCAATCGATGAACATATGCATTTTTTTTTTTGCATATATTCGTGCATGTTCATGTTGAAGATATGTACATTTTTAAACTTAGAAGATGATATGTAATTTTTTGGATTTAAATGTGTAATTTTTTATTTTTATGCATTTTTTGTAAGACTTATGTATATGTAAATATTTTGAATTTTAGATATGTATATGTAAATATTTGGATTTTTTGTCAATTTGGATATGAAAATTTTAATTTATAGATGAAATAAGATGCACATATGCATATCTTCCTATTTTCTAATTTCATCTACTTTTTTAAGGGGAAGACAAGAATAAGAATTGAAAATTGGAGATGTGACATAAAAAAATAGACAAAATTTAAAAATAGGAGAGTGGGGGAAAGTAAGGGTGTTCTTGTCTTTTTAAACATGATTTTGGACCTCATAGTAAATAAAAAAAAATCTTGCACCTATTAGTACTAAGGTGTCCTATTTTGGAGTGAAAAGTTACTCACTGTTAATTTAAGAGTGGATTTTATGTACACTTAGTTCACAGTATGCTCATAGTGCATTTTAGAATCGTTCGACTTGTTATACTGAAAAGTGAACTTATTTACATTGTGTCACGACCACCTTTATTTAACCCCACTTAATATGAATATAAATATAATTCAACCTGTAACCCTGGTATAATTTTTTTTTCCTGAACTACATAACATCAAGATCGTTTCACACTCAAAATAACATATTCACATTCATATATATATAACAGATACCAATAAACCAACCATCCAAAATCAAACCCCAAGTCAAAACAATAACGATTCATAATCAAACTCCAAGCCAACACACACTAGTACGTACAAACCCTAATAACATGACATAAGATAAGACATATCCCAAAAGAGAGAATATAACAAAAAGCAAAAAATGCGAAATGTGCTTCCATGCATGCGCTAAAATGCTTCGACGCTATCCTCGCTTTGTGTGATCAACGAAGATATGTTGATTAGCAGTCGTCATCTATGTACCACGACACAAAAAAAACACGAACTTGTTATAAAAAGAACGCAATAAACACGTCACTCCACATCAGGATTACCTACAATGCATAAACTACGTGAGATAAATCTCAGTAAGCAGAAATTATGCATGACATCAAATTGTTTAGAAAATCTTCTCTTAAACTTTCTTTTTGAAATCACCTTACTCATTTCTAATCACCCTATCAATTTCTACTCATACTATCCATTTCTATTCACCCTATTCATTTATGTTCATTCTATCTATTTATATTCACCCTATCTATTTCTATTTGTCCTATCAATTTCTAATCACCCTATCAATTTCTACTCCTCCAATCTATTTATATTCATCATATCATTTTCTACTCATTCTATCCATTTCAATCACCCTATTCATTTCTAATTACCCTATTCATCTCTACTTATCCTATCAATTTATATTCACACTATCAATTTCTAATCACCCTATCCATTTCTATTCACCTAATTCATTTGAGTGGATGACTCTTAGGTCCAAAACCCACCTCTAAAATACTACTCCCTCCTCCCAAATTTTAGGTTTTTTCTTTTTATATTTTTTTTTGTCCCAATCTTTATAGGTTTTTTTCCTAAAATGGAAATGAAAAATTTTATCACTTCACTTTATCATTTTATCACATAAAATACTAATAAACAACTCATTTTCTACCCCCAACTACCCCATCACTTTATCACTTTATCATATAAAAATATTAATAAACATCCATTTCAATCTATTCACTATTCCCTATTCAAATCCTATCAATTTCTATTCACAAAATTTCTAAACCCTATCCATTTCTATTCACCTAATTCAAAAAATGTGGATGACGGAGGTAGTATTAGGTTCATCTTTTTAAACATTACTCTTAAGTCCAAAACATCATATTAAAAGACATATTTACTCTTATTTATTATTCTTTCTTTTTCTTCTCATCTCTCTTTCTTTCTCACTATTTCTTCATTTTTTTCAGCATTCTTCCTTGTCATTTTTGACTGTTTTCTATTTTTCTTTTCACCAACTTGCTCCATCACCCAAAAACCATCCCCCCAATTCATTTTTGCCGATTTTGTTACTCAAATTGTTTACCAATCTCAAAATTGTTTAAAATTTCTATATTTTTTTCTGCCGATTCATTTCTGCGTTTTTTTCAAATTATTTATCAATCTCAAAATTAAAAGAGTTGCAAGTTTCATATCTAAAAATTAAAATCTCAAAATTCATATAAAAATTAGAATATTACAGAAATTTACATATTAAAATTGAAAAAATATAAATATTTACATATCTAAAACCTACAATTACAATCTCAAACTTTACATATCATCATTTTTATTACGACATGAACATGTTCATCAAAACACATGAACATGTTCATAATAAACATGAACAGGTTCATCTCCGATTTCAGATTCTCACCCTTAGAAATTTACAAACTCAGATCTTCATAAAATGGATCTTCAAATCTTCAACAAAACTTCCATATCAATAACCCAGATCTTCATAAAAATCTTCAAATCTGCATTTTCACGCAATAAACTCACAACTTTCAAATTTCTTTAAAAATCTTTCAAATTTACTCAAAAATTTTACAAACTCTTCAAACTAAATCGAGAACCAAGCAAAGAAAATCTATTAAAAAAAACCACACCAGAAAATTTATTAAAATTTGTTCTTCGCTGAAAAAACCCAGCGAAAATTTGTTAAAAACTCCAAAAAATTTGTTCTTCGCTTACAGTATCGACGCCAAACCTCATTCGATACATCAAGGCCTCGATTCCTGCTGATAACGAGATGGAGAACATGACTTTGTTCTTCGTTGAACTCAGTCTCACGAAGTACTCGCTGGTTTTGGGCTGAGGGCGGCGGCAGTGGCGTGGCTATGGTGGCCGTCGCCGCCGCCGCGGCGATTTGAGAGATAGAGGTTGGAGCGGGGGTGGAGCGATTTGAGATTGCAGCAGGGGAGGGGGGTGGAGCGGTCGGTTCTCTAGGTGGGGGGGAGCCGCTGCGGCGGGGAGGGTGGTGGCGATTTTTTAGGGTTTTAGGGTGTCCATTTAGGTTTGCAGATTTTGAATTGAGAGAGAGAGTGATTTCTTGAATGTTGTAAGGAGAGATAAAGAATCTTAATATTGTGGTGGAAAAAGGACGTGGGTTTTTCTATTTTTGATTTTGATATTATTAAATATTAATTTATCTCTCAAACTAATTAAAGGTATAAGGATAAATAAACACACATATTTTGGATCTACTAGTAATTATATAAAGGTATGGACCTAAGAGTAATCAACACCCTATAGATGGACCTAAGAGTAATTAATTCTATTAATTTTTAATCACCTTATCAATTCTACCCATCCTATCAATTTCTAACCACCATATCAATTTCTATTTATCCTATCCATTTCTACTCATTATATTCATTTAATATCTCACAAAACTCACATTTCATTGAACTCACAGGTTCAATCCACAATAACTATAAAACTCATATGTTCATTTCATAACAATTATTGAACTCACAAGTTCATTCCATGATAATCACTGAACAATAATCAAATATAATTATACATTTAATACTCTTGTATCACCAATCAAATATAAATCATTCACAAAATATTAAGTTTATGCATTGTAGTTGCAGATGAATTTCTACTTACCTCGAATCCGCGCAATATCACTATCTTAAACTCCTAAACTGCCTTAACGAGCTTAACTTTGTCTGTTACACAACCCCGGTGTCTATCACCTCGAATTCTCCTCCTTCCTCCCTCTTTTTCCCTTCTTTTCTTTTTCCCTTTTTTTTGTTTTCTTTCTTCTTCCTTTTTCGTATGCACTTCTCTAATCTTCTCTGTGTGTGAATTTGCTCCTTGCATATTAAAAACTTGGGAGGTGTGAAAGTGTCTTGATGAGAACCGCGATTTGGGAACAAGATAAATTCGTTGCCCTAGCGCAGGCTAGCAGGAGAACAAATATAAAACACAATAAAATCGACGCCCTGGCTCAGGCCAGCAGGAGAACGATTAGTTTTGACAAAATTGCCAAAATAAAAATACTATTCTTCATTCATTCATTATCATGAAAAAAACGTTCAACACATATTTAAAGGAAAAAAGGACTAAAAATTTACCTAAAAGGACCAAATCTAGCAAATCTATCTAACAGACTCGATAACTATGAAATTAAAGGATAAAAACTGAAAATTAAATAAATAAATAATAAATTTAGGAAAATCTTGTTAATCTTGAATAATCTTGTGATCTTGCCATATCTTGCGTAATATAGGACAATATCTTTGATGATGCTAATCTGGGACAATTTCGCAAATAATCTTGCACGTATTCTTGGGTCCAAAGCCCTTATTCGCACCATTCTCATCTCCTTCAAGATCGTCGAGGACATCGACGCTCTCTCATCGAGCCTAAATGCTCCCCTTCATTTAATCGTTGACTGCTTGCCACCAAATAATTGAGTTCAAAATTATCAGTTGTTCGGGTTTGACCAAAAATCTTTAGACAATAGCGTGGATTTTTCATAGTACTGCCAACAAAATAACTATAATTAATTATAAAATAATAATTATTATTATGGGAGCCAAAACCTTTATCATCAATTAGGCGAATTTCGTCAAACACCGTATCAAGGCCCCAAAAATCTGCAGTGTTATCAACTTTCGTATCAAGAACTTGGTATTTCTTGCCTTCGGGCTCGGTGTCATAAACGAGAAACACGGAATCACTTATGGGTTGGTCTTCCTCTTCATCATAAATAGATGATCCATCATAATATGGAGATTCAGTAAAACTGTCCATCTCATCAGAAGTAAAATGCCCAAAGCTCTCCTTATTATTCCAAAGCTCAAACCCTTCCAAAAAATTAAGTAACCCATCTTCACAAAAATAATCAAACGAATTATCGGGCTCAAACTGACAAATTTCTTCATCCCAAGTAGGAGGCCCAATTGGCTCATTCCTATTCTCCACATAAGTAAGCCAGAGATTGGCATCATACTCAGGCCCATCAGAAAAAAATGGTCCAAACTCAACAATACAGTCAAAATAAGTCAAGTTCAAAATTATTAAGACTACCATAAAAATCAAAAGGGCCAACAATTTTATTAACATTACCAATCTGTGCATGCCCAAGCTGCTGTGAGTGAATACCCGGCCCATTCTGCGAAACATTAGACTTGAAGTCAGGAAGAAGCCCAAATTGGTGGATTAGGGCAGTAGATGTGTGCAGCGCGAGGGAACCTGGGTGCACGGATGAATCCTCTATCGCACTAGTTACGGGGGGTGGTGGTGGTGGATGGCTGTTGAGTTGTGAATGATGATAGTGGTGGTTAGACGGTGACGCCGTGAGGCTGTCCTCTCCGGTGAGGACGAGGACCGGTGCGGGTATTTTTCCGACGAAGAATGAGAAACAGATCCCTTCTTCCCCTTATCTAATTTTGCAAGCCTGCGCTTTATCTTTTCTACCTTCGCCATTTCCGCATCAAGCTTCACATTGATGTTTGCCATACTGATTTTGATATCCTCCACATCGGTCTCCAACGATTCAATTCGTTCACCATTGGTTTTTGACATGGTAGCAATTTACCATCGCGATTCTCAGATGCTCTCAATGAAAGCACCAATTTAATGAGAACCGTGATTTGGGAACAAGATAAATTCATCGCCCTAGCGCAGGCTAGCAGGAGAACAAATATAAAATACAATAAAATCAACGCTCTGGCTCAGGCCAGCAGGCTAACAGAAGAACGAATATAAAATACAATAAAATCAACGCTCAGGCTCAGGCCAGCAGGAGAACGATTAGTTTTGACAAAATTGCCAAAGCAAAAATACTATTCTTCATTCATTCATTATCATGAAAAAAACGTTCAACACATATTTAAAGGAAAAAATGACTAAAAATTTGTCTAAAAGGACCAAATCTAACAAATATATCTAACCGACTCGATAACTATGAAATTAAAGGATAAAAACTGAAAATTAAATAAATAAATAATAAATCTAGGAAAATCTTGTTAATCTTGAATAATTTTGTGATCTTGCCATATCTTGCGAAATAGGGGACAATATTTTTGAAGATGATAAATCTGAGACAATTTCGCGAATAATCTTACACGTATTCTTGGATCCAAATCCCTTATTCGCATCATGTCTCCACGACACCGCCTCTCTTTTCCTTCCAAGGTAAGTTTCTTCACTTTTTTTTTTATTTATTAAATAATATTAGTATATTATCTAATTTGAGCACCCCTAACGCATATATGTAGGAATTTTATGATATTAGGCTCCTACCGCCTTATAATATTATTATTGCTACTATATTATTATATTATTACCTCTATTAACATTAGTATAACAAAGACTTAGGGTCCGCTTGGTTGGGGTAATGGAAATGGGTAATGAGAATTATTTTTATTGATGTTGTTTGGTAGTTTTGATATATAAGCAATGGGAATATAAGTAAACAATTGATTACCCTTGCTCACTCCACCCACATCACATGATACCCATTGTTGATGTTGTAACCAAGCAATAACAATGCAATCAATACAGTAATACAGATTTGAGCTTAGACAACTGTTAAAAATGACCTTAGACAGAGGTTATAAGGGTTGTCCAATTAACAACTGTCTAAGCTTAGACAGCTGTTAAAAAATCGTTGTCTAAAAAGAGGCCTTAGACAACGGTTCTGAACCGAATTGCAAGGTACCACTTTGGACAGCGGTTTTCAACCACTGTCTAATATATACATTTTTTAATAAATTTTTTTATTATATTAAATAGACAGTGGTTTATAACCGTTGTCCAATACAAATTTTTTTTATAATTAATATATATTTTAAATATCCTGTTTATACAAAGTCAAAACCAAAAACCAAAACTTATACCACTATAATATATATCGTCAAATACCAAAATATCAAATAAATAAACATACACATCATGAAATAAATAAACATACACATCATAAACATATGTCCAGTCCAATATACACCAAAAACATGAAATATCATCACAAATATATAAGTTAATTACACGCTACCAAAAGTTATACCACTTTAATTATAATTATACAAGAACCGATTATAAAGATACCCCGTCCAATCTCTTTTCCATTTCTCCATTCTTTTGTTGGAATAAGTCTTGAGCGGACGTTCATAGACAAACTGCAAACAATGATCAATCAATATAGTTAGATATATAGTATATGAATTTTTATTCAATCAATAATAATTTAAATAAATCGATAAATTGACTTACATTGTTAGGAATCGTCGTTTGATAAGCGCATATTATATCTTCAATATAGCAACACACAAAATGTCCACAATGGTCATCATCTTGTTGCCTCGGAACCTATTGATTAGCAATTATAAGCACGTATTACAATTATGATTATTTTCTATTAATTTGATAACTTACTAAATTAAATTTACCTTAATATTTGTCCAGCTCACTTTAAACAAATTAGATCTTGAGCCTTGATTCGGAAGGCGACTCCGATACATCGTCATCACACTATTATTATTATAATTAAAAAATAAAAATAGATTAAATATGCATAATTTTAAAAGTAAAACAAATCATTATATTAGAATATTAAAAATGAACTTACGCTTCCATGTATGACGTGAGATCAGGGAGATTTGCAGTCACCCCATTCACAGTTGGGTCCATAAAAAACACACTTAATGTATTCATATTTATGGCGACCAACACCCAATGTTCCCTATATTATATTAAGAATATTAAAATTAACTGCAAATTTAGCATATGTGCAAATATAATATTATGAATACAAATTTTAACGAAATATTTATTGTACTCACCCCACATTTGTTGGCCAAAAAATGAGATGTTCTCTCCCAGTATGACTCAGCATATGTTCAACTATCCCCTCCATGCCCTGTGCCCTATCACCCATTAAGCAAGACACTTGGGGGGAGACGAAGGAATACATTCCATATGCTCGGGCATCTCTAGAGAGATATACCTTACCCAAATATCTTTAACCAACATATATACGCTAATTAATATTTAAAAAGAAAATTAAACTATATAGAAAGTAAATAATGATAATTAATAAACATATATTTGAGGTAAAAGGTTATGGTGGTTGCACTCAACCACTCGTCGTTCAAGACTTCAAGCACATGCTCCCGAATGATGTATTCTTCAAAAGCATCCCGGTGAAAGTGAGCACTCATCGGAATTGTGAGGGTATCGAAAGCATTGGACTCCACCATTATGATCACCGTAGTCTGTACGGTGTAGTCGTGATCTAAGTCTTCAGACAAGGGATAACCAAGTCTGCGCACACCAATAGTGGAGTCCCTCGTTCTCTCCCTCTGAATGTCTACGACACCCCTTGATTTCTCTTTAGCCTTTTGTGGTGATTTCTGTTTAGCCTTTTGTGGTGTCGGCAGTTTCTACAATCAATTTGCAACATTATTTAGAACGATAAATAAGATAATGAACTTTAATAACATATATTTTACCTTCATGGTGCGAGAGACCAAGTTGTTCGGTCATTCGATGAAGTGCCCGACCATTGTTCCGACTTTGACAGCATCATCTATCGGTTTTGGCATAGGTGAATCTTCTTCTCCGAGTACAGGTACATCGAGTGTGACCCTCACGAAACCAGGAGTGAGGGGACGACCATGAATCATTCCACAAGAGTTATTGTGCAACATTCCTGTGGCCACCAACCAAATAGGATCCTCCAAATAAATGTAGCATAAGGTCAGTGACTGTTCGAATATGATATTTAGTTAGAAAATTTTAATAGTCTTTAATTAAAACAAATGCTAGACACATCTGATACCTGGGAGATGTCATTTTGAAGTGCATCAATGAAGTCGTTCCTAGCATCAGCAGAAAACATAGCATCAGCGACACTATTTTCACAGCTTGCTCCACTCGACGACACCCCGTGACTCGATCTTCTCTCGGACCTCAAAAGTTCCACCTGTTTCGCCAACATGGCAACCTGTTCCGAAAGTCTATCTACCATATTCATGGCCGCAAGACTAGGTGCCATCGCCAATGATGCCTTCGTCACACCATATCCAGTACTTCGTAAGCAGTCGGGATGCTCCTAACGACCTAGAGACCGTCCAAGCAGATCATCAGTATCGATAATGCGGAGCTCGTCGGGCTTCATGGTCTGAGATATGCGCTCCTGAATCACAAAAGATTATTATTTAATTATTTGTTTAGAAATATTAGTTTGTAATTCAAAGATAAATTAATGGATAAATTACCACTTCTTCAATGATACGCTGTGTACTGGGATATGGAATATTCCCGTTTTGAGTCTTTCTAGTAGCCTGAAATAACTCGAAATGTGTAACAACAGGGGCACACTCTCCAGCTTTCTTTTCTTCTTCTTTCTACAATAGTGATGAACGTGTGCCTTTATTAGATATATTAAAAGTGAATACATAAAAAAAAAGTTAGGATTTTGATCTCACCAAATCTTCCCTTATGCGTGCATAACCTTTGGAAGATCCACGATATCGCGCCTCCATCGCCTTAGCTTGTTGACGATTTTTCTTACTTTGATCATACAGTGTAATAGAAATACAATAAACACTGAAAAACGTCATGCATTAGAAATAGAGGAAATGACATTAATCAAGTTTACCTGAAAATCATCAGCCATAACTCTACGCACAAACTCCTCCCAGTACGGGGCCACCATAGGGCTATTATCATAGAGCGAAGGCGGACTAGCCGAGTAATGACCAGTAGTAGGGTCATATGCTCTTTTTCTCAACCAAGACCGAAAATTCTTGGCCATCACCCCAGCTTGCATAAGTATTTGCTTCTTATTTGAATGGTCAAGGCCAGTCTATACGCATATAACACAATAATTTAGTTAATTTAGTAATCATACAATAACTTTCATAAGCATATAATTAACATATCGAAAGTTCATCCCATAGCGCTTCCTTAAAATGAGCCAGTTTGGGGCTACGCCAGTCCTTGGTTGGCAGCACGATAGGAATAACTATCCTGACTGCAGCCCCAAGGTAGAAGCATAATTTCTCACTCTTTTTCCCTATCGGCTGCCCATATTCATTGAATGATAACTGCAATAACGTAGTAATTAATTAGGTTCAACGATCAATCAATATAATTACAATTTCAACTGTTCAATTGTAATAAAATTACCTGAAATGTTTTTCCCTTGCTACGAGCTCTCTTCAAAGAAGTCGTCATGACTATACCCCTCGTGCGCTTCTCCCCAGAGCTACTAGTGGAGAGGAGTATCAGTGTCACCCTGTCCCAAGTCCTTTGTATGATGTCGATCATATGCATCATCATCTTCGGGATAATCTCCATGATAATCTCCATCATCTCCGGGGATAGGGCAAATAAGACATGATCCTGTAAACCATAAGAAACAACATTTAATAAACAAAAAAAATAACATTTAATAAAGCAGAAGAAACAACATTTAATAAATAAGAAGAAACAACATTAAATAAGTGTACATTTCTTTTTAGCACTTGTTTTTCTTTTTCGTTTTTTGGTTGAATTTTCTCGTTCATGACCATAAATGTTAACAAGATCTGGATTATCATATTCATCCTCATCTCTAATTATTCTCTGGTACGGACGTGGATTTGCAGGATCATCGAAAGAGGGTACAGAATGAGTGAAGTTCTGAAAAGGATCATCGATTGGGTCAACATCTTCATCAACGTGGTCGCTAATTTGGTAACTATTGTTAAATTTATTTGACAGAACCACAATGGACCATTTCTTATTAACTGGGTCGGGGACATAGAAAATTTATTGACCTTGACTGGCCATTATGTAAGGATCATCTTTGTATCCCACATTCTTCAAATCAACACGTACGAACCCAGAACTTTCAACTTGGACCTCGTTAGGGATCCTCACCAAACTACACTCGAAGATTGGTTGGCGTTGAACAACATAGTTGAGTTCCCATGACAATCTGTCCAAAGTAAGTAGTAATCGATTGATCCCCTGCAGTTGCAGTAATGGACTCCCCACTATTCTGCATTGTACTTGTGGCATCATGGTCTCTGGTATAAAATGTGTATCCGTTAATAAAATAACACTTGTATGAATACACATGTCTATCAGGCATTCTAGATAACCACTTAACTCTTTCTTTCACTGATTCTTTATCCTGCGACAACATATTTACTACATAACCATTGAACCAGTGAACAAACGTGCGATTGTGCTCAACTTCAATCCATGATCTATCTCTGGTAGGAAATGTCTCAACAAGTGTTTGCATGTGCAGGTCAATAAAAGGAAGCATGTTCATGTTAGTTCCTCCATACTAACACTTACAGGTTGACCACCGGTAATGTCTTCACCATCCATCCTATTGGTGTACCGGTAATTGGAAGTCCAATTGCATCGACATTCGGAATAAATTTAGACCAGTACTCGACTGCTTCTTATACTAAATAGCGTTCTGCAATGCATCCATCCGGCCTGGACATATTCATCACATATCCTTTGAGCACTTTCATATATCTCTCTACACCATACATCCATCGCATACGAGCAGGACCACACATCCTTATCTCGTGTACCAAATGAACGGTTAGGTGAACAATTATCAAAAAATGATGGAGGAAAATACATCTCAAGCTCACGGAGCGTCCCCACAATATGTCTCTGAAAACCAAGCTATTTTCTAGGATCTATGACCTTGCTACTCATTGCTTTGAAGAACCAACATAACTTTGTTATGGTTATGCTCACATTTTCAGGCAAGATAGAACGTATTGCAATGGGCAAGAAAGTCTCCATGATGACATGATAGTCATGCGATTTCAGATTCATCAGTCTCACGCCATCATCTGATACAAGTCTGTAGTGTCTGAAGTAACTCTTTTCTCTCATTGTTGGACAAGGTGTGTGCAGCAGGAGGTAAGAACGGTTTACCCCTTTCTCTAGGCACAGGTTTTAGTTCTGCTCTTATTCTCATATCAATCATATCCATTCTTGCATTGTAACCATCATTGGACTTCTTATCAGCTAGCAGAGTATTGAGCAAGCTGACACAAACCTTCTTCTCAACGTGCATTAGATCAATGAAGTGTCTAACATACAGCTCTTTCCAATAGGGCAATTGAAAAAAAAATTGATTCCTTCTTCCAACCGCTAGTGGGGACACTCTTTGAGAAGATCTTTCCGTACTGTGTGTTCATATTCTTCATCTCATTCAATACATCTGAACCTGACAATAAACGTGGTGCTTCATCTGTCTCGATTGTGTCATCGAGTGCATCAGCCATTGTTCTGTACTTATGTGTTGGGTCCAACCACCTCCTATGTCCCATATAAACGGTATTCCTACAATGACTCAAGCGAATGTGATGTGTCTTCTTGGTACAACAAGGACATGCATCAGCCCCCTTCACACTATATCCAGATAGATTCCCGTAAGCGGGAAAGTCATTGATAGTTCCAAACAACATGGTCTTCAACTTGAAATTCTCCTTTCTACAAGCATCATACACATTGACACCCTCATCCCACAGGAGCTTTAATTCCTCTATCAAAGGAGCCAGATATACATCTATGTTGTTACCAGGTTGATTGGGTTTTGATATCAACATAGACAGCATCATGTAAGTGCGCTTCATGCACAACTCAGGTGAAAGGTTATAAACTAACAGAATCACTAGTCATGTACTGTGGTTGGTACTTTGGATACCGAACGGATTCATTCTGTCAGTTGAGAGTGCAAGACGCAAGTGTCGTGGCTCGTTGCCAAATTTTGGATGTCTACATCGAATGTCTTCCACTGGGGTAAATCAGTAGGGAGTCTTAGCATTCCATCTTTGATCTTATCATCATGATGCCAAGTTAAATTTCTAGCATCCACAACACTACTATACATTCTCCTGAATCTTGGTATTAAGCCACACATTTGCAAGAGCATTCACATCCCAAAAACTAAATTAAACAACCTATATATATTCACATCTAAAGCAAGGGCTAAAAGAAAATCCAAAAACTATATAAACAAATTAAGGATTAATTCTTACCGTGAGAGGACGGACGGTGCGCGGCAAGGGCGTGGCGGCGGCGGCGGCGTGCAAGGGGGAGGGGGATGTCGTGCAACGTAGGAGGGTTTGGGAGAGAAAAAAAGCGGTCTGAATATTAATTTGATCTGCTGTGTTACGCGTTTAAATGGGGGAAAACTATTGAACATCGGTTTATAATAGCTGTTCAAAGGCTATTTTGAATGCGGTTTAAAATCGTTCTCCAAGTATACTTTGGAGAGCGGTTATCAACAGCTGTCTAAGAGTTTTGTTTGGACCGCTCTGTAAGAGTTTTTTTTTAAAAATCGATTAGGTAAAACCGCACTCCAAGTGATACTTTGGAGTGCGGTTATTAAAAAGGGTTGTCCAAGTGAAGTTGTCCAAGTTCAAATGTATAGTAGTGGTAACTCTTAGTGATTGACCCCTCAATGATACACATTACCATTACCATTTCATAGTCATACCAAGCGGGCCTTAAATTGGTAACCAATTTCCAACTATATTTAACCATAACTCCATTACCAAGTTTACTTGAACACCTATATATAATGTATACTCCTACCTTTTATTCATTACTAATTACCAAAATTATTCACATTAAATTTATATATTCGGTAACAAAATAATTTGCAGTGTGCACTCAAATATCGCTAAACCCCTATAAATTATTTTAGTGTTTTCTCACCACGAATCAAGTATGAGCACAACAAATAATTCAACTTTTAAAATAATTTAAACGCAGGATAAATAATGCAACATCATAAATGACACATAAATAATATTAAACCATAGATAATATAAAATGCATGCAAAACATGAAATATATTGACCAATGCATAGTATGAAGCGCGGGTATCACACATTGAACCGTGCAACTATTTTTAATATAAATAATTGTACGATTCAGTATAAATAAATTGCACTTTTCAGTAAAACGCGATTCTAAAATGCATTATGAGTGTGCGGTGCACCTGGATGCATACAACACCTAGTGTCCTTGAACAATCAATTTTTGTTTCAAAAATTCCTTGAACTATTCTTTTTTTAATTAAACCCTTAAAACTAAGAATTTTTGTTTCATGAGGACCCTAAACTATTTTTTTTAATATTTGTTTCATAAGGCACTTGTTTGACCATTTGTAAGATACTTTTTTTTTTTACGTGTCATATTTTAATAGAAAACATTAAGATGATTTAGAAAAATTTATGAATTTTCGTTACCTGAGACATCATGAAAAAGAGTGTATAATTTATATTTAAAAATAAAAAAGTGGTTTAGGGACCTTTTGAAACAAAAATTAATAGTTTAGGGGACTTTTAATGTATTATGTCAATTTAAAACTAACATGCTATGCATGATCAATATGCACATAATTAATGTATAATATAGTGTTTTATAACTCTTTTATATGAAAACAGATAAATTTTTTTTTTTAAATTAATCCACACATGAATCGAATATTAATGATGATTAGAATTTAGAAGTTATATATGTTGGGGTTCAAACAATATCCCACATCGGAAAAATATGGGAGGATCATGGGGTTTATTAAGATGGACACTATCTCAATTGGTATGAGGTCTTCTGGGAGATTCCCAAAAACAAATCCGTGCGGGCTCGGCCCAAAGCGGACAATATCATACCAATGCGGGGATTTTGGTCCATCCAGGGTCCTAACAGTGGTATCAGAGCCATGGTCCCAGACGAAACGGTGTGAAGCAGTCCCCGGTGTTAAACAAATAAGACGGTGAAGCCTTGGTGAAAAAAATGGGAGTCTCTATGAACTAGGCGGTGTTGACCTAGATAGAGCGGGTCGTCTGAGGGGAGGCTCGGTGGTCTTTGTTTGAGGGGAGGATTGTTGGGGTTCAAACAATATCCCACATTGGAAAAATATGAGAGGATCATGTGGTTTATTAGGATGGACACTATCTCAATTGGTATGAGGTCTTTTGGGAGATGCCCAAAAACAAATCCGTATGAGGTCTTTTGGGAGATGCCCAAAAACAAATCCGTGCGGGCTTGGCCCAAAGGACAATATCATACCAATGGGGGGATTTGGGTCCATCCAGGTCATAACAATATATTGTGATGACTCTCATATATCATACGAATTTTATTTTTATTTTCGGACTGAGTTTTCATTCTCTCTTGCTCCTGATCTCTCATGTTACAGAATACTTGAAAATACATTCATTGTTTTCTTAGCAAAAATAGGCATCTAATTATAATGCATATAATTAAGGCATTTAGATCGTGGAAGATAAAAGCAATTCGTAAATCAATCATGTGGAAAGCATAATATTATGTATTGTACGTTGATTGCATGATTTATTAGATTTCAACTCCAAATAACATCCGCTGACCGATGATAACATTAAATCTGTAATCATGGTTAGTTTTCTTTTCTTCTTATTTTTTATCTGCATATTGGTTCACCACGCTAAGGATCAATTTCTTATCTATTTTTTAGTGTTAGACTCATTATTTTATTTTGTATCTATCTCTTTTTTTTATTTAAAAAATATTACACAAAAGAAATGTAGAGGATTCATTTAAGTTCTGATGAGTAAGAATTTGTTTCATTTGGTACGTATCTCAAATATTTATCAGTAAAAAAAAGGTATAAGAACATGTTTTCTCAGAAGTAGGAACTAGATATGAACGTATGCGGATCCAGATGGATACTTGGGGTTACTGTTTTATCCTCAAATTGAAAAACTCAGATTTATATTCAATGTAAAAAATATCCCCATTTATTCATAATTTAATTAATTGTTTGGTATCACTAAATTTTAAATTTGATATATCTTAGCATTCATGATCTATAAATATGTAACAATATATAGGAGTCTCCCTCATAATAACAAGTGCTAAAAAAATTGACTTGATGGGAGTTCTTTATAAATGTTGAGATGTAGGATATACAGCAAGAAGAGAAACGTCGTGACAACTTGTTTAAGGACTCAATTTTAGACTTTTGCAGGGTAGGTACTTAATTATTAATTTATTGTAAAAAATGACTCGGGCAGTTTTAAAAATTGTGTTGTGTAGACGAAGATCACTATGCAGACACTGACATGGTAAAATCTAGGCAAGAGTTGAACTCTCTTTCCGCAAGACGATATTGCCCCGTACCCCGGTGCAATAAGATATCATGGCAATCACCCCGAAGATACAATGACTTTAAAGCTTTCTGATAGTTGCACTACGAATCGAAAACTATCGGCGAACGGACTCAAGTATCCGGAACTTTCTTGACACGACTCTAATGCAAATACTACAATTCTAGAATGTCATATATGCCGAACTGTAGTTGAATGTCTTGACAACTCACAAAGTTGTCTTTTTTATCAATGTAAAATTGATTATTGAAAACAATCAACCGATGAAATGAAATGAACAATGTTGGGTCTTTATATAGACTTCCAAAAGTCATAGGTAAAAGTTGTGACTCTTCATCATAAACTTCATTTTTCCAAAAGTTGCAACCTTTAGAAATAGACAACTATTCGTCAAAAGAATGAGTCAATTTTCCTAAAAGACGCATCCTTTAGAATAAAATCTTTTTGTCACAATTTATTACTATTACCATAATAAATTCATTCATAAATGTATTTATCCACATATTAAATGACATTAATTTCTCATTCACCCAAATTTATTAATGTCACTTAATTATTTGGTCAAAACAAAAAATTCCAACAATCCCCCACATGAATGAAATTAATGCATGCAAACCTAAGAAAGTTTCGACGAACCATTATTGCATCGGGATAGGTAACTTGTGGCTTTGAACCTTCCATGGTGAGATGCCATCGGATTTACTCGTTGCTCAGTGAACGCGATGTCTTGAACTGGTCAGCTTTTTGTGTAAACCAAGACAATGACATTTACACAATAACGATTCTAATACTCTTTTGGCTCTCACGTTGTTGTCCATTTTGGTCATGGATCATATCTCGGATTCATAAGTGTGTACTGAAATGTCAGTTGAAGCGGCCCCACTTAACACTTATATAGGTGATCTCCTATCAAGAGTGCCCTGCAATACTCCACCTTTAACAGGTATAGGAATCATTAAAAGTTGTTAAGCTTAACCTTACCACACGTCATCAGGTTTATGCACCTGAAGGTGCAATTTGCACTTGAAGGGATTCGAGAATGAGCTTGAAAAGTAGTTTTCAAGTGCGTAACTGAGTGCTTCATAACTTAGTTGTCTCATTGAACCAAGTTCTTGGGATCCTCCAGTCATCATGGATGAGTTACCGCTATGAACACCCTTTCATGTGTGGGTTTTAGCTTCATTCCCTTTACCCGTTATCCTCATAAACATCTCATCTTTAACCGGCCGGGTTTTTATCCAAATGCAATAATATTATAATTCCTTGCATATTTGTTTAGAGGATTTTTATGACACTACTCCCCCACATTTTCACTAATGTGTTTGGATTATGTGTCAAAATATCTAGTTTTACTGATGTGTATCCTTTCAACACGTCTGGATATTTCATATTCCATTTTAGGAACATACGATTTGTTCATTAAGGACCAATAAGCACTACTAGTGCTTGAATCTTTACAAGTCACACCCCCACACTTCGAGATAATTGTAGGACCACTTTATCCTTTCTTCATGATTCACATGATCTTATCTCTTTGTGTGGTGACTTTCCAATAACGTGATTGAACAAATTTATATCACTTGTGGAAACAATTCCACTAGGCATCATCAGCCATAGGTTTTCCATTTAGCTTTAAGACTACGTCTTTTGCTAATAACCTCACATTCGAATGTCTCCATGGAGATCTCTTTCTCTCATCCCAACATTCGGATGTATCTGTGGCAAGACTTCATCCCCCACATTCGAGTTGTTTATCCATTTATTAATATTCACCAATATTAATTTGGACACAACCTCGAAACGAATTGGAAAATAAACGTTTTGAATTTATATTCAAATTCTTTGTTGGATTTTAAAAATCTATAATTTTGTTAGTCCCAACAAATCCAAATTTAAAACATTGTTTTAATAGTAGTCAAAATACCAAAATTAAATTCCAAGTGGGCCTGCAAATGCCACTTTTGACTTAATTTCAAATAATTCTTTATTAAATTATACGGGTTAACAATTCTTTTGGATTAAATCTAATCCGCAGTTTGTATTTTTCAAGCACAATTTTAAATGAGGTCTTACTTGCCACCGTTTAACTCATAAATAATTCCCAAGCAATAAATCCATTTGCACTTTCAAGTAGGCATGCTCACGGTTCCGGAACCGGCGGTTCCAAAATTCTGGGAGGGGGAACCGGAACCGAACCGTGGCCAAGGCGGTTTCGGTTCGGTTCTCGAACCGGCAGTTCCGGTTCCGAACCGCCGGTTCGGCCGTTTTTTTTTTCTTTTTTTTTCATATATTTTTTCTTGTGTTTCTTAGTTTTTTGGATCTAAAATTTGAAGGAATGTATAGATAGATCATGAAATTGGACATTGTTATTGTTAATATGAGGATTTAAATTGAAGATTACATTAATAATTGAACTATTATAAATTAGTAGCCTATTACAAAGTAATTGAACTATTACAAAATAGTAATTCTAACTTAAAATAAGCTAGTAATGTACTATTACAAATTAATTGAACTATTATAAATTTACAAATTACAAAGTGAACTATATCAAATTAGTAATTACAATTACAACTTAAAATTTTAAATTTTACAAAATAAATTTGGGGGAGGGGGGGATTTAAAGAAATTGGACTTGAGCTTAAATTTAAGAAATAAACTTAGAAATTCTAAGTTTGAAACTTAAAATTAAGTTGCCTACGTTATCCAAATAGGAATCAAAGTCCACGTAGTTCTCTTACCTCAAACTTACCTCGTTGATTTGGATTGATTCGATTCTTCATGCATCACTTCCGGTGGTAGTTTCTTCGGAGCTATCTTGATCATCATTATCAACAAATTCTTGACTTCTCTTTTCGGCTCTTACCCAATCATCAAGCAAGCATTGGTTTTCCACGTTTTCAACGGTCATATTCGATCTCATTGCATCCAAAGTGTAGCCTCCCAAACTAAAAAAAAAAGCTTGTTCAACAAGAGCGGTTGAGGCGGGGAGATGCAAAAATTTCTCTTGCTAGCATTGACAATATTGGATAGATATTTTTCATCCTCGACCACCACTTTAGTATATTAAAAGTAGCATTGTCTTCATCTTCATCAAGCCGAACAAATGAAGAGGATAAATAATGATCAAGTTAGTAATAAGGGTTAGAAGTAGACCTTGGACGTTTTTAGAACGTTCATCATAAAAACCTGTTAATATATCTTCTTCTTGTCTCATAGAAGAGCCACCACCACCAAAATTTTCTTCAAAACCGGGACCACTATATTCTCTAAATAAAGACATTAAAGTAACTTTAATCCGATTACCAATCTCTTCCGGATTAGGATATACATCATCTTCACCCATGACCATATGTCTATTAGGAAATAAATAATTATAATACATATTTAACATCATTATTAATCCATCCAATCTTACTCTAGGATCAAACACTTTAGCAACCAAGAATAGATCGGGAATATTTGTAAAATATTTTTTCCATTTTTGCATCATAGAGAAAGTAGCACCACTTAATAAAGGATTTGTAATATTTTCATTTAACACATGAGCAACTTTAATACAATAATCAAGCGCTAAATTACACGTAGGATAATAAACACCGGATAACACTTTTGTGGAATCATTAAAAATTCCCAAAATTTTACACAAAGAAGTGCATGAATCCCAATATTGAGGATATAAACGAATACCACAATTTTCTTGAGTAAAAAATGTACATAAAACGTCTTTATAATCCATAGACTCCTTTAACAATTTATACGTGGAATTCCAACGAGTTGACACATCAAGAGAAATTTTTTGGGATGCATATTGTATGTTCTACAAAAAACTTTCCATTTTTTCAACAATTTTGAATGTCTCGACATATAATAAATAGCGGATCTAATAGGACCAACTTGTTCTTTCAAAGCATCTAAACCATCTTGAACACATAAATTTAAAATATGACATATACATCTAACATGAAAAAAAATTTCACCAAGATATGGTTGACAAATATTTGTAAGATCTTCAATAGTAGCCGTATTTGCACTAACATTATCAAAACCAATAGAAAATATTTTTTTAGTAAGAGCATACTCATTTAAAATATCATGCAATTTATCTCTAATATTAATGGCATTGTGTTCCGTATCAAAATCTCTATAAGCAATCAATCTTTTGTTAAGAGTCCACTTAATCATCAATCCAAGTGCATGTAACTCCTATATAACTATGCTTTTGAAAATTATCACTCCAAATATCCGCACATATACAAACTTTAACATTTAAATTGGCAAATAGATTAATCAAAGCATATTTATACTCATAAACAACTTTAGCAACATCACGAGTAGTAGTATGACGTGAAACTTTTTTTTTTGTCATGGGTTGAAGACCAAGGTTAACAAAATCATTCCAATACTTAATTATCGGCAAATTGAAAAGGAAGGTGTTGTGTGCACACAAATTTAGCTAACAATTTTCTATATTTCATTTGATCAAATGTAAATAGAGAAGTGGGGTTACTTACCTAGCCTTGAACTCCACCACCGCCACCGGTTGACGTAAATCCATGAAGTTGTGCTTGGTTTGAACTAATTCCAACTCTATCCGGATGAATTTTTTTCAAATGCTTCTCGAATGTTCCATATCCTCCTCCTTTGACAAAAGAATATATTTTGTCACAATAGTTGAAATGAACTTTAATAGTATCATCCTCGTTGATCACTTTATTAAAGTGACGTGCAAAAATATCCGACTTAAGTTGAGCTCGACTTGGAGTTGGGGTTGGAGTTGGCTCGGCATTGGACTCGGTTGGGTGGTTTTGACTTTCTTGAGTAGGACATCGTGGACCTTGTGGTATAACATCATCTTCAAGAGGATTCTCATAACCGGGACCAAGTGTGGCCTCAATATCATCTAAACTCCACTCGATCGGTGCCGGTGGATGTGGAAGACGAACGGAAGAGGTGGAAGAAGCTTTGCTTTTACCCTTACCCTTGCTTTGATGGCTTGCCATAATAATAATATGTATGTAAGTGTATATGTAAATAATATATGTATGTAAGTGTAGTGTAATATAATATTTATGTAACTATGTAAGTGTAGTGTAATATACTAATATGTAGTATAGTACTATAGTAGTATACTAGTATTAGTATAGTGTAATATATAGTGTAGTATAAATATAATATGTAGTGTATAGTATGATATATAGTTTAGTGATGTAATATGTAACTATGTAAGTAATGTAAATAATATGTAAATAATAAACTTTGAAAATTGAGTGAGAGTTGAGACTTGAGAGTTGAGAGTTGAGAGTTGAGAGAGAGATGAATAAACTTTGGTGTGAATTTTGGAGTGGAATGAGTTGGTATTTATAGATGAAATATTGAAAAAAAAAAAACGGTCAAAACCGGCCGGTTCGAACCGAACCCGGCGGTTCCACGGTTCGAACCGGCGGTTCCTTCAACGGCTCTTTGATCTCGGCCGTTGGATCTCAACTCTTTAATCTGGGCGTTGGATCTCAACGCTATAATTTTCAAATTTGGGGGGTTCGGTTCGAAAACGAACCGGGCGGTTCCGGTGTTGGTTTTGCTAGAACCGAACCAACCGTGGATTTACGGTTTGGTTTCGGTTCGAACCGAACCATGAACATGGAACCGGAATTCGGTTGGAACCGCGTTCGGTTTTTTTGAGCATGCCTACTTTCAAGTGCAAAATCTTTGATCCCAAATAATATTTAATATGATATCAAGGGATCCAAAATTATGGAGTTAATATTAATAATACCATATTAATAATACCTCAAGTATTATTAAGTAATCAAAGGTTCGGTTATTAACACCCCCATCATTGGTAGATACACCTACTCAAATTATAAACTACATAATTATGCCCTTCTCAAAATTAATTAGGGGATACATCCTACATAATTTCCACCGCCTCCTTCTCTCAGCCTCAGATTTCCCCTCTTTCTGCAAACCAATTTCTTCCGCCTCCTTCCATATTTCCCCTCTTTTTCTCAACTAAAATTAATTATTGTTGATAAATTAAGATGATAGTTGTTTGTATAGAATTTTTCTTGCTGCCGCCTACCATCATAATACAGAGAATGCTGCCGCCGACCCCCATCCCCGCCACTTCCCTGTTCCCAAAATTCATTCCTTCTTAATCTCTCTTTCCCCACCCACATCTCACAATAGTAATTTCGGAACTCACCTCCTTTTTTCTTCATCTTTTTTTCTAGACAACCCAGATTCTAAAAGGCGGTGGTTGGTGGAAGGAGACTGAAACAATATAAATTAAGAGAGAAAGACGGCCGACGGTGAGAGACGGGAGGTGGCGGCCGGCGGTGAGCGATGGGAGGCGGCGGTCGGGGTGGGCGACGAGGGTGAAAACTTGGTTTGGTTCTTTTCGAAAAAAAAACCGAGTTTTGAAATATTGACATTTCATATTTAGGTGGTGCTTGCATTCTCAATATAAAGGTGTAGAAGCACTTATTTGAGAAGCTGGTGTGACCCAACTTTTTCAAAAAAAAAAAGACTTCTACACCTAAAGTAGTAATTGCAAACACCGCCTTAAAGTGATAAGGGTGTATAGGATTTTCATAGATTTAGTGGGGCAAATTTTTCTGTGCACCATATGCACCAATAAAATTGGTGCAATTTAATTTTAAAAGCTCTTTTTATAATTTTTTTAGTTTTAACTTTTTTATCTTTTTTCAATTTCGATTTTCTTTTAACTTTAATTTCAGTTTTAGATATATATATATTTTATTTTTTAATTTTTTAATACCCGACCCGACCCAAAATCGAGCCCTAGTGGTTCATGGTTCACTCGGCCCAAGTGGTTCATGGTTCACCCGGCCCAAATGATTCAAATATGATTTAGGGTTCACTATTTAAAGGTTACGGTTTAAAGTGCACAATTTTTTATTGGTGCATTTGGTGCACAAGAGAATGACTCATTTAGTGGGCATATCTCCTAAAATTAATAACCGGACCCGTAAATTAATCCTATTAATTAATGATTGAACATGCAGCCAAATCTAAAAACCAGGAACTGAGATCTTTCACCTCTGTTCGCAATACGGCCAACTGAAATTCGCCACACCAAAGCATATCGGAGCAAATTTCTCATTCACCCAAATTTGATTTTGAGAATTCAAATCCATTAAATTCATTTCCACAAAATGAATTATTAATGTCACTTAATTATTTGATTCAAAACCAAAAATTTCAACATTCTTTTAATATGGGAACCCTCGGTGAAGATAATTGACCAATTTTAATTGGTTCGCTGCCTGGTTCATTTAGAAAATATGGTTCGACAATTCATAAGGGAAGCAAACGCTGATATATCATCGGGATTATCCAACTAACTTCAGTCTTTTTTCTGTGTCAAAGAATTAGTATAATAAGTGAATTGATACTAACACCTTCATGCAAGTTCTAGCTTTTAATTTAGATAAGATCTTTTCATAGTATTAAAGTTGAGAGATTGAATAAATGGTTCACTCGATAAGTTTTATCCCCCCGATAGTGTCGTAGATTTTATTCTTTATATTTATATTTTATTATTTGTATAGTTAGACTTTTAATTAAGTTGAGTATTTTTAATTAATAAGTCCAGAATAAATAAATGGCTCGTGGGCCTTATTACTTGGGCCATAAGTTAGGGTTTATATTTAAGTCTATTTAAATAAGATTTTTTCTAGAGTTATTATTATCTTTGATCATAGAATTGTAGCAGCTTCGATATGTGGCAGAGATTATTCTCGGTAACGGAGATCTATTCTCTCTGGAGAAAGTCTTGTGTGAAATATTGCACACTAGTGTTATGTGTAATTAATACAACATAAATAAGGCAAAAGTTGTCTAAATTTCGCGGGTCAGGGCGGCAGGTCAGGTCAAGGCGGGTCGGGCGTGGGCAGTGGGTTCAGGTTTACATAACAACTTGATGTGTTACTACATGAACAAAAGAGTATTACCCTATGAGCAAAAGAGTGTTACTACATGAACAAAAACCAGTACAAACGCATAAACAAAACCAGAACAAACGGAAAAGAAATTCTCAGTCCAAAATTACAGATTTACATAACAATTTGATGTGTTACTACATGAACAAAAGAGTGTTACCCTATGAGCAAAAGAGTGTTACTACATGAACAAAAACCAGTACAAACGTGAAAAATATCATCAGTAAAAGAGTGTTACTACATGAACAAAAATCAGTACAAACCCATAAACAAAACCAGAACAAATGGAAAATAAATTCCCAGTCTAAAATTACATATTTACATAACAACTTGATGTGTTACTACATGAACAAAAAACCCATGAACAAAAAAAGTGTTACTACATGAACAAAACCAAAGGTAAAAAAAAAAAAAATCATCAAATCCAAAATTACGATATACGTAATAAAGCAGTAAAAAGAGTGCAGAAGGATCTGAATTTCAGCACACACTTTGTGTTGAGGTGTAATCCAAACACCACACATATATTCTCTCTTCTTCTCGTAGAATCCATTCTAAAATTCAAATTGAACAACCCAATTTCATCCAATAATCGGAGCGAATTAAAAAAAAAAAAATTGGACAAGAAACTAGGGCACAAACGAGGAAGAAGAACCTGTGAGATCCACCAACAATCTGAAGAGAAGATGAAGATGAAGAAATTTGACAGATTTCGTGACGAGCGCCACGAAGATGAAGAAAACCAATCTGCCCTAACCCGCTTCTTATGACCCGCGTGAAAAAAAAAGTCCAATTGCACATAACACTAGTATGCAATATTGAATACAAGTTTTTGTCTTCTCTCTGGTCTCTTTTGAGGATTTATCTATAGTACTGTTACTTTCGTGTCTCCCTTACCTTAATTCTATTAATTGATCCGACTTGCTAAATATGAATTCAACATGGCCGTTTCAGCAATGGACCGGTGTGAAGCGATGGAGAAGGCAATTGGGGAATTTAAAATTGAAGTAACAACGGTGATCAACGCGGAGATCGTCGAACTCTGTGATTCTTCTTACTGCAATCATGGCTGATTTGAAACTCGTCAAAGTGACTACTATTCAATCCACAGACAAGGGCAAGACGCAAGTATTCCCTGATGATCTCATACACACGCCGACTATTTACAAGGTCAAGGTTCTACCCACGGGAACTTCACCCAGGGTTCTACAGTCATGCCCATTCAACTCACCACTCTTGTACCACCTGACCTCGCATTCGACATTGTTGTGCCACCAAACTCCAATTCATTTACACCAGGGCTGACCAACACACCCTCAGCAATACTCCCTAAAATGGATCTTCCCATGTTCGAAGACAACAAATCTAGTGCGAGGCTCACTCGGGTGGAGCAATATTTTCTGGTTCATCGCACCCTTTTTGGTGAATGGGTGCAAATGGTTGTGGTTCCCATGTTCTTCCGATCGGTGATTTGGGCTCCATAGGTGCTTCACCAGGCACCCAACATTATATGGACTCAATTCACACACAATCCGGGATAGTTAGAGTTTCCTACAGTGGAGCAGTATGTGTGGCGATGAAGTCAATTTCGGCCTCAAATCCTCACTTGAGCCTTGAGGATATGGCTGTTAGAAAGGGGGGAGAATTGATACACCTCGTATATTTATATTTTTATTATTTGTTTAGTTGGGCTTTTAATTAAGTTGAGTATTTTTAATTATATAAATCCAAAATAAATAAATGGCATGTGGGCCTTATTACATGGGGCATAAGTTAGAGTTTAAGTTTGAGTTTATTTAAATAAGATTTTTTCTAAAGTTATTATTATCTTTGATCATTGAATTGTACCAACTGCGGATTCTTTTGAAGATTTATCTACAATATTAGTGTTATTTTCGTATCTCCTTGTATAATGCTATCATAAAAATAGTGTTCTAGGTTTTCTTAAACCATGAGATAGTGTCAAGAAAAAGAATCCCTAAAATTGATCATGAAATATTAAAGGTTTTTTTATAGAGAAAAGATTCGAAACACGTTTGTTTGCGAGTGTTGTGTATGCTACAATTGTATTTTGCTCGATCCAATCAGTTTCAATTCTGATTGTGTTTCTTGGAGATGAAAATTCGTTTATTGTTGATTTAAATTCTACATTGCATTGGTTGGGGTTCTTAAAAATAAATAATGAACTTTATACATACAAAGTTTAGTCCTGGCTTGAAATGGGGCCCCGTTAGTGGACGGTAAGTTTTGGTCCCCCGAATTAATCGGTCCTTAGGTGAGTTATCAAAAAAAAAGTAATGAACTTTATATAATTTAGCATGTGGAACACAAATTGAAATATGCAAAATGACAAAAAAGAGTAGAACTGGTTTCTATTGGCGTTATACGTGAAAGTATGTTTTTACTTTGTATAACATATGTATTAAACACTTATTTACTGAATAAATTACTTATCACTGTTGCATTAGATATGAATGAATGTTATATATATTTACTGTTAATCGTTCATAAAATAGCACGTGTTATATTGTAGTTAATGTGGTGATACCAGATCACGGAAGATCACATTAACAGTCCCTTGTAAACGAGTGCATATTTCACAACTTAGATAGATCTGAACAATCTATTGGTAGAGGTCGATGTGTAAGGCTCAGATTGGTTTGTCTTGACCAAGAGATTACACTAGTAAATTTGTTGCGATGAAGCGGACCTACAGAGAGGATAAGCTCTTCCGTACGTACTGACTTATGGGATGAAGAGTTAGACCTCAGTAGTTGTTAATTTCTTAATCTTTGTCACTTAATAAGGATTGTGTGTGATTAATAATTATTGCTTTGACTTATGATGGGAAGAGAATCATTGCGACTTCGATACCTTATATCTTGGGCAATAATATTAATTACATGACGATTGCTAAATTAATATAGAGAATCGTGTGTTTGGAGAGTCTTGTATAATTTGTCCCCTTGGTGGGCTCAGAACCTCTATCATACAAAATCTTGCAAGTGGAATTAATTTTCCGGTATGAATAGTAATGTTGAGTTGTCCTTACTCCAAGGATAAAGATATTAATTAATATAAATCTTTTCGGTGGCTTAATTAATTAATGGACTAAATAATCTTAAACACGGAAAATAATAATCGGGAGTCATATTACCGTAATATGGGTTGAGATGGATAGTGCAATATTAATTATATAGTGGAATTAATTAATATTAATGAGCTGAATAATATTGTGGCTCAATATTGGAATTCAAAAGTCCATTGAGAGGTCCATCTTAATTCTCCTAAAGGCCTCTCAAGTAGCCCAATTAAAATCCATTAAATGAAAAGGTGTTTAAAATAAAATAAATCATTGTTGCCTAATTTTTTCATAATTTTCTAAAATAATTAAGGGTGAAAGAGAAAAAAAATTCTTGATTTTCTTGGAAATATTTTATGGAATAAGTATTCTTGGAATACAAAATTATCTCATAAATTCAAGAAAAGTCAAAGATCTTATTTCTTCCCATTAATTAAGTAATTTTCGAAAATTCCCCATAATGAGGAGGAGAAGATTTTGTTTGGAGTTATTTTGAAAAATATAATATATTGGATATATTCAAAATTGTTTCTTGAAGAAGAAGCGAGGAAATTTCTCAAGAGCCCAAAAGCCCTAAATCTTCGTCCCCCCCTCCCTCATTATAAATAGGGGATGAATTTTTCATCCTCAATGCAATTCCATGTGTTGGAAAAATTAGAAATCCACAAAGGCGGTGCAACAAAATATTTATTTTTCCTTTGTTTATAATTGTTCATTGGTGAACCTCCCACCAAGGTTGTTGAACGAAGACTTGAGAATACTTGAGAAGGACTTTCGGTTGGTAGCTAGATACCTGATCCTGTCTGTCTCAGAAGTTGTCACTCCAACTGGTAAGTTTACGTAAACTCCTAGAAATTTCGCATGTTAGAACCTTTTACGTGATTATTATTTGCATGAGGTTGTTGGCATGATTATTATATGAATTCACATATGTTAATTCATGTTAGTAATAATCTGTGATTTAAATCTGTGTTTATGAGTTCATCCCGAATAGATCCTGGTATAACGTATCCCAACAGTTTTAGATTTGTTCATAGGTGTTTTTATTTCTAGATTTTTTTTCTTCAGTGTTCTCTGGTCAAGTTGGCAAAAGTTGATGAATTGTTTCATATTTGTTTCAAGAATATTCGTTTTCGCATTGTTCTCTGTTAAGTATTTTAGCATTACAATCACAATTTGTTTCAGGCAGTGTTTTCATAACCGAACAGGAGATCAAATCGAATTAAGCACCGATTAGTTAACGATTAAACCGTTAAAATGATCACTATCTATTTTTTTTAATATCTTCTATATTTTACTATTTTTTTAAAATGTGAATGTTAACCAATAAATTTAGTCACCTGCAAATAAACATGTAGAAAGCGAGAAAAATATGGTAAACATATATTTATATAGAATTTGTGGGTTACAACTCTCGTTGATCTCTTGATTTCTCTCTCTAAAGGGATAGCGGGGTCTCAACGAGTTATTCCGGATTTTGGGGATACCGGGGTCTCAACAACTTATTGTATCCGGGGTCTCAACGACTTATTCTGGATTTTGGGGATACCAGGGTCTCAGCGACTTATTCCGGATTTTTCCTACAACTTGGGAGTAGGGAGATTTTCCTACAATTTGGTAGTAGGGAGTTGATGGAGTTGTTTGTGACTTATTCCACCAGGTCTAGAATTTGACCTACAATTTGATAGTAGGGAATTTATGGGATCGTCTATTACATGACTTCTAACTTATTGAAATTCTATTTTGACTTTCCTATTTTTAAGAGATCAACGACTTAGGGAGCAAGAAATAATATTCTCAAAATAAAAGAATATTCTCAAATCTAAGTAAGGAAAAGATAATTTCAAAAAGAAAATATAATCTCAAATCTTGGAGATATTACTTTATATTTTTATCTCCAAAATCAGAATTATAACAAATATATGACACTATTAAATTTAATAAAATTTAAGTGTCTACAATGAAATTCATCAATACACTCATAATATTAATATTTAACATTAATTAATTTAGTTCAACATAAATCATTTCTTCACTTGAGTTGGCTATAAATACTTCACTGAGTCATTGAGAAAATGAGAAGGTCTCTTGTGAAATATTGCATCATAGTGTTATGTACAATACCACACAAATTAAATAAGAAGAAAAAGACTGAAAATTCTCGGGTTGGTCGGGCGCGGGTCTGGCTAACCAATATGTATTTATTGAAGGATATGTTAATCAAATATGTATTGTAGCTTAGTGGTTCAGGTCTATTGTTAAAGTATTTAGTTGTAGGTTCAATTCTTATTGAGCACATAATTTTTAATTTTTTTTTGTTAGGTTTTTGTGTGTTACTACATCTTTGTTTAAGTATTGCTACATTGTTATATTGAAATAACTTCATATCTTACGTAACACGTATTAAAACATAGTGTAACACATAAATGTTCATAAGGTAACACATTGTTGTTTATATGGTAACACATCAGTATTCACATAGTATTGTGACATGTATACAGTGTTACATATTACTAAAAAAACAAGTGTTACTACATGAACAAAAAGTGTTACCCTATGAAGGATAATATGTTACCACATGAACAAAACCAGTACAAGCGCGAAAAGAAATCTCCAGTCCAAAATTACATATTTAAAGAACAACTTGATGTGTTACTGCATGAACAAAAGAGTGTTACCCTATGAAAAAAAGAGTGTTATTACATCAACAAAAACCAGCACAAGCGCGAAAAAAAATCATCAATCCTAAATTACAGATCAAATAACAGCGTGAGAAGAGAAGGTTTATTTAATCAAATTCCATATAACAACAACAACAAAAATATCAGAAGCAATACTAATTTATTCAAATCTTACAAACTAATTAGAAACACATATATATTTCTTCATATCGAGACGGTCAAGAGAGGGTTTGTAAGCCTAAGCACCTCGTCGGAAAAAATATGGTAGATTGCGAGGAAGAAGAAACAGACAACGCGGATCCGAATGGGATGGGCTTGACCCGCGAGAAAAAAAAAAAACTCTAATTTAAGTTAATTGCACATATCACTTGTATGTAATAAGTATTGCATACAAGTTTTTGCGTGAAAAAATAAAAATAGTTTGTGTGATACAATCTAACATATGAGATGATTATATTTACTTATATTATAATTTGTGAACTTGTGTGCCTCCAACCCAATTATATTTTAAAGGGGATTACGACTCGAATATTTAAGTGGAAAATCATCTTATGTATGATGAGACCGTCGTCTCACACAAGAGAGCCTCCGGGAAGATTTGACATTCTTAGATTATTATATATATATATATATATATATATATATATATATATATATATATATTTGACATAAATGTACATTACAAATTTTCAGCATATTTTAATTGAATATGGTTTTTTCTGACATAAAGAACCTTGGCAGGCAAATGGTTGGCCACAAAATTCATTATATAACTCTTAACGGAAAAATAAAAAAATAGTTTTGTGTATCATTTAATCAAATTAAAAAAATATAAAAATATAAAATTTTATATTAGATATATTTTTATTATAATTAATAAACTTTTTTGTTATTGTGATATATTAAAGAAAACAAATTAAATGAGGAAACGGTATGGCTATGTTTACTTTAGATTCTGCAAACCTAATTTTGGGTTTTAAAATCCTATTTTAGGATTTTATAAATCAGTTTAAAAAAAACACTCATATTATCCTATAAATTTTAATTATTAAACAATCATCTAATCATTATAATTTCACTAAACAATAATATAATAATTTATCTCTGTTTTTTGGTCATTAGATTGGTGCAGTAAGTTGGGCATCAAGGAGATCGGTGTATGTAATATTATTCTGTAACATTTTGGGCAACTCCAGAATATACCTTACTAGTTTAATGTCAGAGTGTTACACGATTTTCTAATTAAAAATTATAACATTTACAATATATTTAATAATTAAAAATATTAATATTGAATTAATAATTATTTAAGGTGTATATTAAAAATAATTGTAAACCTTGGAATAAAATTATTGTATTAAATATTATTTATCCATTTTAATACGAAGTTGAAACCTACAAATCAAAACAAAATAAATCAACTAAAAAAAACTAATGAATTAATTAATATGTAATAATGAAAAAATAAATAAAGTGAATGAATTATAATATAAAATATTTTTGCCACAAAAAATATGTTAAGATATACATAAGAGCAATTATAAAATAAAATTATTTATTAAAAAATTAATAATTGAATATAATTCACTCTAAGATAAAATACATTTAGAATGAATATTTTATTTATCTTAAATTAAGTCAAACAAAAATTACCGAAGGAAAGATAAATGAATAATATTATATGGTTAAATAAAACATAAAGTAATAAATATGAATTACACATTTTATAACATTCACACATATTTTAAATACCTAAATAATTAGAAATTAATTATACACAAAAACTTTAAATTTCATGATGCATATGCTTCTTTTATAAAAAGAATCAAATAGAAAAATGATATGTGTACTCAAATTTCTCACTGAATGACACATATATTAAATTAACATGGAGTTGACATGTCATGAAAAATAACTCTCCATTAATATATAGAGGGATATCCTGGATTATCAGATGAGTAATTTTAATACTTTTGTTTTACCAAAAAAATAATAATATAACACCTTTCATTATTACACATTAATTTGACATAAAGATCTTTTAATAATAATAATATAATAAATAACATCATTCACTCTTACAAGTTGATTTGATATAAAGTTAAATTTCTCTCTACTCAAAAATCAATAACAAACACACATTAATATTCATTAAAATTTCAAAAATTGCAAATTTTTAAAAATCAATTTTTTAAAATTGCTTAAAACTCAAAGTAAACATACCATATATCAATTCACGTCAATGTGAATGGAGTATTACACAACTAATTTGAGATTCAATTACTAAAAAACTAAGGGTACGCTTTGTTGGGGATAATGGAAGTGGGTAATGAAAATTACTTCTATTGATATTGCTTGTTAGTTTTGATATACAAGTAATGAGAATATAAATAAATAATTTGATTATTTTCACTCACTTAACTCACCTCACATGATACTCATTGTTGATATTATAATCAAATAATAATACAATCAATAATCTTTTGTAATTGACCCCTTAATAATACTCATTATTATTTTCAAATTATATCAAGCGGGCTTTAAGTTTTGGTTGGAAGATGGGCCGCCAAGGCGCCAATTGAGAAAAGTTTGCAAACAGAGACGGGCATTATTTTTAAAAGGTGTTTACTTCCAACTTCCAAGTAGTCTTAGGGTGTGTTTTGAAACACTTAAAACAATTTTCAGAAGCACTTATTTTTAAAAGCTGTGAGAGGGAGCTTTAAAAATAAGTGCTTCTGAAAGCTGTTTTAAATATTTTAAAACACACACATAATTCCTTATTCACCGAATGACTTGCTGCCCACACCAGCATTGGTCCACTTAACTTTGATAATCCATGGGCCCACCTTCAACTTGCATACATTTTCCATATTCAAATATTGAGGTTTCCGAGGTTGTAATATTTTATTTTAACAGTATTAGTAATTAGAGCATGAATGGTTATATATGTAGTAAGATCAAGAGTTTGAATCATCATTTGATTTTTTTTAAATTTAAAATTCTTATGCAATCAACTGAGGGGAACGAAACCGTCGCGTTCAACTGATCTTTAAGAATTTTCAATGAGTAATCATGCACACAAAATAGTCTTTAACTCTTACTACTAATCAGTAATAATGACAAGTAAAGGTTGATCCATAAAGAACAGAAAATTAAATAAGGAGTTTTGTATTAACTAATGATAGAGAAGGATCCATATGTCCTTCCGTGGTGGCAAGTGCCCCATAAAATAACTTTTTTATATATAAAGTTATACTACTTCCGTTCCCAAATCAGTTTTCACAGTTACTTTTTGCTCATGTTTTTATGAATAATTTTTGTATTAATAATCGAAATGATAAAGTTACTTTTAAGAATGAGTATGATTGATGAACCCCTTATCTATCATATATATCTTTAAAAATCACTTTATCATTTCAATTATTAATATAAAACTCGCTCACAAAAACACGAGTCAAAAGTAACTGTGAAAATTGATCTAGACAGAGGGAGTAAATTATACTCCCTTCGTTCTAAATTTTTTTACCCATTTATTTTTTATACGAGTTTTAATATGAGAGTTGTTTATTAGTATTTAAAGTGATAAAATTGCTTTTGGTTGAAAATATTGTAGTCATTTCTACTTTATTATTAAAATAGATATTTTTTATGAGTAAAAGTAATGACATGAGATGTAATTTTGAGATGTTGAGAGGGGATCGTTGAAATATGTATAGTTGTTTTTATTACCTTTTATAGAAAGAAGCAAATAAGTTTGAGACGGACCTTTTGAGAAAAATGGATAAATAACTTTGGGACGGAGCTGGAGTAATTTGTATAATTCTAGTCTTAATCCTCACACAACATCGAACCCACCACCTCCTGCGTCCGACCCCAGTGCCTAAGTTCCCGTATAGTAAAACATGCACTCAATCGACTGAGAAATCAATAGATGAATGAGATAATTTGATTGTATATATTGAGATAAATATTTTTTACGGTGTTAATAATAAGTTAATTATGCATATATTTTAGTCCGTTAAACCTTGTAATTTTCAATTGTAACAGACTTGAGATGTTATAACTCATACATGAATAACTTTTTTTACGTATTTTATATTCGTATTTTTGTGTGTCTCGTTGTGAAAAATTTCTGAATTCATCCCTAATTAAAGAGAAACTGATGGGGGGTTTGGTTGGTAATTAACTGGAGATAAACTAATATGAATGATAACACAAAAGACTATACAATAAAATAAGATGAAATCAATAAAAAATAATGATATCCTAGTCCTAAGTTCAGTATCTCACGATTTGCTTTGATTTGATTTGAGGGGGTGTGTGACCAAATCATGAATATGTAATTTATACTAGGGGTAAAATAGTTCTTTTACATGTGTTTAATTTAATCTCAAAATTTATAGGCATGTTTATGGAATGTAAGTAGTGTCACTCATTGGAATAACACTACTATGAATAAGGTATATGCATAAAATTATGTTACGTATAAAATTTATCATTATTATCCATAAAAATTATTACATTTAAAAAAATTAATTTTAAAATGGTGATTTTTTTGTGAATGACATGATTATTTTTATGCATAACAGTGATATTAAAAAAATAGATTTTACCGCGAGCTGGGGTTGCCACATGTTTTTTCCACTCATTAATGACCCAAATTATTAAGTAGTGAGAGAATTCAGTCTCATCTAAAAGTCTGAACTTGTAGAGAGGTGTGAAATTAATTCGTTTATTTAATATGGGTGAAGTTGTTTTCAGCAGGAATCGCTTGAAGGTTTTGATACCATGAAAAAATTTCGTCTCATCTAAAAGCCCGAACTTGTAGAGAGGACTTGTAGAGAGGATCGAAATCAATTCATTTATTTAATTTCTCTCAACACTCCCCCTCACTCGTGGACGATTCATTGCCTTTGACCTCAACTTTTTTTTTAATAATATATTAGATATTTTTTTTATTTTTAAAATTAATAAATATCAATTAATATTGAGATAGAACATTTTATTTTTAACTCATTTTATTGCTATTATTATCAAGTTCATTAATTTCTTTGCGCAAACTCGTAGTTTGTTTGTCCATATGTCGGATGAAGCTTGACCCGAAAAAAATCAAGATTCTAGTGACTATTATATGAATTTGGATTTGATTTTAATTTAGTAGTGGTGATAGACTATATTTAATCAAAATAATTTTCTCAGAATTATTGAATTCGTATTGTATTCGTGTGATACACATCAACATTCGCTAAACTTGAAAAAATAATTATTTTGCATACATAATTGTAAAAATTATTTTTGCATTCATATAACATATATGGGGACACAAATTTTTTCTATGCTTGTGCCTTGGTTAGATATTAAATTATGCTTGTGTCTTGGTTGGACATTAAATGACCACTGTCTGTAGGGAGGAGGTCCAACGAGTGGACAATTTAAATGAGTGGAGTAGGATCTGGGCTGAGCCAGAGGCTCTGATACCGTAAAAGAAATCCGTCTCATCTAAAAGTTCGAACTTGTAGAAAGAAAGATGTGAAATTAATTTATTTATTTAATTTTCTTAATAAATAGTAATTAATATTTAGTTCTTGTATTTCTAACGATTAGAAAATTAAACCAACTAAGTCTAGGAGTATATACTAAAATTAATTTAGATAACGTTTTCAATGAATTTGCATTTATGAAGGTTTTACACTTCTACTCCTATTTTGTCGAGAGGGTTATTATATTATACTCCTATTTTAATGCGAAGCTGATTTATTCAACACTAATCTGATACGATGACGATATAATCTTGCCTAATATAATATGATATCCAGAGGTTTAATTAAGGCCATTTGTCTTGCTCTCACCATCGACTAAACTCTTGGGCCTTGGCCACCACGTTCTTCTATGCACGACGAACCCCTTTTTTTTTTACTTTTCTCACTCAACTCTCAATTATACAACAAAAGACAAACTATCGGCACAATTTATTTTATAAAATAAAATTAATATCATTATATTTATAAATATAATGATATCAATTTATAAATAATATTAACTTATAAATATAATATTATAAATTTTATACTAAAATCAAATTTCACCACAAATTTTTATTCAGTAACCAAAACCATATGGTCACAACGCATGAAAGCTCCATTTCGTGGTATTTGATATCTTAGGTGTGTTTCCTTTCAAAAAAATATATATATCTTAGGTGTGTTTGAAAACAGCGTTAAATTACTTTTTCTTTTTTAAATAGAAAAGTCAAATTTCTTTTTGAATGAAAAGGAAATTGGCTTTTAAATCGCCTTTAATACCTGTTTTTCCCAAAATAAAAAAAAAAAAAAATCAGACTTGCAATTTGCACACCCCCTTTATATACCAGTACCATCTCTCACTCTTCCCTACTCACAAGCAAAAATTGGCCACTTTCCACAAAGAAATGGAATTGAGTGAGTCTGTTTTCATTTCTGAATCCCGCGCTTTTTCCTTTCAAGACATGGGGGGTGAGTTCTTCCTAAACCCAATTTTCTTACGTTTCTTCACCGCCTCTTTGCACTTAATTTTGTTTGTTATCGTATTCATTTCTTGGCTTTACAAGAAACTTTGGTGCAACAGTGATGAAACCCAGAAACATAGTGATCGTCGAGTTAGTCTTTCGTACTATAGACCAATCATTGTTTCTTGTTTGAGTCTTTCGTTCTTTAATCTCACACTGTGTTTATTGGACCTCTTTTATTGGTATAAAAGTGGCTGGTCTGATGAAAAGATTGTAACTTTATTCGATTTGGGTGTGAAAACACTCGCTTGGTTGCTTCTCTATCTTTTCTTGCAATTCCATTTCAAGAACTCGGGTGAAACTAAATACCCACTTGTTTTAAGGCTTTGGTGGGGTTTTTTCTTGCTTGTGTCTTGTTATTGCCTTGTAACGGACTTCTTATATTTCAAAAAGTACCATTTATCAGCTCTGTTTTGGGTCTCTGATGTAGTGTCTTTAGTAATGGGTTTAGTGTTCTGTTGTATTGGGTTTTTGGGTAAGGAAAAAGATGATGATTCTATTCTTCAAGAACCTCTTCTAAATGGTGTAGATAGTAATGGTAGTGAGTCTAAGAATCCTCCAAAAGGGGATGAAACTGTTACCCCTTATGCCAAAGCTGGTTTCTTTAGTCTTTTTACATTTTCTTGGGTTGGCCCTTTAATCTCACTTGGCTACAAGAAAACATTAAACCTCGAGGATGTTCCTCAGCTTGACTTTCCTGACACCACCAAAGGGGCATTCCCAATTTTGAATAATAACCTTGAGGATTGTTGTAAAGAAAGTAACAGAGTCACAACAATCATGTTAGCAAAGGGGTTAATTTTAACTACATGGAGGGAGATTTTGGTATCTACTGTATATGTCCTTGTATACACATTTTCTTCCTATGTTGGCCCATACCTCATTGATACCTTTGTTCAATACTTAAATGGAAACAGAGATTTTAAAAATGAGGGTTATGTGTTAGTTTCTGCATTTTTCGTTCTTGTAAATTGTGCGAAGTGTTTTTGCGCAGAGAGGCATTGGTTCTTTAAGGTGCAGCAAGCTGGGTATAGGGCGAGGGCAGCATTGGTTGCCAAAGTGTACAGCAAGGGGTTGACCCTTTTCGTGTCAGTCGAAGCAGGGGCACACGACGGGTGAAATTATCAATTTCATGTCTGTAGATGCCGAGAGGATTGGCGACTTTGGTTGGTACATGCACGATCCATGGATGGTCGCGTTTTACAGGTCGTCCTAGCGTTAATGATACTGTATAAAGATGTGGGGCTTGCTTCAGTAGCTGCTTTTATTGCTACTATTTTGGTGATGTTAGCAAATGTCCCACTCGGGAAGTTGCAGGAGAAGTTTCAGGACGAGCTGATGAAATCGAAAGATAAAAGGATGAAGGCGACGTCTGAAGTTTTAAGGAATATGAGGATTCTTAAACTTCAATCTTGGGAGTTGAAGTTTCTGTCTAAGATTATGGATCTTAGAAAAGTCGAAACGGGATGGTTGGGGAGGTATCTTTTCACTACGGCTGCCACGTCATTCGTTTTCTGGGGGGCTCCCACATTTGTGTCTGTTGTGACTTTTGGTACTTGTTTGCTGATGAAGATCCCACTCGAATCGGGAAAGATACTATCTGCTTTAGCAACATTTAGGATTCTTCAAGAGCCTATCTACAATCTTCCTGATACAATAGCCATGATTGTTCAGACCAAAGTTTCTCTCGATCGAATCGCGTCGTTTCTCTCTCTCGATGATTTGCAACCTGATTTAGTGGAGAAGCTTCCATTTAGTAGTTCAGAAACTGCTTTGGAGGTAATCGATGGGAATTTTTCGTGGGACCCATCGTCTCCTTGTCCTACATTGAAAGATATCAACTTTAGAGCGTCTCATGGCATGAGGGTTGCAATTTGTGGCACTGTTGGTTCTGGGAAATCGAGTTTACTTTCCTGTATTTTGGGCGAAATGCCTAGAATATCTGGGGTTATTAAGCTTGCCGGGACGAAAGCGTATGTTGCTCAGTCTCCTTGGATCCAAAGTGGAAAGATTGAAGAAAATATCCTGTTTGGTAAAGAGATGGATAGACAATGGTATAATCAGGTTCTTAAAGCATGTTCACTGAATAAAGATCTGGAGATTCTCTCGTTTGGGGATCAAACTGTTGTTGGTGAGCGAGGAATCAATTTAAGTGGTGGACAAAAGCAAAGGATACAAATTGCACGTGCACTTTATCAGGATGCTGACATTTATTTGTTGGATGATCCATTTAGTGCTGTGGATGCTCATACTGGAGCTCATCTTTTTAGTGTAAGTGTATCTTCTTTCTTACATTTTTCTATTCGTTCTGATACATATTCTTGTCTCATGGTTACACTTGTAATTGCAGGAATGCATTTTGGGGCTTCTGGATTCGAAAACTGTTATTTATGTTACACACCAAGTGGAATTTTTGCCTGCTGCTGACTTGATTTTGGTAAGCTTTTCATCTTGGCAAAAACTTCTATGCACTAGTTGCACCATGCATTTTTAATGGTATTAGTTGTTTTACAAGAAGGTTTTAGTTGTTTTACTAAAAGGTACTAGTTGTTTTCGCTAAACAAGATAGAAATTCAAATATGAAAGAGCAACACTTGAGCACCCAAGTAATTTGCTTTATAATCTTTTAATCATCAGGTTATGAAAGACGGAAAAATCAAACAAGCTGGCAAGTACAATGATATTCTCAAATCTGGAAGTGACTTCATGGAACTTGTTGGAGCTCACGAGGAAGCTTTATCAGCTCTTGATTCCATTAGTGTGGAGGAAACGAGCTCGAAAAATGCTAGGCCTGTTTTGCAGAAACAACAATCTCAAAGTAATGGAAATGATAAAGTAGACGAAACCAAGGGTCAGCTTGTACAAGAAGAAGAAAGAGAGAAGGGAACTGTTGGATTATCAGTCTACTGGAAGTATATTAGAACAGCATATGGAGGACTTATAGCACCAGTTGCTTTGTTTGCACAGATTCTGTTCCAAATACTTCAAATTGGGAGCAATTACTGGATGGCGTGGGCAACTCCTGTGTCGAAGGATTCAACACCTCGTGTTGGAGGCTCTACTCTTATCCTCGTCTACGTGGCATTATCAGTTGGAAGTGCTCTTTGCATATTTGGCAGAGCATTAAGTGTTGCAGCTATTGGCTACAAGACAGCGAATATTCTGTTTAACAAAATGCATCGATGTATATTTCGTGCCCCTATGTCTTTCTTTGATTCCACTCCAAGCGGGCGAATTCTCAACAGAGTATGTCAAATTATATTTAGTTTCTCTTTCTAAGCTTGGATTAGTTTTGTTTTGAGGCTAAGCTTTATTCTTTCACAGGCATCCACAGACCAAAGTACGGTGGATTTGAACATGGCTTCTATAATTGGGGGATTTGCTTTTGCAATTATACAGCTTCTTGGAATTATTGCTGTGATGTCACAAGTTTCGTGGCAGGTCTTCATCATTTTTATTCCGGTGATAGCAATTTGCATATGGTTACAGGTAAACTATTTTCTCTTCTCGCCTAAGTAATGCTGTTTAGTATAAGAAGTAATACTGTTTCTGCATATGTTAGCATTAGGAGTAGGTCTTCTATGAACCAAGTTTGCATGAACTCTCTTCTTCAAAGTATTACTGTTTAGCACGCGAAGTATCACGTTTTTAAAAAATGCTTGATCTTATATGCTATTCTTCTCAAAATCACCAAACCGTAATATTATTTGGTTGAAGTATAAAACTTCAGCAAAGCAAGTTCATAGAAGTTTGTCTTTGGATTAGATAGTATTTAAGATTTTCTTTGATGACATGGTTGTTTAAGGTGTATCTAATTTTTCTCCTCATTTTTATATAGTTGCTAGGTTTAGATATTATAGTATCAACGATTTGTTGACCGTATGCTTTTCATTTCCAGCGATATTACATAGCTGCAGCACGAGAACTTGCTCGACTATGTGGTGTATGCAAAGCTCCAGTCATACAACATTTTTCTGAGACACTAACGGGATCCATCACGATTAGAAGTTTCGATCAGGAACAAAGGTTTCGAGATATATGCATGAAGCTAATAGATGGATATTCGAGGCCTAAGTTTTACACTTCTGCTGCTATGGAATGGTTGTGCATTCGTCTGGACGTGCTGTCCCTCCTAACATTTGCCTTCTCATTGATCTTCCTAATTTCTCTTCCTCAAGGAACAATTGATCCGAGTGAGTATTATTATGAATGTATCATATTCTTATAGGCAAATACTTCTATGCACCAATTGCACTGTGCATTTTAAATGATATTAGTTGTTTTACTAAAAGGTATTAGTTGGTCAATATTAGTTGATTTCACTGAACAATATTAATTGTTTTGAATTGAATATTATTAGTTGTGCACCAATTGAGCAGTGCAACTTGTGCACCCAAATGTTTCTCTATTTTATAACTAGTGAACGGATCTCATTTCTTTTATTATGTAATGCAGGTGTTGCTGGTTTAGCAGTGACATATGGCCTCAATTTAAATATGTTGCAATCATGGGTCGTGTGGAATCTTTGCTTCATGGAAAATAGAATCATATCAGTCGAAAGAATACTTCAGTACACTTCTATTCCAAGCGAACCACCTCTTGTAGTCGAGTCAAACAGGCCAGCAAGTGGCTGGCCAGTACAAGGAGAAGTTCATATCCAAGATCTTCAGGTAATTTTTACTGTTAAATCATTTTGGGAAGACTTACTAATTGACACGTTTTACATAATATAATCCACTTTCCGAAAAAAATAATTATTCTGAGAAGACTCCTGTATTTTTGCTGATCAATAGGATCCATGTAACATATTTGTAGGTGCGATATGGTCCTCACATGCCATTTGTGTTACGAGGGCTTACGTGTACTTTCTTTGGAGGGAAAAGGACTGGAATAGTAGGCAGGACAGGAAGTGGTAAATCAACTCTTGTTCAGACCCTCTTCCGAATTGTTGAACCCACAGTTGGACAGATATTGATCGATGGTATCAATATCTCATCTATCGGATTGCATGATTTACGATCTAGATTAAGCATAATCCCACAGGATCCCACCATGTTTGAAGGAACTGTTCGTAATAACTTGGATCCACTTGAAGAGTATACAGACGAGCAGATATGGGAGGTGTGTAAAGTCTTCATAGAGTGATTTAAAAATTCTATCTTTCGATTATTGATTAATCTTCTTCTATTTCCTCAGGTGCTCGATAAATGCCAGCTAGGCGATGATGTACGAAAAAAGGCAGAGAAGCTTGATTCTGCAGGTTTACCTCATTTACCATTTTTTTCAACATCAAATTATTTCATTCAGTATGATAGTATATAATTATCAAAAGAACTTGTATAAAACGTGATGCTCTTGCCTATGTTATGATACTCAAATTTCAAAAGTATCACGTCTCACACATGAGACTATCTCAAGCAAGACTTCCTATTTAATTATATACTAACTTTTAACAAACTATCCAGTGTCTGAGAATGGAGAGAACTGGAGTGTTGGGCAAAGGCAGCTCGTTTGCCTTGGGCGTGTGCTGCTAAACAAACGCAAGGTTCTGGTGCTCGATGAGGCAACTGCATCAGTCGACACAGCAACAGATAATCTGATCCAACAGACCCTCAAGAACCATTTCAATGACTCAACAGTTATAACAATCGCACACAGAATTACATCTGTACTCAGCAGTGATATGGTTTTACTGTTAGATAACGGTATGAATTCATACATTTCTCTCAATTTATCAAACTTTTACAGCTCTGTCGATCGAATTTTAATTGGCAATACATTTCCATGGTATAGGGCTTGTTAAGGAACATGATTCTCCAGCAAAGTTGTTGGAAGACAAGTCATCGTCTTTCGCAAAACTTGTAGCAGAATACAGCATGAGATCAAGTTCTAGTTTTGAGAATCTTTCGATTATAAGAAGTTAAGAACAGTGTCCTAGTGATGATGACGAAATCTGTAAAAAAATCTGGGTTTAAGTTTGTACTTTCATTAGATTATGTAACACTACTGTGAGAATAAATGTCGATGCGTCTCACTAGCTATTTCATGGTTCAGTTCTGGAGTTTCCAGATAAAGAGTTCTTGTGTTTATTGTGTTTCATGAACATACTCAATGAGTAAAAAATCGAACATGTAGAAAGAAATGTCCAGTTGAGTACATTTCCAGTTAACTATTGATGAATGAATTAGAAACTGCGTTTAATGAAAAGAGTAAGCCAAAATAGCTGTAAAACTATAATTTGAAATCAGGACCCTTATTAAGCAAAGAAAGATGGTACTGCAGCATCCATCACTTCTGAAACCAGGTCTCCTTACAATTCGTATGCACAGGTGATGAGTGTTACAATTCACAAGTGCTTGCTCCTTTTGAATTTTACCTATGCATGATATTATAACATAATAGCATCGTCTCTTTAAAAATGGATTAGTTACATGAAACCCCCTTGTAATTTGGAAACATCGAGCAAAATCCACTCGTGGTTTAGAATTTACACAAACCCCCTTGTAATTTATTAAATCAAGTGAAATATCCCCCTTTGTAAAAAATGAGTTAGCGGTTTATTTATTTCGTTTTATTTTTCATATCTTGTTTTTCCAAATATTGAAGTGAAGGAAATAGAGAAAATGTATAAAATTGTTAATTCACTTTATTTAATAAATCATATGGGGATTCCATGCACTTTCCAAACCACGAAAAAATTTCGCACAACATTTTTAAATTATGAGGTGATTTCCTACAATTAACGCCGTAAATAAAATTTTAGATCTGTCTTGCATACGTTGATATGCACCAAAATTGTAGAAAAGATAATGCAAGGCCCTACAATAAATGTTAATCTATATATTCGATGTTTAACGGAAGAAAAAGGCTAAGTCTTTAGAAGCGTTCAGGGTCTTGGCCAAGTCTTATTTCATTATCATTTTAAATCGCAGAATTTATTTACATTTGAAAGATCAATTTATTTATCTTTGAAAACGTGTAATTATTTTTCCATATTAATAATTTTACGGTTCAATGTAAACAAGTTGCATCTTTCAGCATAATAAGTTGCACGATTCTAAAATGCACTATAAGTGCACGGTGAAGAAAGACGAGAAAATCGATTTTTATCCTTAAATTTTGTGGATCTTGTCTGGAGTTTAATATGGTGATGTCGCCTTAGATTTTTAAAGGTAAACATCATTTCTATATATTTGGTATTTGTATATATTTTTAAAGCTAAACATTATTTCTATATACGTGGAATTTTTCAAAATTTTGTGAAACTTTGTCCAATTATCACCAAGTCGACGAATCGAATTCATCCATATGGCAAACCACAACATGTGTGGCCATTGACAAAAACTGATCATCCGGGGGTGGTCCTACAATGGTGCCACTGCGGTCAGGTGCGGCAACATGACAGGGGCCCGACAATTAACAAAGGTGGTGTGTTGTGTTCAAGCACAATTAGGTGTCGATGCGTGGGTCCATGCCTGACCTTCAGCGTCGGCCCGTAATTTTTCTACAGAGTAAAAGTGTTATTCACTTTTTACTCTTACTTGTAATGTTGCTATTCAATTATAAAGTATTAAAGTGGAGTTAGTAGTAGGAAGTTACTTGTATCTCCATTTATAAAAGACACATTAGTTAGATTAGTTGAGTTTTATCTTTTCACATCATTTTGCTCTCAATTGTAAAGCTCTCAGATTCTTATTTCCAGATTCAATACAATTCATTCTTTTTTCATAAATCTGTTCCAGATTTTTATAAGTGGAGATACAAGTAACTTTCTATAACTAACTCAAGTTTAACACTTTATAATAGAATAACAACTTTACAAGTACGAGTAAAAAAGTGAATAACACTTTTACTTTTTGAAACTTTCACGTGTGACAATTGATGACAATGACAACACTAATGGTAGCGTCAAAAAAATTTAAGCCTGTTCTCGGTTCCTAAAATTCTCATGTGTTGTTTTTTTTTATTTAAGTTCTTATTTTGAACTATTTGAAATATGAACGTCTGAGTACTAATTTATCCATAAAAGTAGGAACAACTGTTGAACTATTTACTTGTAAATTAGCTTATTAAGCGTGAAAATAAGTATCATATATTTGAGCTTTATATTCATGTGTAAAACTTTGCACATCATAAATTTTAATAAATTCGGTATTTCACAATAAACAAAAATATTCTTTATGTTTGTAACTCCGGAATTAAACCATAAACTAGCTAGAATTTTTGACAGATTTTGTCATCATTGCTGGGACACTGCTCTTATACCCGAAAATTTGAGAGATTTTCAACACTAGAACTTGATCTCATGCTGTATTCTGCTACAAGCTTTGCAAATGAAGATGACTTGTTTTCCAACAACTTTGCTGAAGAATCATGTTCCTTAACAAGCCCTGCACCATGCAAATATATAGCCAAGTAAATCCCAAGAATTATAGTCGATTGACAGAGCTAATAAACGTATGATAAGTTAGGAAAAATGTATGCATACCATTATCCAACAGTAAAACCATATCACTGTCAAGTACAGACGTTATTCTGTGTGCGATAGTTATAACTGTCGAGTCGTTGAAATGATTCTTGAGGGATTGTTGAATCAGATTGTCTGTTGCTGTGTCGACTGATGCAGTTGCCTCATCAAGAACCAGAACCTTGCTTTTCTTTAGCAGCACGCGCCCAAGGCAAACAAGCTGCCTTTGCCCAACACTCCAATTCTCTCCATTCTCAGACACTGGATAAATAATTAAACATCATATATGGAATGAAATAATTTGGGTAAATACTTCCATGCACCAGTTACACCATGCAATTCAAGTTCATATTTGAATGGTATTAGTTGTTTAAATAAAAAGTATTAGTTGTTTTTGTTGAAGGTAAACCTGCGGAATCAAGCTTCTCTGCCTTTTTCCGGACTTCATCGCCTAGCTGGCATTTATCAAGAGCCTGAGGAAATTTACAGAAGAAGATTAATCTATATATATTCAATCGCAAGATAGAAATTCTTAATCACTCTCTTAATGAAAACTTTACACACCTCCCATATCTGCTCGTCTGTATACTCTTCAAGGGGATCCAAGTTATTCCGAACAGTTCCCTCAAACATGGTGGGATCCTGGGAGATTATGCTTAATCTAGATCGTAAATCATGCAATCCGATAGATGAGATATTGATACCATCGATCAATATCTGTCCAACTGTGGGTTCAACAATTCGGAAGAGGGTCTGAATAAGAGTTGATTTACCACTTCCTGTCCTCCCTACTATTCCAGTCCTCTTCCCTCCAAAGAAAGTACACGTAATGCCTCGTAACACAAAAGGCATGTGGGGACCATATCGAACCTACAGATATTACACGGAACCTCTTTTGATCAGCAACAGGGGAATTAGGTATTACACAAAAGGCATGTGCGGACCATTTTGGGATTTGGTCTCCCTGTTCCATTCAAAATTGGACATGAAAGTTCACTTTTGCTCCAATTTTTGTCCCGTTGTCAGTTGTCTGCTTGTGGAATCAACTCTTTGGAGAGTGAATGAAACAAGGGGACCAAATCCGGAAAAGTTTAAGTTCAGGGACTAAAAATGAAGATATATATTACCCTCCAACAGAAATACACAAGTCTCGTCTAAATAATTAATTGTTATCATGGTCCTGTAAAAATTACCTGAAGATTTTGGATATTAATTTCTCCTTGTACTGGCCAGCCACTCTCCGGCCTGTTCGACTCTACAACAAGAGGTGGTTCGTTTTGAAGAGAAGCGTACTGAAGTATTCTTTCGACTGATACGATTTTATTTTCCATGTAGGAAAGAGTCCGCATGACCGATGATTGCAACATATTTAGATTGAGGCCATATGTTACTGCTAACCCTGCAACACCTGCATTACCATAATAAAAAATGAGAGAGTTCGCTCATAATAAAATATGATTCATTCATAATGACACTTACTCGGATCAATTGCTCCTTTTGGAAGAGAAATGAGGAAGATCAATGAGAAGGCAAACATCAGGAGGGACAGCACGTCCAGACGAATGCACAACCATTCCAAAGCAGCAGCATTGTGAAACCTGGGTCGGGAATACCCATCTATTAGTCTCATGCAAAGATCTCGAAATCGTGGTTCCTGATCAAAACTTCTAATCGTGACGGATCCCGAGAGTGTCTCTGAGAAGTGTTGTATAACTGGAGCTTTGCATACCCCACATAGTCGAGCAAGTTCTCGTGATGCAGCTATATAGTATCGCTGGAAAAGAAAAGCATAGAGTCAACAAATCATTAATATAGATACGCCTTAAGGGTGTGTTTGATTAGGGATTAGAAAACTAGATTTGGGATTTCGAAATCTAAATCAGATTCTATTTTGAGATTTTAGAATCTGGTAGTTTTTAAAATCTCAATACATTCACCCTTTCAAATACATATAAACTCTATAAATATCAGGGTTAATAAGCGCTGTCGTAAGTAGCTATGGTAGAGGTTAAAAACCGCAATCTATCAGAGCACCTTTTAATATCACCATGTACAACAATGGTTTTCAACTTTTCTTTTAACCATGGTGAAAAACCGCTGTCTAGCAGCGGATTGTTGACAAAATGATTAAACTCTCTCCAATGACTCAGTAATCTTAAATATTGTTTTATTCCCACACTTATATTATTTATCATTTTTCACACCTTCTATACTCACTTTTGCAATTTTCAATAAAACACAGTAATTATTACACAATCATTCAACCATTACAAACGACAATAATACAACAATTTGACATAAAATTATATCCTACCATGTTTTAATCTCTAAACAAACACACACCAAATCCACTAAATTTTGTAATCTAAATGTCAAAATCCTCTAAATTTTAAATCAATCACGCCCTAACTAAACATCTTAAGTAGTATCTAATCAAAACTATAAGGTCATTCAATAACATCAGGCAGGAAGATAGAATGGTTTACCTGCAACCATATGCAAATTGCTATCACTGGAATAAAAATAATGAAGACCTGCCACGCCACTTGTGACATGACAGCAATAATCCCAAGAAGCTGTATTATCGCAAAAACAAATGCCCCGATATTAGAAGCCATGGACAAGTCCACCGTACTTTGGTCAGTAGATACCTGTGAAAAAATAAAACTAATCTGAGCGTAGAAAGTGAAGCTAAGAGCAAATTTGGCTGAGCTTATAAGCTCTTTAAAACAGCTTATAAGTTGTTAAGAAGCTTAAGCTCATTAAAAAAAATGTTTAACAGCTTATAAGATCTTAAAATAAGCTCTTTACAGCTTATAATCTTAAAAAAAAAAAAAAAAAATATTTGACATACTCTGCTGAGCACTCGTCCGCTTGGGGTGGAATCAAAAAAAGACATAGGGGCACGAAATATGCATCGATGCATTTTGTTAAACAGAATATTTGCTGTCTTGTAGCCAATAACTGCAACACTTAACGTTCTTCCAAATATGCAAAGAGCACTTCCAACTGATAAGGCCACGTAGACAAGGATAAGAGTAGAGCCTCCAACACGAGGCGTTGAATCCTTTGATACGGGAGTGGCCCAAACCATCCAATAATTGCTCCCAATTTGAAGTATTTGGAACAGAATCTGTGCAAGCAATGCAACGGGTGCTATAAGTCCTCCGTATGCTGTTCTAATATACTTCCAGTAAACTGAGAGTCCAACAGTTCCCTTTTCTCTTTCTTCTTCTTGGACAAGCTGACCCTTGGTTTCGTCTACTTTATCATTTTCATCACTTCGAGATTGTTGTTTCTGCAAAACGGAGTTAGCTTTTCTAGAACTACTTTCCTCACCACTAGCTGCGGGATCCACATCAATGGAATCAAGAGATGACAAAGCTTCCTCGTGAGCTCCAACAAGTTCCATGAAGTCAGTTCCAGATTTGAGAATATCATTGTACTTGCCAGCTTGTTTGATTTTTCCGTCTTTCATGACCTAATGATTGAAAGATTATAAGCAAATTGCTTGATCAGGTTTCGCATGCCAGATAGAGCATTCAAATGAAAGAGTAACACTTGGGTGCTCCATTTGAACCGTGCAATTGTTGCACAACTAATACTTTTCAAATGAAAACAACTAATACAATTATCTGAAAACAGCTAAAACCTTTTAGTAAAACAACTAATACCATTTAAAAATGCACTTGAGTTGCACGGAGCAAATAGTGCATAGAAGTATTTGCCAAGATGAAAAGCTCACCAAAATCAAGTCAGCAGCAGGTAAGAATTCCACTTGGTGCGTAACATACACAACAGTTTTGGAATCCAAAAGCCCCAAAATGCATTCCTGCAATTATAAATAAAAAGTATCAGCAAACCATGAGATAATATATTGTCATAAAACATATACTATATATAAATAAAAATAATAGAAAATGTAAAAAGATGTACTTACACTAAAAAGATGGGATCCAGTATGAGCATCCAGAGCACTAAATGGATCATCTAACAAATAAATGTCAGCATCCTGGTAAAGGGCACGTGCAATTTGTATCCTTTGCTTTTGTCCACCACTTAAATTGATTCCCCGCTCACCAACAACAGTTTGATCCCCAAACGAGAGAATCTCCAGGTCTTTATTCAGTGAACAAGCTTCAAGAATCCGATTATACCGTCGTCGGTCCATCTCTTTACCAAACAGGATATTTTCCTCAATCTTCCCACTTTGTATCCAAGCCGACTGAGCAACATACGCTTTCGTCCCAGCGAGCCTAATAACCCCAGATATTTTTGGCATTTCACCCAAAATACAGGAAAGTAAACTCGACTTCCAAGAACCAACTGTCCCACAAATTGCAACCCTCATGCCATGAGACACTCTAAAGTTGATATCTTTTAATGTGGGACCAGGAGATGATAGGTCCCACGTAAAGTTCCCATCGATTACCTCTAAAGCAGTTTCTGAACTACTAAACGGAAGCTTCTCCACTAAATCGGGTTCCAGGTCATCGAGAGAGAGAAACAATGCGATTCGATCAAGAGAAACTTTGGTCTGAAAAGTTACGGCAATTAAATCAGGAAGAGTGTAGATAGGCTCTTGAAGAATCCTAAAGGTTGCTAAAGCAGATAGTATCTTTCCCGATGAGAGTGGGATCTTCATCACAAAACATGCACCAAAAGTCACCACAGACAAAAACGTTGGAGCACCCCAGAAAACAAATGAGGTGGCAGCCGAAGTAAAAAGATACCTCCCCAACCACCCCATCTCGACTTTTCTAAGATCCATAATCTTAGACAGAAACTTCAACTCCCAAGATTGAAGTTTAAGAATCCTCATATTCCTCAAGACTTCAGACGTCACCTTCATCCTTTTATCTTTCGATTTCATCAACTCGTCCTGAAACTTCTCCTGCAATTTCCCAAGTGGAACATTTGCTAGCATCACCAAAACAGATGCAACAAGCGCAGCTACTGAAGCAAGCCCAACATCTTTATACAGTATAATTAACGCTAGGACGACCTGCAAAATGATCAGCCATGGATCGTGTATGTACCAACTAAATTCATCAATCCTCTCTGCATCTACAGACATGAAATTGATAATCTCACCCGTTGTGTGCCCCTGCTTTGACTGGCAGGATAGGGTCAACCCCTTGTTGTACACTTTGGCAACCAATGCTGCTCTGGCTCTATATCCAGCTTGCTGCACCTTAAAGAACCAATGCCTCCGTGCGAAAAACTCGCACAATTTTGCTACGAAAAATACACAAACTAACACATAGCCCTCGTTTTTGAAATCTCTGTTTCCATTTAGGTATTGGACAAAGGTATCAATGAGGTATGGGCCAACATAGGAAGCAAATGTGTATACGAGCAAGTATATGCCAGATGCCAAAATCTCCCTCCATGTAGTTAAAATCAACCCCTTTGCTAACATGATTGTGGTGATTCTGCTACTTTCTTTACAACTATCCTCAAGATTATTGTTCAAAATTGGAAATGCCCCTTTGGTAGTATCAGGAAAGGCAAGCTGAGGAACATCCTCGAGGTTTAATGTTTTCTTGTAGCCAAGAGAGATTAAAGGGCTGATCCAAGAAAATGTGAAAAGACTAAAATAACCAGCTTTGGCGTAAGGGTTAACAATTTCATCTACTTTTGGAGGATTCTTAGACTCGCTATCATTACTAGCAACACCGTTAAGAAGAGGTTCTTGAAGAACAGTATCTTCATCTTTTACCTTGCCCAAAAACCCAATATAACAGAACACTAAACCCATTACTATTGAAACTACATCAGAGACCCAAAACAAAGTTGATAAATAATGGTACTTTTTGAAGTAAAAGAAGTCGATTACAAGGCAATAACAAGATACAAGTAAGAAAAAACACCACCAAAGCCTTAAAACACGTGGGTATTTTGTTTCACCTGAATTCTTGAAATGGATTTGCAAAAAAAGATAGAGAAGCAACCAAGCTAGTGTTTTCACACCCAAATCGAATAAAGTCAGAATCTTTTCATCAGACCAGACATATTTATACCAATAGAAAAGGTCCAACAAACATAATGAGAGATTAAAGAACGAAAAACTTATACAAGAAACAGTGGTTGGTTTGTAGTACGAGATACTAGTACGTTCACCATTATGATGCTGGGTTTCATTACCGTTACACCAAAGTTTCTTGTAAAGCCAAGAAATGGATACGATTACAAACAGAATTAGGTGCAAAGAGGCAGTGAAGAAACGCAAGAAAACAGGGTTGAGGAAGAAATCACTGCCCATGTCTTGAGAGGAAAAGGAGTCACCCAATTCCATTTCTTTGTGGATGGTGGCCACTTTTGCTTTTGCTGGTATACAAGTGTATGTTTGTTTTGGGCTTATAGTGGGCGGGTGAAATCCTGAACTTCTAAATCTAGGATTTTAAAATTTTAATCAATAGTAAAATTGTATGTTTGTTTTGAGATTTTATAGGGTACGATTATATAGGATTGTAAAAAAGTTTATTGATTTATATTATTATATTATTATTGTAATGATTGAATGATTGAGTATTGTGTTGGAAATTATGTAAAAGTGATAATATTATTATTAATGAGAATAAGTGCAGATGTAGGGTTTAAGTTAGGTTTTAAATTGGATTTTGAAATCCTGATTTTAGTATTGTATTAAATGGGTATGTGGAATTGTAAAGTCCAAAATCCGTCCGAAATAGTCTCAAAACAAACATACTCTGAAAGACATGTAACGTTGTTTTCAATGAATTAATGACCATTTTTTAGTTGTTAATTATGAAAAGCAGTATTTTTGAACCAATCCCTCAAAACACTCCTTAAAGACATGAAAGTATAAGATATTTTCCAAAACTAAGGGTATGTTTGTTTTGAGATTTAGGTGTGCGGGGGAAGTCATGATTTCAAAATTCTATGGATTTGGAAATCCTAATCAATAGTAAAACTATGTGTTTGTTTTGAGATTTTGGTAGAGTGAGATTCTTATTTTATGTCAAATCAAAATGTAATAGTGATTGATGTTATATTATTATATTGTGTTGGGTGAGAGAAAAGTAGGAGAGATAATAAATTGATGGAGTAAAAGTGGTAATATGAATGTATTGAATTTTGTGAAAATAGGTATATAGATATAATTATAGGAGTGAATTTAAAAGTTAAATGTACAAATCTCCAACTAACATGTGACTTAAATTGTAAAATTCAAAGTCAACAAACATACCCTAAAGGAATGGAACTTCCATCATGAGAGCGAAAAGTCAAAAGAAAAGGGTTTCAATATAGAAAAATGTGGTGGCTAACGGGCTAAGTAGTCGATGGTGAGAGGCTGAGAGCAGCTTGCGAGGAAGACAAAAAAATGGCCCTAAACCTGTGGAAATACAAGAAAATTACTCTGTACATTGATATGGATAGAATTCCGAGACTTTTAGGGCAAAATTCGAACTCTATTTTCTTCGATAAATCAACACTTGAACCCTATCAACCGGACCATAACAGAGAAGCATCAGAATATACATAATCTTCAAAATTAACCACGGAATTGAACAATTAATGAATAAAATCGAAAGGAGGAGGTAACATTGACCTTCAATTCATCGTAGGAAAAAGTAACCGTTGAAACTGTAGAAGAAGAAATTCCCGATGACATTTTGGAGTTCGACCGAAGAGAAAAACACCGAAGCGATGGTGGGGGAGTTGATAATCGTGCGGGAAAAGGTGAATCCGGCGGAGGAGAATTGTGGAGTGATTTAGAGGTGTGATATGGTGAACGTTCTGTATTGTTGAGCGTCGTTCATGAACGTTCTCGAAATTTTTTTGGCTTAATTTTGAATAAAATCGTCAACTTTTCATAAATTACAATCTAAGTTAAATTTTTGAATTTTAACAAATAAATTATCACTTTTACTCTTTTTGACAATTTTATTTTAAACAGATTGTCTCTTTGCTTGAAAGGTGATATATATATACACAATCATCATCCTAATCAGTATCCATATCAATAAATAATTATAAACATAATAAATAATAATTTAAAAATAAATTAAGTATTATAAATACTATAAATAAATTTAAATTAAATTTAAATATAATAAAATATTAAAATAAGCACAAATAAAAATAAAAATCTAATTTCTTTTAATAAAATCAAAATTAGAAACCAACAAAAAATAAAGAGTGAACAACTTTTCAATCCAAAATGAACCCTTTAAGTACTAATAAGTTCAAACAATATAAAAAAATACTAATAGGTTCAAAAGAGTGTGGATAAAGACATTAATACTCATTCTCCCCTTCCATGTGCAAACCGCTCTTCCATTCATCTTACCCCACTGCTGCGCCCCTCTACTGCAAAAACTGCAGATGATTTGATGGGATTCATTATTTCCCATGCAAAGAAAATCATTACACTCAATTTATTTTTTTAATTCTTATATTTTTTTATGTCACATCTTTTATTTTTAATTCTTGTCTTTCCCTTAAGGGAGTAGATAGAATTCAAAAATAGGAAAATATGCATGAGTCAGATATGCATATATGCATCTTAGTTTCATTTACAAATTAAAATTATCATATCCAAATTGACAAAAATACCAAATATTTACATTTACATATCTAAAATTCAAAATATTTATATGCACGAGTCTTCCAAAAAATGCATAAAAATTAAAGTTTACATATTTAAATCCAAAAAATTACATCTATCTTCAACATGCATAAATTCATGAATACATGAATATATGCAAAAAAATACATGCATATGTTCATCCATTGATGAATATATCCAAATTCCATATCTATCTTCTTCCATCTCCAGAAAACTAGCCAAATCATCTATCATCATCCATTTCCAAATCAGATGACTGCTTTAACCACAGTGCACTAAACCCTGAAGGAAAATCAAGAACATAGAAATTTAGGACACTCTCAAATGAAATTTAAACAACAAATCACAACACTATTCAGAAAAAATCACAAAACCCAAATCCTCCATTTCAAGATCTTCAACCCAGATTCAAAAAAATTCACAAACCTAAATCCTCCATTTTTAGATCCACAAATTCAAACCATTTACAACACAAATTCAAAACGAAAATCACAAAACAACAGGGATCTTGGACCTAACATCATCATCAAAACTAGGAATCCAAATCGAAGCAATTTGCAAAGCGAAGCACCAAAGCAATTTAAGTGGAATCCAAAATCCAAAAAAAAAAAATTAAAAAATCAATCAAACTCTGAAAATTAAAAAAAAAAGATAAAAAAGATCCAATTCAAATTCCCAGATTTGTAACGAAAATTCCCAGATTTGTAACGGAAATATCTATAAAAACAGAGTTGTATATCGAAAAGAGGATTACCTTGCGAGTTGCAGAGCCGCCATCGTCTCGATTTCACACCTGTTCTCCGCCGTCGCCTTCGTCTCATGGCGAGTTGCAGAGCCACCTCTGTCGTCAGAAGCGCCCAACAAGTACCCCATATCCTATCGCGAATCATCCAATTCAGAAACCAAATCCACCACCTCGGCGTCGTCGCCGGCGGAAGACGAAGCAGTAAATTTCTTCCTCTAAGCTTTTCATAAACGAGTCGAGATCTTGATTGGAAGTGCAGAAATCAGGTGCAAGAATGTTGCAGGTGGTGTGGTGATTGGATTGTGGTGGCGTTGCCATCTACTGTGAGCGGTGGGGGCGGGACGGCGGCCACCGTGAACTTAATGTTGGGAGCGGCAATTTAGGGTTTTGGAAGGGAGGAGGAGAGAGAGAAGACGTTGTGAGTGAGTGGGTGAGAAATGAGATGAGAAGTGAGAACGACTGATATGATGGTGGGGGGTTATTATGGACTTTTTAACACTGCTTTTGGACCTAAGAGTCTTTTGTTTTTGGGCTTGGACCTAAGAGTCTTTAATTCAAAAACAAATAATATTCAAAATCACAATTATAAATAAAACTGTCATTATTAAAAATTAACACAAATAATATTTTTTAAGGAATATTATTTGCCCCCCATTAACATAATATCAAAAAAAAAAAACCTAAAAAACTAAACCTAATGAACATTTGCCCCCAATCGATGTTTCTGGTCACCCTTCCCAACCCTACTCCCATTGCAGTTGCACCTCCATTTTTCATTCGTATTTTCTCCCCTCAACACTTGAATCAATTTTGAAATGTGAATTGGGTCACCGCACACGCCACTCCATACTCGGCTCTCGAAATGAGAGCTGATTTTTTGTAAAGGAGCATGGTATATATAGTGAGCTTTTTTTTTTAATTGCAGTATAGTTTGATATAGTGTAATTGGAGTAACAAATATTCTAGTGTAATTGGATGTTCAAAATTTTTGTGTAATTAGATTTTAGAGAATTTAGATTTTTTTTGTAAAATTAAGATTACTTTGTGAAGATGCGGTGGTGAAAGGAACGTGCGGTCGAGGGTGGGGCAATGGTGGAATGGTGTGAGTGGGGTCAGCGAAGGAGGCAACATGAGGTTGAAGATGAAGAAATTTTAGTGTAATTGAATTTTGGAAATTTCTTGCATAACCAATTTTTTTCCTTGAGGATGAAGATGTGGAGAGGATGAGTATTTGATTTTAAATTTTAAATTTTGCATTTTAATTATTTTATTTATAAATTTTTTATTTTATTGTTTTAATTTATATTTTATTTTTAATTTTTATTTATTATGTTAATAAGTATTTTTTGACGTGGCTGCTTACTGGGTTGATGATGGTGCAATTTTTGTACACATTAACTTTCGGGCAAGGGGACAAACTGTCCGAAGTTAAAATTGTTGGGAAATTAGGGTTGCCCGGATCTATTCGAGATAAAATTAAATACATATTTAAATTAATTAATTAATTACTAACATGAATTAATCCTAAATCAATTCAACATAATAATTAAACAAGCAAATAAGCAACATGCGTACACGTAATTCACGTAAATCCTAAGCATGCGGAATCTAGGAGTTACGAGATTACATACCTCTTGTAGAGACAACCGTTGAGACGATGGATCAACCCAAAGAGCCTTCCCAAATATGTCCCACGTCCACGAACGTAATCCGGTGGAAGGATTCTCAACGAACGATTTTAATTTAAAGGAGAAAATATAAAAATATTTGCCACCACCTTTGTGGATTTTTAATTTTTTCAACACGTGGAATTGCATTGGGGATGAAAAATTTATCCCCTATTTATGGGGGGGCAAAATTTTAGGTTAATATCTAGAATATCCAATATATTCTATTTTCCAAAATATCTCCCAACAAAATTTTCTTCTTCTTTCTTGCTCCCTAATTTTTGAAATTTTACACAAGTAGGAAGAAAATAAGATCTTTTTCCTTTCTTGAATTTATGGGATAAACTTGTATCTCAAGAATACTTATTCCATAAGATCTTTCCAAGAAAATCAAGAAAAAATATTTTTCTCTCTCCTACCCAAATTTTCGAAAATAATTGTGAAAAAATTAGGCAAAATATTTTTTTCTCCTTTTCATTAATTGGACTTTAATTTGGGCTATTTGAGGGGTTTCTAGGAGAATTAAGATTTGACCTTCAACGGGCTATGAAACTTTAATATTTAGCCAAAATATTATTCAAGCCCATTAATATTAATTTACTCCACTATAAAATTAATATTGAACTATCCATCTTAACCCACATTACGACTTCACAATAATATGGCCCCCGGTCATTATTTCCCGCGTTTAAGATTATCTTAGTCCATTAATTAATTTAGCCACTGGACATACTTTATATTAATTAATATCTTTGTCCTTGGTGTAAAGACAGCTCAACATTATTATCCATACCGGAAATAAATTTTCACTTGCAAGATTTTGTATGATAAAGATTCTGAGCCCACCAAGGGGACAAATCAAGCAAGCCGTACTTGCACGCGATTCTCCGTATTAAATCTTAGCAATCGTCATGTAATCAATAATATTGCCCAAGATACAAGGTGTCAAATCGCATTGATTCTCTTCCCATCATAAATCAAAGCAATAGTTATTAATTTCACACGATCCTATTTAAGGGACTGAGATTAAGAAATAACGAACCACTGAGGTCTAATTCTTGTATATTCAGTACCGAAGAATTTATCATCTTGTAGGTCCTTATCAGCTCATCATAATGCACTAGTGTAATCTCTTGGTCAAGACAAGCCAATCCGAGCCTTACACTTCAACCTTTCATGATGGATTGTTCATTTCCATCTGGGTTGTGAATTTGTACTTAGTCACGAGGAACTGATAATTTGATCTTCTGTGATATGGTATCACCAAATTAATTACAATGTAACACGTACTTACTTATTGAACATGTATGCAGTAAATATATATAACATTCATTCATATTTAATGCAACATGTGATAAATAATTTATTTCAGTAAATAAATAAGAAATTCAGTTTGATTATACAAAGTAAAAAACATATTTTTTAGTATAACCCCAACAGAAGTTGCAACAAAGAGTAAAAGTGATGATTTGTTTGCTAAAATTCAAAAGTTTAGATTAGATTGTAATTTGTGAAAATGTGGTGATTTTATTCGCAATTAAGCCTTTTTTAAAAAAAAACTCTAACAACAGATTTCTAGGAAATAGGTTCGAGAGCTAACGACAAAATTTGTTGAGGAATATCATCCCCATGTTGGAATAACATATGCCAGGATCTATCGAGATGACCTCATAAACACAAATTTAAATTAACAATTATTACTAGCATGAATTTACCTAAGTGAATTCAAATAATAATCAATCCAACAACAACATGCAAATAATATTTCACGTAAAAGATCATAGCATGCGGAATTTCTAGGAGTTTACGTAAACGTACCCGTTGGAGAGATGATCTGAGACAGACATGATCAAGTATCTGGATACCCACCAAAAGTCCTTCTCAAGTATTCCCAAGTTCTCGTCCAATAACCCCGGTGGAAGGTTCTCCGATGAACGATTTATAAAATAAAGGAAAATAAAAAAATTGTTGCACCACCTTTGTGGATTTCTAATATTTCCAACACATGGAACACCAGTTGGGGATTGAGGCCAATAAGGGCTAGGAAAGATTTTTTCTTGATCTCCAAGAAATTTTAAATATATCAAATATATTCTTCTTTCCATGTGTATTTTTTCACAAAAATCTCACACCCTTATTTAGCCTTAATTTCGAAAATTACACGAAGATTTGCTAGATTGGATCTTTCTTGAATTTATGAGATAATCTTGTATTCCAAGAATACATATCTTTCTCCATAAAATATTTCCAAGAAAATCTTTCTTCCCTTTCTCTTTACATTATTTTCAAAAATTGCCAATTAAAGAAGCCAAGTGGGAGTTTTCTTGAATTTATGAGATAATCTTGTATTCCAAGAATACTTATCTCATTTCCATAAAATCTTTCCAAGAAAATCTTCTCCCTCTATTTCTTTAATATTTTCGAAAATTTCAAGAAAATATAATGCAACAATAATTTATTTTATTTTAAGCACCTTTTATTTATTGGACTATAATTGGGCTACTTGAGGGGCCTTTAGGAGAATTAAGATGGACCTTCCAATGGGCTTCTGAATTCCAATATTGAGCCACAATATAATTAAGCCCATTAATATTAATTAATGCCACTATATAATTAATATTGCACTATCTAACTTAACCCATATTACGGTAATATGGCTCCCGGTCATTATTTTCCGTGTTTAAGATTATTTAGTCCATTAATTAATTAAATCACTGAAAAGCTTTATATTAATTAATATATTTATCCTTAGAGTAAGGACAACCCAACTTTATTATCCATACGGGAAAATTAATTCCACTTGCAAGATTTGGTATGATAAAGGTTTCGGGCCCACCAAGGGGACCAATCAAGCAAGACATTGCAAGCACACGATTCTCTGTATTAATTTAGCAACAGTCGTACAATTAATATTATTGCCCAAAATATAGGGTATCGAAGTCGCAATGATTCTCTTCCCATTTATAAGTCAAAGCAATAACTACTAATTGATCCTTATTAAGTGACAGAGATTAAGAAATCAACAACCACTGAGGTCTAACTCTTCATCCCTTAAGTCAGTGCAAATGAGTTTAATCTCTCTGCAGGTCCGCTTCAGCGCATCGAATGCACTAGTGTAATCTCTTGGTCAAGACAAGTCAATCTGAGCCTTACACATCAACTTCTACCAATAGATTGTTCGGATCTATCTAAGTTGTGAAATACACACTCGTTTACAAGGCACTGTTAACGTGATCTTCTGTGATTTGGTATCACCACGTTAACTACAATGTAACGCGTGCTATGAACGGTTTGCAATAAATATATATAACATTCAATCATATTTAAAGCAACAGTGATAAATAATTTATTTCAGTAAATAAATGTTTAATACATAGGTTATACAAAGTAAAAGCATACTTTCACGTATAACCCCAGCAATCTCCCACTTATACTCAAAGTCTGCTTTTAAGTATACCACAACATGTCTGATGTATTATCTGGTGACATCTAATGTCACCTACATCAACCTAATAACATTTCTCCCACTTGTACTCAAAGCAGATTGACAACGCTCTTGACACTCATTCATTCCACATGTCTCTTGAATGTTAACTGAGGTAGACCCTTTGTGAATGGATCAGCTAGGTTGTCTTTCGACTTGATCTTTACCACCTCTATATCTCCTCTCTTAATGATTTCTCGTATAAAATGGTATTTCCTTTCAATGTGTTTGCTGGCCTTGTGGGCTCTCGATTCCCTTGAATTTGCAACTGCTCCGGCATTATAACAAAAGATCGTGATGGTGCTGGGAAAATTCGGAACAACGTCCAAGTCCACTAGAAAGTTCTTGAGCCACACCGCTTCTTTCGCTGCTTTACAAGCAGCTACATATTCGGCTTCCATGGTAGAATTAGCGATGCATTTCTGCTTAACGCTTCTCCATGTTACAGCTCCTCCCCCCAGACAAAACACACTACCCGAGGTAGATTTTCTGGAATCTAGGTCTGATTGGAAATCCGAGTCCGTGTATCCCACTGGAAATAAGCCATCTGACTGATAAACCAGCATTCTATCTCAAGTTCTTTTCAGATACTTCAAAATATTCTTAACAACAGTCCAATGTTGATTTCCGGGATTACTTTGATATCTAGCTACCATGCCTATGGAGTAGCAGATATCCGATCTCGTACATAACATTGCATACATGAGACTTCCTACCACTGACGCATAAGGAATGTCTCTCATGTCATCTATCTCCCTTTGTGTCTTGGGACACATGTCTTTCGATAAATGGATTCCGTGCCTGAAAGGTACAAAACCCTTCTTGGAATCTTGCATGTTGAAACGCTTCAAAACCGTATCTATGTATGAAGCTTGCGATAAGTCGTTCATTCTCTTCTTTCGATCTCGAGTGATCTTGATCCCAAGAATATGACCGGCTTCCCCTAAGTCCTTCATATCAAACTGTTTTGACAGCCACACCCTTACGTCTGACAAAACCTTTACATCATTTCCGATGAGCAGAATATTGTCTACGTATAGTACTAGGAATACCAAGGCAGTTCCGTCACACTTCTTATAAACACAACTCTTGAAATCGTTTTGATCAAACCCATAAGATTTTATTACATGATCAAAACATTGGTTCCAGGCCAGAGATGCTTGCTTAAGTCCATAAATGGACTTCCTCAGCTTGCACACAAGGTGTTCTTGGCCTTTTTCGATGAAACCTTCGGGCTGTTGCATATGGATCTCCTCGTCAAGACTCCCGTTAAGGAAAACTGTCTTGACATCCATTTGTCAGTTCTCAAAATCTAGATGAGCAACTATTGCCAAGAGAATACGAATGGACTTCAGCATGGCTACAGGCGAAAAGGTTTCTTCATAATCGATACCCTCTTTCTGAGTGTATCCCTTTGCCACAAGCCTAGATTTAAATGTTTCCACCTTCCCGTCCGGTCCTCTTTTCCTCTTGTAGACCCACTTGCATCCAATGAGTTTTACCCCACTGGGTGGTTCAACTAGCTCCCACACCTGATTATGATCCATTGAGCCCATCTCAGCTTTCATCGCAGTTTGCTAGGATTCTGAATCCTTATCTTGGACCGCCTCCTTGTAGGACCAGGGGTCTGATTCATTTTCCCCGGGGACAAAATCCGAAGATTCTCCTATCCCCATGAATCTCTCAGGTTGTCGAACAACCCTCCCACTACGACGAGGTTCCGATTGTGTCGGTGTGATGCTTGGTATATCAACCTGTACAGTTGGTATATGAGTTTGCCCTCTTATTTTATTTAAGGTAATCTCACTTTTGGGCTTTCGATTGTTCATAAAGTCTTCTTCCAAAAATCTAAAGTGCGTACTTATTACCACATTTTGATCTTCGGGACCATAGAACATGCACCCTTTCGTTCCCATGGGATATCCTATAAACATCCTTAGTTCCGAACTTGCATCCAACTTATCGGCTTCCTTGTCTAGCACGTATACCGGACACCCCCAAATCCTGAGGTGTCTCAGACTGGGCTTGCGCTCGGTCCACAACTCTTTAGGGGTTTTGGGAACCGATCTGGATGGCACCAGATTCAGAACATAAGCCGTTGTTTCCAAGGCATGACCCCAAAACGACTTGGGTAGATCTGAATAACTCATCATGGATCTGACCATTTCTAAGAGTGTTCTGTTTCTTCGTTCTGCAATCCCGTTTTGTTGAGGGGTTCCAGGTGCAGTCAACTGGGAAATAATGCCCTCGTCTGACAGGTAGTTCAAAAACTCATTGCTGAGGTATTCGCCTCCACAATCAGATCGTAGAAACTTGATACTCTTTTCCCTATGATTCTCCACTTCGGCTTTGAACTCCTTGAATTTATCAAAGGTTTTCGATTTGTGTTTCATGAGGAAAATGTACCCGAACCTTGAGTAATCATAGAAACATGAGGAAAGTCACGAAATACTCATAACCACCTCTAACTTTGGTTGACATTGGACCACACACGTCAGTGTAAACGATTTGCAACACTTCTGTGGCTCTATTCCCCTTGGCTCCAAATGCCCTCTTGGTCATTTTACCCTCCAAACATGATTCGCAGGTTGGAAGTGGTTCTAACTGTAGGTCCGACAGCGAACCATCTTTCACCAGCCTTTGGATCCTATTTAGATTAATGTGACCCAATCTTAGATGTCATAGAAGTGTCTCGTTCACATTTTCTGAATGTTTTCTCTTATTGCATGAAACAGTCGATGTGTTATAAGATACATTTTGTGAGTGGTGTGCACAGTTAATAGTATAGAGATTGTTCCGTAAAGTTCCATGACAGATAAACACATCGTTACGGTAAATAGTAACTTGCTTAGAAAAACGAACAGAATATCCATCATTAATTAGTTTAGAAACTGAAATAAGGTTTTTGCAAAAAACTGGAACGTAAAGAACATCTCTCAAAACTAAAATCTTGTCTTCAAAAGACAGGTGCACGTCTCCCACTGCTTCAGCTGCTACTCTCGTAGCATCGCCCAGTGTGATGAGGACCTCACTCCCACTAAGTTATCGGGTTAGTTTGAACCCCTGTAATGTGAAACAAACATGATCAGTGGATCCCGTATCCATTACCCACGAGTGGGTAGCATATGTTGGGATTATACTGGAAAATATGCTTTTACTTTGTATAATCAAAACTGAATTTCGAACTTATTTACTGAAATAAATTGTTTATCACTGATGCTTTAAATATCATCGAATGTTACATATATTTATTGCATAACTGTTCAATAAATAATACGTGTTACATTGTAGTTAATTTAGTGATACCAGATCACAGAAGATTAAATTAACAGTCCCTTGTAACTAAAAGTACACCATTCAAGACCTAGATGGAAATGAACAATCCATCGTGAAAGGTTGAAGTGTAAGGCTCGGATTGGCTTGTCTTGACCAAGAGATTACACTAGTGCATGACTGATGTACTGAATAGGACCTACAGGAGGACAAATTCTTCAGAACTGAACAAGGAAGAATTAGACCTCAGTGGTTCGTTATTTCTTAATCTTCGTTCCTTAAATAGGATCACGTGTGGTTGGTAACTATTGCTTTGACTTATCATGGGTAGAGAATCAACGAGATTCAATACTTTTTATCTTGGGCAATATTATTGGTCACATGTGATTGCTAAGATTTAATACGGAGAATCGTGTGCAAGTACGCTTATTCGATTTGCCCCCTTGGGAGGTTCATAAGCTTTATCATACCAAATCTTGCAAGTGGAACTAGTTTCCGGTATGGATAATAATGTTGAACCGTTCCTTAACCAAAAAATAAAAGATATTAATTAATGGAAAGCTATTTCAGTGGCTTGAATTAATTAATGGGCTAGATAATCTTAAACACGAGAAATAATAACCGGGAGCCATATTGACTGTAATATGGGTTAAGATGGATAGTGCAATATTAATTATGTAGTGGGATTAATTAATATTTATGGGCTTGAATAATATTGTGGCTCAATATTGATAATTCAAGATCCATTGGAAGGTCCAATCTTAATTCTCCTAAAGGCCCCCTAAGTAGCCCAACATATAGTCTAATAACTGAAAAATGTGTTTAAAATAAAATAAATATTGTTGCTTATTTTTCCTCATAATTTTCGAAATTTATGGATAAAAGGGGAGAAATATTTTCTTTGAGTTTTGTTATGGAATGAAAATATGTATTCTTGGAATACAATATTATCTCATTAAATTCAAGAAATCTCCCACTTGGTTATCCATGAAGCAATTTTTGAAAATATTGAAATATAAAGGGCAATAAAGATTTTCTTGAAAAGATATTATGAAAGATATGTATTTCTTGAAATACAAGAATATCTAATAAATTCAAGAAGATCCAAATCTTGGACTCTTGCCTAATATTTTGAAAATTCCATAACAAAGATAAGGTGGGATTTTTTGTGGAATATTATAATTATGGGAAAAAGAATATAGGAGATATATTCAAGATTTCTTGGAGATCAAGAAAAGATTTTCCCACATTGTTTTTTCCCTAAAATTTCGACCACTACCCTATCTATAAATAGGGGATGGTTCTTTCATTCCCAAGGACAATTCCATGTGCTGGAAAAATTAGTAAATCCACAAAGGTGGTGCAACAAAGTTTATTTTTCCTTTTGTTAATTGTTCGCAAGCGTCCTACCATCGGATAGTCGAGCAAGGATTAAGGGAATACTTGGGAAGTTCTTTTGGTGTGTCTAATCAACAAGACCATTGCCGTTCGAAGAGGTATGTTCACGTAAACTCGTAGGATTTCCGCATGCGTAGGATTTACGTGAATTGTTTATATGCATGATTTGTTGTTGGATTATTATTTGAATTACTATATGATTAATTCATGCTAGTAATAATTATAAGAATTAAATTTGTATTTAAATATTCATCCCGAATAGATCCGTGCAAATAATTCCCCAACAACTGGTATCAGAGCCACGGTTTCGGGCTTTGAATTTTAAATTGTAATTTAATTTGTTGTCATTAAATTTGAAATTGGATAGTAGATTGCTAGATCTTTTTTGTAGGTATCCAATTGTCATGGAATTTAATGTGTTTATTTATGCATGCATATAAATTGTGGTTTTTAATTCGATTCGTTCGAATTCGTTTTGTCAAGTGAGAAAATCCACAAGTAGATTATGATTTGTTTGATTTGATCAATGTAATAGACTAGTCTAGATCTAGGTTTATTTATTTTGTAAATAAATTGTAACCGGATCGGAAACGGAGGCGGAGACGAAGAATTAAAGGATAAAATCCAGAACCGTAGCGAAGTGGCGTATGCGTGAAACGTGTTATGGGAAACACGGACGAGCCGGACTCATGCAGCACGCACAAAGGTAATAGGCCGAGGGGCGAGGGCGCGAGGTCGAGGGTCAGCGCGACGGGGCGGGCACATAAGACGAGACGCTGCGCCGGGTGCGCCGGGTTTATAAAAGCGGACAGCGGGGGCGTGCATGGGCGCGCGGGGAGCGGACGCTGCCGCCGAAGTTCCGGCGGGCGAGGCGAGGTCAAGGATGGCGACGCGATGCGCGCTGGTCTTGTACGCGCGCCTTCCGCCGAGGCCGATCTTGCGGGCTTTCGCCGAGGTCGCTGAAAGCAAATAACCGGGCGATGGCGACAATGCTGTTAAGGCGCAAGGACGCGGTCACTCGTCCAAGGGGCAGCTGGATGCGGGCGTGCATCCCGGCTGCGAGCTACTTGGCGTGGCATTTCGAGACGGAGTTCTTTTCGAGATGATCGAGTGGGAGAAATTCAAGACGGCGATTTTTTCAAAATCAAGCCAAGAAAAATCAAACCATGATAATTGGATAATTTGTGCCCAATATTTTTATTTTTCCGTTTTGCTTGATTTATTATTGTGTTTTCTTGTGCTTTATTTAATTTGTTTAAATGTGTTTGCATGAGAGTTGCCCAATGAAAAATCTCACCTTCAAAATTACTAAGTATGTTTAAATAATTAATTGATAATTTTATTCGAAAAATAAAATTGAATTAATTTTGACCCCCATGATTTATTTATTTGTGAATTCTTTTTGAGAAATTTCCACGGGGACGGTCAAAAGTTAGCTTTCACATGAATGAATTCCAAATGGATGATTGTGGATTATTACTAGTGGCGACGATGACCCTCCCCACGAGGCTCGTTCAAAGCGAAATAATAATCCTATATTTAATCATGGTTATTACTTAGGTATAAAATTGATATGCATATACTTCCCCGAAGTCCCTGTCAATTTTATATTGGTCAAGTGGGAGCCAACTATTAATATGGATATTAAAGGTTTAATAAATGTTCTTGTTTGTAACCTGCTTGAATGTGTTTAAATAATGACCCACCCCACGTGACTTATTTAAACTGTTTTGAGATGTTGGCTGATGCATGTTCATATTTTTTTTTGAGATTTTAATATGATGCATGTGATCGAACCTTGTGATATATTAGTGCTTATGCATATTATTGTTTATTTCAGTTCATCATGTCGCAACCTTTTAATCCACTGTTCAATATACTTAAAGAAAATTTGCTTACTGGTGAAAACTTTGTTGATTGGAGTTAAGTAAACTTACTATTGTCCTCCTTTGCACAAAGCCATAATTGGGTTCTCACTACACCTAAAAGGAAAAGCCAAAAGATGAGTCCACTAAAACGTTTAAGAAAGAGTATCTCGTTGGGAGGCGTTCAACGAAATGGCAAAGTTTACCATCTTGCTTTATGTCGGATGTGTTGCAACACCAACACCGAGCGTTGAGACCGGCTGCAGACATCATGACTAGTCTTAAAGCGATGTTTCAACATCGAACCATGTGGCTCGTCGGATCACCATGAGGGACTTGCTCTCTATGAAAATAGTGGAGGAACGCATACGTAAGGGAGCACACGTTCTCGGATGATGGCTCACCTTAATAAACTTGAGGTACTTGGCATCTTTGAATCGACGCCGAGACCCAAATCGATTTTCGTGCTCCCTCTCTGCCGAAAAAGTTTTGAGCGATTCAATTTGAACTACCGGATGAATAATCGAAGTCCTCGATGCGATCTGTTGCAAGCTTTAGTCTCGGCGGAGGCGATAATGGGGCAAAAGAGCCAAGCCTTGGTGGCAAATGGACCTCTTCTTCTCTTCTAGGCCAAGGGGTGGTAAGAACAAGAAGAAGGACAAAAGCCACAAGCAAGTGAACTCAAGTGTTGCCAATGGCAAAGAAAAGGTGAAGAAGGGTGGAGGAGTGAGTAAACCCTAAGGGGAAGTGCTTCAAGCATGCGGTGAAAAAAAAAGGACATTGGAGGTCGACTGTTCCAAACCCAAAAGGAATGGAAAGAAAGGTAATTCTCACGCACTAGTTGTTGAAACTTGTTTAGCGGCGTATGCCTCCCATTTATGGGTGGTGGATCTGAGGATCCATCGATCATGTTTGTTTCACTTTCTGAGGGGTTCAAGCGGACCGACAACTTAGTGGGAGTGAGATCCTCATCACACCGGGCGATGCTTCTGAGAGTGGCAATCAAGCGATGGGAGAAGTGCACTCTTTTTTGAAGACGAGTTTTAATTTTAAGAGATGTTCTTTACGTTCGAATTTTAGAGAATTTAATTTCGGTTTCTAAACTTTTTCTTGATGGATATTCGGTTACTTTTAATAAAGTTGTTACCATTTCTCTTTTTGATAAATTTATATGTCATGGAACGTTGTCGAATAATCTCTATACAATTAATCGTGGCACACCACTCACTTAAATGCATCCTATAACACATCAATCAAGTTTCGAGAAAAGAAAAACGTTCATCGGCGTGAGCGAGACACTTCTATGGCATCTAAGATTGGGACATATAAATACAAAGAGGGTCCAAAGGTTGGTGAAAAGGCGGTTCCTTTGGAGTTTCTCCAAGTTGAACCAATTCCAACATGCGAATCATGTTTGGAGGGTAAAATGACCAAGAGGGCATTTGGAGCCAAGGGGAATAGAGCCAAAGAAGTGTTAGAAATCATTCACACAGATGTATGTGGTCCACTGTCAACCAAAGAAAGAGGATGTTATGAGTATTTCGTCACTTTTATTGATGACTACTCAAGGTACGGTTACATTTTCCTCATGAAGCATAAATCTGAGACCTTTGAGAAATTCAAAGAATTTAAGGCTCAAGCAGAGAATCATAGGGAAAAACGTATCAAGTCTCTACGATCCGATCATGGAGGCGAATACCTCAGTGATGAGTTTTTGAACTACTTGTCTGATAAAGGGATTGCATCCCAACTAACTGAACCCGGAACCCCTCAACAAAACGGGGTTGCGGAGCGAAGAAACATAACTCTTTTGGAAATGGTTAGATCTATGATGAGTTATGCGGATCTTCCCAAGTCGTTCTGGGGTCATGCCTTGGAAACAAAGAACCTACATTCTCGAACTTGGTGCCATCCAAATCGGTTCCCAAAACTCCCAAAGAATTGTGGACCGGGCGCAAGTCTAGTTTGAGACACATGAGGATTTGGGGATGTCCGGCCTACGTGTTGGACAAGGAAGCCGGTAAATTGGATCCTCGATCAGAATTAAGGTTGTTTGTGGGATACCCCGAGGGAACAAAAGGGTGTATGTTCTATGGTCCCAAAGATCAAAAGGTGGTAATAAGCACCCACTTTAGATTTTTGGAAGAAGACTATATGAAGGAAAGAAGACCCAAAAGTGAGATTACCTTAAATGAGCTAAGAGGGCTAACCTCAATGCCAACTGTACAAGATGACATACCAAATGACACACTTACACAATCGGAACCTCATCGTAGTGGGAGGGTTGTGAAACAACCCAAGAGATTCATGGGAACAGGAGAGTCCTCGGACTTGATTCCCGGATAAGACGAATCAGACCCATGGACATATGACGAGGCAATCCAAGACAAGGATGCAGATTCTTGGTAAAAAGCAATGAAAGCCGAAATGGGTTCTATGAATCATAACAGAGTGTGGGAGCTAGTCGAACCACTTAATGGGGTCAAACCCATTGGTTGCAAGTGGGTGTATAAGAGAAAAAGAGGACTGGACGGGAAGGTGGAAACCTTCAAGGCAAGACTCGTGGTGAAAGGTTATACTCAGAAAAAAGGGATCGATTATGAGGAAACTCTTTCGCCCGTAGCCATGCTCAAGTCCATCTGAATTCTCTTATCGATTGTTGCGCATCTCGACTTTGAAATCTGGCAAATGGATGTCAAGACAGCTTTCCTTAACGGAAGTCTTGATGAAGAGATCTATATGCAACAATCCCAAGGCTTCATTGAAAAAGGCCAAGAACACCTAGTTTGTAAGCTCATGAAGTCCATTTACGGACTCAAACAGGCAACCAGAGCTTGGAACCAATGTTTTGATCATGTAATAAAGTCTTATGGGTTTGATCAAAACGAGTTCGAAAGTTGTGTGTACAAAAAGCGTGTCAGAACTGCATTGATATTCTTAGTACTATACGTAAACGACATTCTGATCATCGGGAATGATGTAAAGGTGTTATCAGACGTAAGGGCATGGCTTTCAAAACAGTTTGATATGAAGGACTTAGGGGAAGCCACACACATCCTTGGGATCAAGATCACTCGAGATCGCAAGAAAATGATGATAGGCTTGTCGCAAGCTTCATACATAGACACTGTCTTGAAATGATTTAGCATGCAGGATTCCAAGAAAGGCTTCGTACCTTCCAGACATGGAATCCATCTATCCAAGAAAATGTGCCCTAAGACACAAAAGGAGATAGATGACATGAGAGGCATTCCTTATGCTTCGGCTGTCGGAAGCCTTATGTATGCAATGATGTGTACGAGACTAGATATCTGCTTTGTCGTTGGCATGGTGGCAAGATATCAAAGTAACCTGGGGAAAGAACATTGGACTACAGTTAAAAAAATTCTGAAGTATCTGAAAAAAACTCGGGATAGAATGTTAATTTATCAGTCAGATAGTCTAATCCCCATCGGCTACACGGACTCGGATTTCCAATCAGATATAGACTCCAGAAAATCTAACTCCGGTAGTGTGTTTTGCATGGGGGAGGAGTCGTGATATGGAGAAGCGTCAAGCAGAAATGCGTCGCAGATTCTACCATGGAAGCCGAATATGTAGCTCCTTGTGAGGCAACGAAAGAAGCGGTTTGGCTCAAGAACTTCCTAGTGGACTTGAATGTAGTTCAGAATTTGCCCAACAGAATCACTGTTTATTGTGACAATGCCGGAGCAGTTGCAAATTCAAGGGAACCAAGAGCCCACAAAGCCAGCAAACACATTGAAAGGAAATACCATCTTATACGAGATATCGTTATGAGAGGAGATATAGATGTGGCAAAGATAGCGTCACAAGACAATCTAGCAGATCCATTCACAAAGGGTCTGCCTCCGAATACATTCGAGAGACATGTGAAAGGAATGGGTGTCAAGACCGTTGCCAATCTACTTTGAGTATAAGTGGGAGAAATTATTAGGTTCGTGTAGGTGACATTAGATGTCACATATTAGGAACTACACGAGACATGTTGTAGTATACTTAAAAGCTGACTTTGAGTATAAGTGGGAGATTGTTGGGATTATACTGGAAAGTATGCTTTTACTTTGTATAATCAAAACTGAATTTCGGACTTATTTACTGAAATAAATTGTTTATAACTGATGCTTTAAATATCATCGAATGTTACATATATTTACTGCATAACTGTTCAATAAATAGTACATGTTACATTGTAGTTAATTTAGTGATACCAGATCACAGAAGATTAAATTAACAGTCCCTTGTAACTAAAAGTACACCATTCACGACCTAGATGGAAATGAACAATCCATCGTGAAAGGTTGAAGTGTAAGGCTCGGATTGACTTGTCTTGACCAAGAGATTACACTAGTGCATGACTGATGCACTGAATAGGACCTACAGGAGGACAAATTCTTCAGAACTGAACAAGGAAGAATTAGACCTCAGTGGTTCGTTATTTCTTAATCTTCGTTCCTTAAATAGGATCACGTGTGGTTGGTAACTATTGCTTTAACTTATCATGAGTAGAGAATCAACGAGATTCAATACTTTTTATCTTAGGCAATATTATTGGTCACATGTGATTGCTAAGATTTAATACGGAGAATCGTGTGTAAGTACGCTTGTTCGATTTGCCCCCTTGGGAGGTTCATAAGCTTTATCATACCAAATCTTGCAAGTGGAACTAGTTTCCGGTATGGATAATAATGTTGAACCGTTCCTTAACCAAGGACAAAAGATATTAATTAATGGAAAGCTATTTCAGTGGCTTGAATTAATTAATGGGCTAGATAATATTAAACACGGAAAATAATAACCGGGAGTCATATTGACTGTGATATGGGTTAAGATGGATAGTGCAATATTAATTATGTAGTGGGATTAATTAATATTTATGGGCTTGAATAATATTGTGGCTCAATATTGATAATTCAAGATCCATTGGAAGATCAAATCATAATTTTCCTAAAGGCCCCTAAGTAGCCCAACATATAGTCCAATAAATGAAAAATGTGTTTAAAATAAAATAAATATTGTTGCTTATTTTTCCTCATAATTTTCAAAATATATGGATAAAAGGGGAGAAAGATTTTCTTTGAATTTTGTTATGGAATGAAGATATGTATTCTTGGAATACAAGATTATCTTATTAAATTCAAGAAATCTCCCACTTGGTTATCCATGAAGCAATTTTCGAAAATATTGAAATATAAAGGGCAAGAAAGATTTTCTTGATTTTCTTGAAAAAATATTATGAAAGATATGTATTTCTTGAAATACAAGAATATCTCATAAATTCAAGAAGATCCAAATCTTGGATTCTTGCCTAATATTTCGAAAATTCCATAACAAAGATAAGGTGGGATTTTTTGTGGAATATTATAATTATGGAAAAAAGAATATAGGAGATATATTCAAGATTTCTTGGAGATCAAGAAAAGATTTTCCCACATTGTTTTTTCCCTAAAATTTCGACCACCACCCTATCTATAAATAGGGGATGGTTCTTTCATTCCCAAGGACAATTCCATGTGCTGGAAAAATTAGTAAATCCACAAAGGTGGTGCAACAAAGTTTATTTTTCCTTTTGTTAATTGTTCGCAAGCGTCCTACCACCGGATAGTCGAGCAAGGATTAAGGGAATATTTGGGAAGTTCTTTTGGTGTGTCTAATCAACAAGACCATTGTCGTCCCAAGAGGTATGTTCACGTAAACTCGTAGGATTTCCGCATGCGTAGGATTTATGTGAATTGTTTATATGCATGATTTGTTGTTGGATTATTATTTGAATTAATATAGGATTAATTCATGCTAGTAATAATTATAAGAATTAAATTTTTATTTAAATATTCATCCCGAATAGATCCGTGCAAATAATTCCCCAACAGCATACGCCGCTAAACAAGTTTCAACAACTAGTGCGTGAGAATTACCTTTCTTTCCTCTCCATTTAGGATTGGAACAAGCATCCCTCCAATGTCCTTTTTCACCACAGTTGAAACACTTCCCTTTTGGATTCCTTCTGACACCCAACCATTTGACCGTCTTTTCTCTACTTTTCTTGGTAGTGAGGTTTCCTTGATTTCAACCATTCATTTTTTCATCAATCTTGCCCTCCGTTGGCCTAGATTTTGAGAAAAAACTTTTGGTCACCAAGGCTTCATCTTCTTGTCCCAGATGTTTCTCTATCGTCTCCAAAGCTTCTTGAAGAGTATCCATAGTGAACATGTGATCGCTCATCACAAAACTATTGTAAAACTCGTCAAAACATTTTGGAAGAGTTAGGAACAAAGAATCCACTTGAACCTCACTACTATACTTAGCACCGAGATAAGCAAGCTTGTCAAAGTGATGCTTGACCTTGAGAACATGATCCCTTACGGGTGTTCCCTCCGTCATTTTTAGCATTGTCACGCCGTCACAATTAAACTGATCGATCATGCGGTTCTTTGTTAAAAATATATCTTCGAGACTTTGCATAATTTATGCAGCAGATTCAACACCTTCATGAATGTATCTCAAATCCTCAGACAAAGATGTCAAGATTATATACTTCATAGGTTCGTTGGCCTGCTCCCAGTCATCATATAAAGATCTCTCTGCATTAGTTGATCTTTCAGTTGGCTTGTTTGGCTTGGGCATCCCGAGAACCCAATTGTGTTTTTGTGCAGTTAGGACAAATTTCATATTACGTTTCCAAACGAACATAGTTATCACCAGTTAATTGATGTTCTTTGAGTGTATATTTCAATGGATTAAAAGGTTGCGACATGCTGAACTGAAATAAATAACAATTTGTGTAAACACAAAATTATCACTCAATTCGATCATATTGTTCATATCAAAATCTCAAAACAATATGAACATGCATCAGCCGACATCTCAAAACAGTTTAAATAGGTCACGTGGGGTGAACTGTCTATTTAAACACATTCAAGCAGGTTACAAACAAGAACAGTTACAAACATTTAATTCAAAATTAATAGTCGGCTCCCACTTGACCAATATAAAATTGACAGGGACTCCGGGGAAGTATATACTTATCAATTTTATACCTAAGTAATAACCATGATTTATTAATGTTGTGCTCGGTACTGGACCCCATATTAAATATAATTCGTCAGACGGACATGTGTACCAAAAAGTCAAAATCATCACATTTGACTGCCATACAGGTTTGTGCCAGGTGGACGGGGTCACCACGTCTTTATTTGGTACTGTGCTCACCTTTTTTCACGAGCACAAGAGCGAAAGCAAAGATGCTCGACCCAAATCATCTTGAAACCATACAAGGCAGATCGAGGCGAGCACAAGTGAGCGAGCAAATTAGACAATGGAGGGAAAGGGGCGAGCATATGTAGGATATAACTTTCGAGCCGAGCAAAAGTATTTGTCAGAAGCGATCACGAGTTGGCGAGCACGTAGATAACCTCCCGGTCGATTCATTCTAGAAAGAGGTGACAAGTAAGACATTTCTTAAACAGGACAGATGTCGATCTGGGGGGAAAGCAAGGAAACGTGGCAATCCCACATAAGTTCTTGCATGGAACGAAATCGCCAGCTCAAGCTAATCAGGACACCACCAGCTCATCAAAAGTACTATAAATAGGTCCAAAAAGAGTAAGAAAAAGGTTGACAAAAATTCCCAGAAAGGACTTTACTATTGTCCCACTCTCCCAAACAACCATTGTACTCAATTAGTAGTAAATTGTGCTCGACATAAAACTGCAAAGTTTCTAATAACATAATCCTGGCTTGGTAAGCCCCCAGAGGTAGTCATTTATGACGAACTTGGTCAACAATTTCTGATCATTTAATTATAACGTCGTACAAGTTGTGATTTTGTTTGTAAGTTGTCATTCAATACGCCACATCAGATATCCACGTGAGACAACTTGCAACAATTAAGGGGTGCCCGGATCTATTCCAGTTGAATTTAAATACATATTTAAATTAATTTATTAATTACTAACATGAATTAATCCTAAACCAATTCAACATAATAATTAATAAGCAAATAAACATCATGCGTACACGTAATTCACGTAATTCACGTAAATCCTAAGCATGGGGAATCTAGGAATTACGTAAATACTAACCTCTTGTAGAGACAACCGTTGAGACGATGGATCAACCCAAAGTGCATTCTCAAATATATCCCACGTCCATGAACATAATCCGGTGGAAGGATTATCAACGAACGATTTTAATCTTAAAGGAGAATATAAAATATTTGGCCACCATCTTTGTGGATTTCTATTTTTTCCAACACATGGAATTGCAATTGGGGATGAAAAATGCATCCCCTATTTATAAGACTTGGGGGGGGGGGACGAAAATTTGACCTAGTTGGGCATTGGGAAATTTCCTTGCTTCTTCCTCAAGATACAATCTAGAATATATCCAACATATTCTATTTCCCAAAATATCTCCCAACAAAATCTTCTCCTCATTTCTTGTCCATTATTTTCGAAAATATCATATCAAATAGGAAGAAATAAGATCTTTTTCTTTTCTTGAATTTATGGGATAAACTTGTATCTCAAGAATACATATTCCATAAGATCTTTCCAAGAAAATCAAGAAAAAAAATTTTTTCTCTCCTACACATATTTTTCGAAAATAATTAGAAAAAAAAATATGCAAAATATTTTCTTCTCCTTTTCATTAATTGGACTTTAATTTGGGCTATTTGAGGGGCCTTTAGGAGAATTAAGATTGGACCTCCAATGGGCTATGAAGCTTTAATACTTAGCCAAAATATTATTCAAGCCCATTAATATTAATTTACTCCACTATAAAATTAATATTAAACTATCCATCTTAACCCACATTATGACTTCACAATAATATGGCTCCCGATCATTATCTCCCGCGTTTAAGATTATCTTAGTCCATTAATTAATTAAGCCACTGAATAGACTTTATATTAATTAATATCTTTGTCCTTGGAGTAAAGACAACTCAACATTATTATCCATACCGGAAATAAATTTCCACTTGCAAGATTTGGTATGATAAAGATTCTGAGCCCACCAAGGGGACAAATCAAGCAAGCCGTACTTGCACGCGATTCTCCGTATTAAATCTTAGCAATCGTCATATAATTAATAATATTGTCCAAGATACAAGGTATCGAATCGCATTGATTCTCTTCCCATCATAAGTCAAAACAATAGTTATTAATTTCACACGATCCTATTTAAGGGACGAAGATTAAGAAATAACGAACCACTGAGGTCTAATTCTTGTATATCCAGTAACAAAGAATTTATCCTCCTGTAGGTCCTTATCAGCGCATCATAATGCACTAGTGTAATCTCTTGGTCAAGACAAGCCAATCTGAGCCTTACACTTCAACCTTTCATGATGGGTTGTTCATTTCCATCTGGGTTGTGAATTTGTACTTAGTCACTGTTGTGACCCTGGATGGACTCAAATCCCCCCATTGGTATGATATTGTCCGCTTTGGGCCAAGCCTGCACGAATTTGTTTTTGGGCATCTCCCAAAAGGCCTCATACCAATTAAGATTGTGTCCATCCTAATAAACCCCATGATCCTCCCATATTATTTCGATGTGGGATATTGTTTGATACCCCAACAATTCTCCCTCAAACAAAGACCACCGAGCCTCCCCTCAAACGACCCGCTCTATCTAGGTCACACCGCCTAGTCCATAGAGACCCCCGTTTATTTCACCAAGCCTCCCAGTCTTATTTGTTCAACACCAGGGACTACTCCACATCGTTTTGCCTGGGACCATGGCTCTGATACCACTGTTAGGACCCTGGACGGACCCAAATCCCGCGATTGGTATGATATTGTCGCTTTTTGGGCGAGCCCAGACGGATTTGTTTTTGGGCATCTCCCAAAATGCCTCATTCCAATTAAGGTTGTGTCCATCCTAATAAACCCCATGATCCTCCCATATTATTCCGATGTGGGATATTGTTTGATACCCCAACAGTCACGAGGAACTACTAATTTGATCTTCTGTGATCGGGTATCACAAAATTAACTATAACGTAATGTCTGACCGACTTTTATCGAGCGCATGTCGCGGTAAATATATATAACATTCATTCATATTTAATGCAACATGTGATAAATAATTTATTTCATAAAATAAATAAAAATTGAGTTTGGTTATACAAAGTAAAAGCATACTTTTCAGTATAACCCCAACAATCTCCCACTTATACTCAAAGTCTGCTTTTAAGTATACTACAACATGTCTCGTGTTCTATGTGACATCTAATGTCACCCTACATGAACCAAATAATATTTCTCCCACTTATACTCAAAGCAGATTGGCAATGCTCTTGACATCCATTCATTCCACATGTCTCTCGAATGTACTCTGAGGCAGACCATTTGTGAATGGATCTGCTAGGTTGTCTTCAGACGCAATCTTTGCTACCTCTATGTCTCCTCTCTTAACGATTTCTCGTATAAGATGGTATTTTCTTTCTATGTGTTTGATGGCCTTGGGGGCTCTCGGTTCCCTAGAATTTGCAACTGCTCCGGCGTTATCACAGTAAACCGTTGCTGGGAGATGAATTTAATAAAGATATATGATTTTGATTAAGATCCCAAAATCCCTGAGTATGACATGTTCAGAATGATCTTGATAAGTTGAGTCAGGATTCAGTTTTAGAGTATTCAGGATGTTATCGCAAAATGTATAGTCGGAGATATAGTTGGGATAGGTTCAAGACTCGAAAAACTCGGTATGTTTCGAAGAAAGTTTGTTTCAATAGATGAAATGGGTTATCTGAAGACTTCGAGAAATGGCGAGATACTTGAAAACTTCGATGAGGATATTGAGTAATCAAGACTTCAAACATGAAGATTCAAGATCGGGCCAAGATAACTCGAAGACTCGAAGACCTAAAGACTCGAAGACTCAAGACGCAAGAGCAAGGCGAAGATCAAGAATATCGAAGACACGATAATTAATGAAGACTTCGAATGTCTTGAATGCTCGATATGAACTGTTGGGAGATGAATTTAATAAAGATATATGATTTAGATTAGATCCCAAAACCCCTGAGTATGACATGTTCAGGATGATCTTGATAGTTGAGTCAGGATTCAGTTTTAGAATATTCGGGATGTTATCTCTGCGGAATGTATAGTCGGCAGATATAGTTCAGATAGTTTCAAGACTCGAAGAGGATCTTGAGGAACCGAACACTCAAAGACGAAGATTGATTAATATCGGTCCAAGAGACTCGAAGACCACGAAGACTCGAAGACTCAAGACACAAGACCTCAAGAAAGATCAAGATCGAAGATCAAGAATATCGATGCACAAAATTATCAAGACTCGATGAGTATCTTGAATGCTCAAAGATAAACCGAATGTTCCGAGGCACTGAATATATCTATCTGAAGGATGCAATACCGAGAAGATCGTGATTCCTTGGAAAATAGATATTTGCCAAGACATTCAAATGCAGACAAAAGGAACTAAGTCAGAAAGTGTTGTTAAGGTTATATCAAACTTAGAGTTTGTAACCAAAAAGAGTCGTTGAAGGTGTCTACCTTTAACTGGAGACAAAAGTCAAAAAGAGGAAGGCAACACTTTACCATACTGACACTGACAGTGACAGGCCGCTGGAAAAGATGTCAGAAGTACAAAAGTTCTAGACTGCAAAAAGTGAAGACCGGCTACATGAAAGGCTATTGCCTAAAAAGTGTTAGGGAGGTTCAAACCCTAAATATAGCCGTTCCTCACACACCATAAGAGGAAACTCACGAAGCTATCTCTCCAACGGATAGTTTTCAAAAGTAACCTTGGTGTTTGCCTATAAATACTGGTGACCCTCTACATTGTAAGGTTACGGGAAATTTATACGCAACTCAAGAGCTCAAACCTATTCTTGTAAAAGTTAAAGCACTCGAAAAACTTAGAATTTCCCAACTGCTTCTATATTGAAGAGATCTCACTATACTAAGCCTAGCTTGATAAGAATTATCCAAAGCTTAGTCAAGATATCCTAACCCTTTGCATTGTGCTTCATTGTAAAGGATATCTCATCCTAGTTGGAAACCAACCAAGAAACCCCAAACCCTTGAGAAGGTAGTTGCAGTGTGTTTTTTGGTGAGAAGAGTTGTAAAGAGTTAGTAAACTACGCGGCGTAGTCAGAAAACTCTAGAGGAGAAGTTAGTAAGCTACAGGGGTAGTCTGAAAGCTTGTTTGTGTTGAGTAAGTAAACTACGGAGGTAGTCAGAAAACTCAAGGTCGGGTTGAGTAAGTAAACTCACGTGGAGTAGTCGAGAAAACTTCGGGGGCGAGTTGAGTAAGTAAACCACGCGAGGTAGTCGAGTAAAAGCTTCGAAGTGATTAGTGAATTTCTCCGAGGATCGAGAGAGAGTGGACGTAGGAGCTTGAGTCTCCGAACCACTATAATTGTTGTGTTGTTTATTGCTTTCCTTATCTCAGGCTTTAACTGTTGCATTGACTTGATTTTGAAAGCATACTTTTCACTGATATTCAGTTGGAATCAATCCACTGAAGTTGCATGTAAATTGAATCACAACCTAATCACTATCTCATAAAGGGAAGGTTTTTCAAAGAAAGCTTAAAACGAGTATAAACTAAGGGCCAACCATTCCAAGACATGTCGAGTAGCTAGAACGAGATAGTTACCAAATGAACATACTCTTACGAGGGTTCATGAAGTTAGTTATCGATCCAAGCAACTCGGGATCTCGACACTCGAGGACTCGGTTGGGATTATCGAGGTATGAAATTTCCGGGATCACCGTCTCGATGAGACTTTGACTCGAGAGCGATCTGTGCTTCTCAGAACCTAATCTTCAGGATTATTTGACCCAAGCTGACCTCAGTAAGAAAAAGTTTTAAAAACACTGAACACGTGTATTCCCCCCATACACGTGTAAGACTCGTTTGCACCGGGACCAACAACCGTGATCGTGTTGGGAAAATCCGTAACGACGTCCAAGTCCACCAGGAAGTTCTTGAGCCAAACCGCTTCTTTCGCTGCTTCACAACAGCTACATATTCGGCTTCCATGGTAGAATCGGCGATGTATTTCTGCTTAACGCTTCTCCATGTCATGGCTCCTCCCCCCATGCAAAACACACTACCCGAGGTTGACTTTCTGGAGTCTATGTCTGATTGGAAATCTGAGTCCGTATAACCGATGGAGATTAGACTATCTGATTGATAAACTAACATTCTGTCCCGTGTCCTCTTCAGATACTTCAGAATGTTCTTAACCGAAGTCCAATGTTCTTTCCCAGGGTTACTTTGATATCTCGCCACCATTCCTACGGCGAAGCAGATATCCGATCTCGTGCAAAACATCGCATACATGAGGCTTCCTACAGCCGAAGCATAAGGAATGCCCTTCATGTCATCTATTTCCTTTTGTGTCTTGGGACACATTTCCTTGGATAGATGGATTCCGTGTCTGAAAGGTACAAAACCTTTCTTGGAATCTTGCATGCTGAATCGCTTCAAAACGGTGTCTATGTACGAAGCTTGCGAAAGCCCGATCATCATTTTCTTGCGATCTCGAGTGATCTTGATCCCTAGGATGTGACCGGCTTCTCCCAAGTCCTTCATATCAAACTGTTTTAACAACCATGCCCTTACGTCTGAAAACATCTTTACATCGTTCCCGATGAGCAGAATGTCGTCTATGTATAGTACCAAGAATACCAAGGCAGTTCCGTCACGCTTTTTATACACACAACTTTCAAAATTGTTTTTATCAAAACCGTAGGATTTTATAACTTGATCAAAACTCTGATTCCAAGCATGGGATGCCTGCTTTAGCCCATAAATGGACTTATTTAGCTTGCAAACCAGATGCTCTTGGCCTGTTTCAATGAAGACTTCGGGTTGTCTTAAAATCTAGGTGCGCAGCAATCGACAAGAGAATTCGGATGGACTTGAGCATGACTACGGGTGAAAAGGTTTCCTCATAGTCGATCCCTTCTTTCTGAGTGTACCCTTTCGCCACGAGTCTTGCCTTAAAGGTTTCAACCTTTCCGTCCGGTCCCCTTTTTCTCTTGTATACCCACTTGCATCCAATGGGTTTTACCCCATTAAGTGGTTTGACTAGCTCCCACACTTTATTGTGATCCATTGAACCCATCTCGACTTCCATTCCTGTTTGCCAAGATGTCGCATCCTTATCCTGGATCGCCTCGGTGTAGGACCATGGATCTGATTCTTCTCCTGATATCAAGTCCGAGGACTCTCCGATCCCTAAGAATCGCTCTGTCTGACAACCCTCCCACTACGATGAGGTTCCGGTTGTGTAGGTGTGACGCGTGGTATATCTTATTGTACAGTTGGCAACAGAGTTGGCCCCCTAAGTTCTTCTAAGGTAATCTCGCTTCTAGGCGTTTTATCGTTCATATAGTCTTCTTCCAAAAATCTAAAGTGCGTACTGATTACGACCTTTTGATATTTGGGACCATAGAACATGCATCCCTTTGTTCCTTCGGGGTACCCTATAAACAACCTTAATTCCGAACGTGCATCCAATTTCCATGCTTCCTTATCCAACACGTATGCTGGACACCCCCAGATCCTCATGTGTCCTAAGCTGGGCTTGCGTCCCGTCCACAATTCCCTAGGGGTTTTTGGAACCAATTTGGATGGCACTAAGTTAAGAATGTAAGCTGCTGTTTGCAAGGCGTAACCCCAAAACGATTTTGATAAATCCGCATAACTCATCATTGACCTTACCATTTCTAGAAGCATTTTGTTCTTCGTTCTGCATCCCCGTTTTGTTGGGTACCTGGTGTAGTCAACTGGGATGCAATCCCTTCATCCGACAGGTAGTTCAAGAACTCATCGCTGAGGTATTCGCCGAGATTGCACTAGCACATTATGATGTGCTGAAGAGAACCTACAGAGAGGATAAATTCTTCCGTACTGACTTAAGGGATGAAGAATTAGACCTCAGTTGTTATTGATTTCTTAACCTCTGTCACTTAAATAGAATTGTATGTAATTAATATTTATTGCTTTGATCTGTGTTGGGTTTAGAGTCAGACAGTGATTCTATACTTTGCATTTTGGGCAATATTATTAATTATATGACAATTGCTAAGATTTAATATAGAGCAACGTGTGCAAGCAAGCCTTGTGTGATTTGTCCCCTTGGTGGGCTCAGAAGTTTTATCATACCAAATATTGCAAGTGAAAATTTATTTCCGGTATGGATAATAATGTTGAGCTGTTTTTACTTCAAGGACAAAGATATTAATTAATATAAAGCTTTGTTGTACCCGATTTTGTTACCGGCGAACAAGCAAACAATTTAGTAATGTTTCGATCAATACCACTGCGAAATCAATAAATGACAAGTGATTTGATTACCCAGTTTGTCTTTGGAATAGACTACGTCTGGGGGCACCAAGCCAGGATTTGTACTGTATAATATATGCCTAGAGTACTAAGATTTCGATCCTTTATAATGTGCATTACAAGTTATATTTATAGACACAAATCTAGGGCTATAATCTTCGTGGGCTTTCTCTCGTGGGCTGATTAGGGCTTCCTTCCTTGCTCCGCAAGTCGCGCTCATAGATATAGCTTTCCCTGGTTACACCCCGAGAAATCCGCCTCACCATAACTTCCCGAATCTTGTCCATATTTATCTCTAACCGAAGTCGCGACTTCTTCGACCGCGATGTCCAATTCTTTCAAGTCGCTCCGCGACTTCTTTGCTACGTCAAGCCGCTAGCGACCTTCCGAGACTAAAAAGTCGCCTCCCGCCTTGCTCCAGCTAGATGAAGTCGGATAACAAGCTAAACATGAGATTGCCCAATCCCAAGCCTCCATTAGGTCGGGTTATTTTCCCGTACAACAATTGCCCCTCAAGATGAGCTCGCTAGCTCGCTTCGGGATCTTATCTTGAACCATTGATATTCGTCGACCTACGGAAAGCCGATCTTGGGATCTATGTCCAAGTCAAGTCTCTGTCCTTGGGGAGCCGTATGGTTGCCTAGGTTTCCCCAATCGGTGTGCCAAGTGACAGGATGGTAATGATGGTGCGGCAGGTTGAGGACGTTTCTAGCCGCGAGTTCGCCCAATCAGCGATCGCATGCTTCCTACGCGTCGCCCACATCGCCCTAATTTCCGCGGGGGTCCCCAAGAATTTCAAATTTATACTTTCGACCCTTCACCTCTTTATAAATAGGTCTAGGGTTCCTCCATAAAACCCTTCCTCCTTTCCGTCTCTCAAAACTCAGACCCGAACTTCCGCACCCGTCTTTCCGGCTATTCTTCAGAGACCCGACAGTTCTTCAGGTGGGAGGAGATACCGAGGTCGGAGGTTATTCCTCCAACTGTTGTCATGCCTGTGGAGCCCGTCGTGGAGAGGGTCTTAAACCCAAAAGTCGATCCACCGGTGGTTACGCAGCAGGAGCCTCCTTTCAGGACAGTCATTACCCCGACCTCGACTGCCCCAGCTGAGAAGGACTGAGATTGCCGCTCTACTTCCCTTTTTTGCTTTCCGTTGTACTAGCCTTCGGGCTTTTTGTTTATGATTTACTTCTCCTGACCTTCGGGTCTTTTATTACTGGAAGTTATTTTATGTTTTGGTTTGGTGCTCATCTTACTATGTAAAATAAACTCCCATATTTCATCCCCCCCCAAGTTGAGGTCTCAAGCTCATCTTGAGGCCTTGACTTGAACTCGTACAACTTATCAACTTTTGCCAGGTCGGACTCAGAAAATGTGCCTACGCCGACATCTCCTCCTCGGGGAGGTGAAACGTTGCCTCGATTTTCCAAATCGGTGTGATGGTTGGTAGATCCGCAATGATGGCCTGGGTATTAGGTGGCGTCGGGCACCATAAAGTGGCCCATCCAAAAGTCGCGTTCTGTCCACGCGCCCCACGTGCGCCGCCAATTTCTTTGTGGGGCCCTCGAGAGTTGGAAATTGCAACTTGACCCCCGCCCTCCATCTATAAATAGGGCGGGTATTTCACACTGAAAACTCATATTGTCCCTCTCTGATCTCCCCACTTTTCGCCTCCAAGCTCCTGCTATGAGCGATTCTGGCGATCCTCACGTTTTAAAATCCTTTCGGGTAGTAAGTCTCTCTGGCTCTGTGCTCATTATTTTCGGCACTCGAACCATCTTTGCGGCTCCTCCATCTCGGATTTTGCTTTCATCGGAGGGTGACCATACAACCATTGCCAAGTTTCGCTATTACCCGGCCGGCGGATCCGCCGCTGCCGTGACGGCAGGGCCCCTAACTCACGGTGTCTCAGGTGCCGATCGGGAGAACAGGATTAATGGTGATGGGCCCCTTTTGATACGCGATACGAATTTAATGTGAATCCGATCATACCAAAATGCCCTTCACAACCCCTTGAGTTTTTTGCGTCGTAAAGATGGAACTCGTGCTTGCTCACACGAGAAGCCCCATTGCAGCACCTGACACTCCAAGGATGTTGTCACATCCTTTTCTGATAGTTTTGAAGCATCTTCCTCAGCGACCTCCGCGTCCGAGAGATGCTACCCTAGTAGCAATGTAGTATAGACAAAGTCGCTAGTTCAAGTGGCTCCGTGGTACATACCAAGTCTCTAGCTCGATTCCGAAAAATGTATTGTAGTGGAATGCTCTCTTTACCGACCTTCAGGTCTATTGTAATGGGGTTTTCCCCGACCTCCGGGTCTTTATTAATGAAATTCTCCTTTTTAATTCCTTCATCGTGTTGACTTGATTTCCTTATGCGATTTTTGCTTAGTCCTTGTCGTCTTATTTTCTATGTGACTTGTTTCTTGGACATTTGCGTAGCCGTCTTATAAAGTCGGGGGATGACCGCACTGCTAGGGTGGCAATCTCGCCTCCAGTATTTCTAAAGTCGGACCTCGGGTTCGCACGTTATCAATCATGTCTTTCATGCGACCTGCATGTTATCGATCATGTCTTTCATGCGACCTGCATGTTATCGATCATGTCTTTCATGTGGTATGCATTTCATCGATCATATGTTTTTCATGCGACCCGCTTGGTTTATACAGGAATCTCACATTTAAAAAAAATAGAGAATTGTTGTTACTACAAATACTTGTTTACATCGGCTTGATCGATACAAGGACATAAATCTACTGGTAGTATTTTTTCAAATGAGTTGCATTCCATGGATATTGAGCCTTGGTCCCATCTGCTTTCTCGAGCTCGTATGCTCCATTTGGTAGGACCTTCGATATCTGGAATGGGCCCTCCCAATTGGGGCCGAGGGCACCTTTTGAGTCTCCGAGTATCTTCTTCAGTACTAGGTCCCCGACCTTAAAGCGTCGAACTCGTACTTTAGAGTTGTAATATTTCTCAGACCTCTGCTTGTATCTGTCATTTCTCATACTAAATTCTAATCGCTTTTCTTCGAGTAGGTTGAGGTTCCTCTCAGGCTTCATCATTGTGATCGAAGCGACTTGGCTAGTCCGGAAAGTCGGGACATCGACCTCCGCGGCACCACTGCCTCAGGTTCGAAGGCTAGCGAATAAGGGGTTTTGCCCGTTGAATTTTCGCAGGTTGTTTCAGACGCCCACAACACATCCGGGAGCTCACTGGCCCATTTCCCCTTTCCCCCTTCGATCTTGGCCTTGAGCATGTGCTTTATGATTTTGTTCACGGCCTCGACCTATCCGTTCGATTGGGGGTGGTATGGGGTAGAGAATAGCTTTGTGATCTTCCATTTTTTGAAGAAGGCGTCGACCTTCGTCCGTCGAACTGCTTCCCATTGTCTGATATGATTGCTCGATAAATCCGAATCTGCGGCAGATAATGTTGCGCCAAATGAATTGATTACATGATCTTGGTCGATGGTTGCCAATGCCTCAGCCTCGGCCCATTTTGTGAAGTAATACACCGCTACTAAGGCATACTTGACCTATCCTGGGGCCGTTGGGAGTGGCCCAATGATGTCTATCCCCCACTTTGCAAAGGGCCAAGGACTGAGGATACTCGTGAGTTCTTCAGGTGCGACCTTGATAGAGGGGGCATAAATCTGACATTTGTGGCATTTGCGGGCTAAGACGATGGCATCGGCCCTTAAGGTTGGCAAAAAATATCCATGTCTTATGGTTTTGTGGGACCCGACTCCCCAAGGGTGGTTTCCGCATGCCCTTCGTGTATTTCCGCAGGATGACTTGACCTTGTTCGGGTGTTATACATCGAAGTAGGGGTATGCCAAAGCCTCGCTTGTACAACTCCCCACCGATCATTGTGTAACGGGCGGCCCGTAATTGCAACTGCCGAGCTTGGACGCGATCAGGTGGCAAGAGGCCGCTTATCAAATACTCCATGATGGGTGTCATCCAGTTCGGCACGGGTTTTCTAATGTTGTTACGGTTACTTGCGCGGTGGATGGGTGGGGAAGTGTTTTTGATGGTGATATCCTTCATGTCCGGTGATCGCCGAAGGTCGCTTAACCTTGCTAAAGCATCGCTCATGAGTTCCGCTCTCTCTCAGATCGACTTGACATGGATGCGTGAACTTCATGCACATGTTTTCACAATTTCTCGATAGGTCGCCATCTGTCTTCCCTATCCTCGTACTCCTTAAAACTTGGCGGGGCCACGAAGCCGGGAGTCGGTATGAACTGTAATCTCTTGACCCCCATGGTCATTGCCATTTCAGGGCCTGCCATGAGAGCCTCATACTCGGCCTCATTATTTGTTGCGGGAAAATCGAAGGTAATGGCGTTCTGGAATGAGATACCCTCAGGACTCATTAAAACCACCCCCGCACCCGACTTATGAGAGGTCGCCAACCCATCAACGAAAAGCTCCCACGGTAAGTCGCCTCGAACTTCCCGCTTCGCTTGAACGAAGTTCTACTAAGAAGTGCGGCCCGGCTCGAGCCTTGATGGCAGGTCGTGGCGCATAGGTTACACCGTACTGCCCGACCTTAATGGCCCATTTGAGGCATCGGCTTGAAGTGTCCGGACGGTGGAGTACATTCCGCAGTGGTAGGGAAGTGAGAACCTTGACCTGATGGTCGAAAAAATACGGCCTCATTTTTTTTCACGCCATGACTAATGCCAGATGCCGGCCTTCTCTAGCGAGGGGTAGCGTTGCTCCATCTCGTTCAATGTCTGGCTAACGAAGTAAATGGGTAGGTGGACCAGACCTTCTGCTCGGACCAATACCGCGCTCAAGGAGGTCTCCGATGTCGCGAGATACAAGAACAACTTCTCTCCCGGAACAGGTTTGGACAATATGCTCACATCCGCCAGGTAAGCTTTGATTTTTTCAAAGGCATCCTGGCTTTCGGGCATCCATTCAAACTTTTCCTTCTTACGGATCGTGTCGAACATTGTCTTGTACTTGTCCCCATCCGGAGATGAACACCTTTCGGCCATGACAAAAGGCACCCCGTGAGTTTCGAACCTTTTCACATTTTGGGGTGCCCCCATGTTCTAACACAACTTTTGACCTTCCCGGGTTCGCCTCGATGCCCGCCTTCTGACTAAGTGTCCCAAGAACTTCCCCGACTCCACTCCGAAGTTACACTTCTTGGGGTTGAGTCTCATATTGAATTTTCTGAGGATGTCGAATGTCTGCGCGAGGTGAAGCATGTGGTCTTCCCTTTTTAGGCTTTTGATGACAATGTCATCGACATAGACTTCTACCGACTTCCCTATCCGGGTCGGCAAACATGTGATTGACCAACCTTTGGTATGTTGCCCCCACGTTCTTCAAGCGAGCGACATTCTCTTCCAGCAATATAGGTTTTTTCCGTCAGAAACGAGGTGTGTTGTCGATCTGGTTCATGCATGGCTATGTGGTGATAGCCCGCGAAAGCATTCATGAATGACATCATTTTGTGTCCGGCCGTATTATCTATCAGGTGATCGATATGTGGCATCGGGAAGAAGTCTTTAGGGCAGGCCTCGTTGAAGTCGGTGAAGTCGGTACATAACCGCCAGGTTCCGTTGGATTTCTTTACCAATATCGCATTAGCTACCCAGCTGTGGTTGGTCACTTTGCATGATCGAGTCATTATCCAGGTTTCTTCACCTCTTCCGCCAAAGCAGCATACTTCTCAGGGCCGAATTTTCGCCTCTTCTGAGCAACCGGCTTCCTGGATGGGTCAATGTGGAGTTGATGGCATGCGATCTCTAGGTCGATCCCCACCATGTCTTTGTGCGACCAGGCGAAGACATCTAAGTTCTTTTTGAGAAAGTCAATGACTTCCCCTTCAGGTTCGGTATCTTGGAGCCGATAATGACCTCCAGATCCGGGCGAGTTGGATCGACCTTGACTTTCTCTAGCTCTTCCCCCGGGACGGCTCTGGGGCCATCTTGTCAGGGATCGTCAATTTCGGCCTCGATCGTGCCCTATTCTTGGGTCGAGGTCACTGTAGGTTCTTTTCCTGTTTATCCTTGCCTCACTTAATTCTTCATTCTGTTTATTGGTATCTATTACAAGTGCTTGTTTGATAGGTACTAGTGAAGAATTGAAAGGAGACGAAGAGTAAATCAAACAACCTCTTGCGTCAACTTGGTTGCCCTTAACAGTGCCGACCACCCCACTCTTGGTGGGAAACTTTACACAAAAATAGAAAGTGGAGGACGCAGCCTCGAATTCATGTTCAAAAAAGGCCTCCCCAGAAACCATTGTAGGTCTTTGGGGAGGTCGACTACTAAAAGTCTAACACCTAGTTGCCCCTAACCTCCACTGTTAAGTGTAGAAACCCATTTCGACGGCCAATCGGATCATCTGGTGGGCCTCACAAGAAGCGTCCAAAACCCTTTCACAAGGTGGTCGCAGGGGGTGACATAGGCATCATAATCCCCGAGTTGATCGAGGGTCTTCTTAAAAAGGATGTTGCAGAAAGCCCCCTCGTCGACCAGAAGTCGGCACACCGCAGTCCCCATGATGTTGGCCTGGATCACCAAGGGATCGACATTGGGGTAGACTACTCCGCCTTGTATTGTTCCCCCAAACTCGATAATCTTGGACTCTTCCCCTAACGGCGGGCGGGCAACACCATCTTCTGGCGGTCTCTAACTCCCTTATTTCGCTTTCATCCTTCGCTTGGGGGGGGAGGCGGTGGCTGGCCCCGGCCGGTCCTAAGGGGAAAGAGTGTGTATCATGCGATCCCCGCATTCTCTGGCATGGGCGGAATGGGTGCGTTCTCCTGCCTCGGCTCCCCGGTTGTCGCGTTCTGCGGGCGTTCTTCTTGTTGGCGGCCTCTGAGCCTGGCCGATGGATTTTTCCGAGATCTCTTGACAAACCTGCGTCAAGTAGGCCATCTTCATATAGTCTCCGGCCGAAGGCGGCAGATCTTTGCACTCACTGGTATAGTGCCCGGTTTGCTCGTGGAAATGGCAGTACTTGTTGGGGTTCTGCCTGCCCTTATTCTTCACTGGGCGGGGCGGAGAAGTAGTTCGCTCGAATCCCCGGTGGGTGAAAATGTTTTCGGGGTCATGCCCGGGCGTCCATCAATTTCACTGAATGCTCTCCTCAAAAGGCTTGAAGCTTCCGGGCGGTTTATCAGGAAAGATGACTTTTTGAGCTTTTCTTGGGCTCACGACCTCCTTAGTCTCGAGATAGTCGGATTCCAAGAGCTCGCCCGTGTGTATATCGGTCGCTAACCCACCTTCGAAGAAAGTCGGCGTAGCTAGCGAATTTTCGGCCATCATGCGCCGCCAGAGTTTGGTCCCCTTCTTCAGGCCGGAGACAGCCCCCATCAATTTTGCTTCATCCCCAATGGGGTCTCCTTCCAAAATTAGCTTGTCGATCCTCTCAATGTAAGACCGATCGGATTCAATATCCCCCCCTTGGTGGGTGTTCATCAAGCCGCCCGGTCGCAGGTCCGGGCGCCCGAGCGATGAAAATGGGTTAAGAATAAAGCGGCGAGCTACTCGAAAGTGTCCACCGATTGTGGGCGACAGAGAGGTGAACCATTGATGAGCCTCGGTCGCTCAAGGTCGAGAGAACAATCGACATTTGGTCGCATCGGTGGTGTTTATAGAAGCTATGTATGAATTGTGATTGCTACATGGACCTGGGTCGGTGTTCCATCAGGCGATCCAAGGTCGCGGACATTGATCTTCCTTTGAGTAGCCGCCGGGATGACCAAAGTTCCGAGGGGAGTCCGGACGGTGAGGAATTGGGTCGCAGCACGCCTGCTTGACTTCCATGCGCTCCATGGGTTGCTTGATGGTGCGGGTCAACCTACGCGACCTCGAACATCATGGCGATCAAGGGTCGCGTTTGCCACGGGGTCGCCAACGCATTTGGTCGACCTTTGGTATCTTATCAGGGTGGAGGTTCATGCGAGGGCGAGGTCGCTCCCACTTTCCAAAGATGAGAGGCTCAAATTACCCTCATCTTCTGCGTTTCGGGGCTTGAGCCCGACCCACCGGTCGGGTCGAACACATTGTCGACACAACACATCTTGAGGTTGGCAATTCTGCAGACGAGGCATGTCACTGCGGATCAGGCATGTCCGCTGAATGCCCTTTGGGTTTGAGCCGCCTCTTTGAGGGTCCGGCCTCTGGGCGGCCTTCTTAGGGAGGTACGTTCTCCTCATCCTGGCGAGAGCGTTTCTTTGTTGAGGACGCCATCACGGCCTTTAAGGTCTCAAAGGTCTACACCAAAGTCCACCTATTAGGGGTCATTATTCGTCTTCTTGGCAATCACGATGGGAGCCGGAGCGATGAGAGCTCATAGAGGCCTCGCGCCCATCGCGGGCGCCCCAGATCTTGCCCGCTCAAGTTGGGTTTGATTGCTTGCCATTGGTATTGATCGAGATAAGATGGGTCTTCCTACTAACAAAATGATTTTTGCAGAATTGTGGTTCCCACAGACAATGGCGCCTTAATTGTTGTATCCGGTTTTATTACCGTAACAAGCAAACAATTTAGTAATGTTCGATCAATACCACGGGCGAAAGCAATAAATGACAAGAGATTTGATTACCCGGGGCCATCTTTGGAATAGACTACATCCGGGGGCACCAAGCCAGGATTTGATCAGATAATATATGCCAGAGTACTAAGATTTCGATCATTTACAATGTGCATTACAAGTTATATTTATAGACACAAATCTAGGGGCTACGTGGGCTTTCTGGGGGCTGATTAGGGCTTCCTTCATTGCTCCGTAAGTCGCATCCACGGATATGCTTTCCCTGGTTACACCCCCGAGAAATCCTACCACCATAATCGCCCAAATCTTGTCCATATATATCTCTAACCAAGTCGCGACATCTTTCGACCGCGATGTCCGATTCTTTCAAGTCGCTCCGCAACTTCTTTGCTACGTCAAGCCGCTAGCGACCTTCCGAGACTAAAAAGTCGCCTCCCACCTTGCTCCAAATGGATGAAGTTTCGGATAACAAGCTAAACATGAGATTGCCCAATTCCAAGCCTCCATTAGGGTCGGGTTATTTCCGTCTACAACAAGCTTATCGATTGGCTTAATTAATGAATGGATCGGATAATCTTAAACACGGAAATAATGACCAGAGCCATATTATTGTAACATCGTAATATGGATTAAGATGGATATTTCAATATTAATTTTATAGTGGAGTAAATTAATATTAATGGGTCAATAATATGTGGCTCAATGTTAAGAAATTCAGAGCCCATTGAGGTCCAATCTTAATTCTCCTAAAGGCCCCTCAAATAGCCCAAATATAAGTCCAATTAATGAAAAGGAGAGAAAAATATTATTATTTAATTTGTTCCTATTTTTTTCAAAAATTATGGGAAAAAAGAAGAGGAAAGATTTTCTTGATTTTTTGAAAAGATTTTATGGAAAGAGATAAGTATTCTTGGAATACAAGATTATCCCATAAATTCAAGAAATCAAATCTTGATTCTTGTCTCCTTGATTTTTTCGAAAATTACTATAAGAAAGGGAAGAAAAGATATTTTGTGATTTATATGAAAAATAGAATATATGAGATATATTCAAGATTGTATCTTGGGAAGATACAAAGAAATTTCCCATATCCTCTTTTAGGGCACAATTTCCGTTCCCCCCTAGTCTTATAAATAGGGGATGAATTTTTCATCCCCAAAATAATTCCAGTCTTGGAAAAATTAGAAATCCACAAAGGTGGTGCAATAATTTTATTTTCTCTTTTATTAAAATCGTTCGTGAGAATCCTTCCACAGGATTACGTACGTGGACGTGGGACATATTTGAGAAGGCACTTTAGATTGATCCATCGTCTCAACGGTTGTCACTTCAAAAGGTATGTAATTTCGTAACTCCTAGATTCCGCATGCTTAGGATTTACGTGGATTACATGTACGCATGTTGTTGTTGTTTATTTAATTACTATGTTGAATTAATTTAGGATTGATTCATGTTAGTAATTAATTGATTAATTTAAATATGTATTTAAATACACCTCGAATAGATCCGGGCACCCCGTATTTCCCAACAACTGCATCGAGCCTCGTTGAAAGCTCAGATTTAAATTTTATTTAAATTTGTTGGCCATTAAATTTTATTGAAAATTGGATAGTAGAATTGTTAGATCTGTTTTGCAGGTATCCAATTGTCATGGTATTTAATGTGTTTATTTATTTCATACGTATGATTGGTTTTAATTCGACTCCTTCGGATTTATTTTTCTCGTGAGAAAATCCACAAGTAGATTAGGCTATTTGATTTGTTCAATGTAATAGACTAGTCCAGATTTTAGGTTAATTTTATTTTTTTTGTAAAATAAATTGTAATCGATCGAAGATTTAAGACGAGACTTTATACGAAGTTACAAATGGATCCTCGAATCGTGACGCTGGTGATGTACATCGCGCGAAATGTGCCAAGGGAGGTACGCTACGACGGATGTCGGCTCGCACGCACGCTGCCAAGGTCTACGACGCAAGCATGGGCGCCTACGGGTAAGGGAACGGGCGCAGGCGAGGCGCGGCGGCCAGACGCGGGCGGGCGGACGGGCAAGGATGGCCGAGGGAAAAAAGGCGACGCTGCGGCGCAGTGACACGAGGCGCCGCCGCGGGTTGCCCGCCCGATATCCCCGCCGAGGTCGTTGAAGCTTGACGAGTGACGCGACCGCGCTTAGGGCATGTGGGCGCGATCACTCGGCCAAGTGGCCGGCTGGATGCGGACGTGCATCCCGACTGCGAGCTACTTGGCGTGATGATTCGAGACAGAATTCTTTTCGAGATGAACGAGTAGGAGAAATCAAGATGGTGTTTCTTCAAGATCAAGACAAGAAAAATTAAACCATGACAATTGGATAATTTGTGCCCAATATGTTTAATTTCTATTTTGTTTTGATATTTTTTTTTCTTATGCTTATGTTTAAATTCGTTTAATGTATTTGCATGAGATATTGCTTGTGAAAAATCTCAAACTCAAAATTACTAAGTATTTTTTAAATAATTAATTTGGTTTTTAAATCAAATTAATTTGACCTCCATGATTTATTTATTTGTGAATTCTTTTGGAGAAATTCTTGGGTTTATACATGAAAGTATGCTTTTACTTTGTATAACCTATGTATTAAATACTTATTTACTGAAATATATTATTTATCACTGTTGATTTAAATGTGATTGAATGTTATATATATTTATTGCAAACCGTTCATAGCACGCGTTACATTGTAGTTAACGTGGTGATACCAGATCACAGAAGATCACGTTAACAGTTCCTTGTAAAAGAGTGTGTGTTTTACAACTTAGATAGATCCGAACAATCTATTGATAGAAGTTGATGTGTAAGGCTCAGATTGGCTTGTCTTGACCAAGATATTACACTAGTGCATTCGATGCACTGAAGCGGACCTGCAGAGAGGATAAACTCATTCGCACTGACTTAAGGGATGAAGAGTTAGACCTCAGTGGTTGTTGATTTCTTAATCTCTGTCACTTAATAAGGACTGTGTGTGATTAGTAGTTATTGCTTTGACTTATAAATGGGAAGAGAATCATTGCGACTTCGATACCCTATATCTTGGGCAATAATATTAATTGCACGACAATTGCTAAATTAATACAGAGAATCGTGTGCTTGCAATGTCTTGCTTGATTGGTCCCCTTGGTGGGCCCAAAACCTTTATCATACCAAATCTTGCAAGTGGAATTAATTTTCCGGTATGGATAATAAAACTGGGCTGTCCTTACTCCAAGGATAAAGATATTAATTAATATAAAGCTTTACAGTAGCTTAATTAATTAATGGACTAAATAATCTTAAACACGAAAAATAATAACCGGGAGCCATATTACCGTAATATGGGTTAAGTTGGATAGTGCAATATTAATTATATAGTGACATTAATTAATATTAATGGGCTGAATTATATTGTGGCTCAATATTGGAATTCAGAAGCCCATTAGAAGGTCCATCTTAATTCTCCTAAAGGCCCCTCAAGTAGCCCAATTATAGTCCAATAAATAAAAGGTGCTTAAAATAAAATAAATTATTGTTGCATAATATTTCCTTATTTTTTCGAAAATATTAAAGAAAAGAGGGAGAATAATTTTCTTGAAAAGATTTTATGGAAATGAGATAATGTATTCTTGGAATACAAGATTATCCGATAAATTTAAGAAAATTCACACTTGGCTTCTTTAAAAGTAATTTTCGAAAATATAGTGAAGAGATAGGGAAGAAATATTTTCTTGATTTTCTTGGAAAGATTTTATGGAAAAAGATATGTATTCTTGGAATACACGAATATTTCATAAATTCAAGAAAGATCCAATCTTGCAAATCTTCTTGTAATTTTTGAAAATATAGAGTAAATAAGGGTGTGAGATTTTTGTGGAAAAATAAACATGGAAAGAAGAATATATTGGATATATTCAAGATTTCTTGGAGATCAAGAAAAGATCTTTCCTAGCCCTAATTTGCCTTTAAATTTTCGAACCTGCCTCACTTATAAATAGGGGATGAATTTTTCATCCCCAACTAGTGTTCCATGTGTTGGAAATATTAGAAATCCACAAAGGTGGTGCAACAATTTTTTATTTTCCTTTGTTTTATAAATCGTTCATCGGAGAACCTTCCACCGGGGTTATTGGACGAGGACTTGGGAATACTTGAGAAGGACTTTTGGTGGGTATCCGGATACTTGATCCTCGTCCGCCTTAGATCGCTCTCTCCAATCGGGCACGTATACGTAAACTCCTAGAAATTTCGCATGCCAGGATCTTTACGTGAAATATTATTTGCATGTTGTTGTTGGATTAATTATTATTTAAATTCACTTAGGTAAATTCATGCTAGTAATAATTGTTAATTTAAATTTGTGTTTACGCGTCATCCCCGATAGATCCCGCATATGTTATCCCAATGTAAATCTCCCAACAGAAAGAGCCAAAAGATAGCCTTCACATAAATGAATTTCAAAAGGATGATTGTGAATTATTATTAGTGGCATTTATGACCCTCCCAACGAGGCTCGATCAAAACTAAATAATAATTATGTATTTAATCATGGTTATTACTTAGGTATAAAATTGATATGCATATACTTCTCCAAGTCTCTCGCCAATTTTATATTGGTCAAGTGGGACCCAACTATTAATTTTTTTAAAGGTTAAAAGTTTTGTAACTGTTATTGTTTGTAACTTGCTCAAATGTGTTTAAATAATGACCCACCCAACGGGCTTATTTAAACTGTTAGATGATGTTATCGATACATGTTCATATTTTTTTTTGAGATTTTAATATGAATCATGATATCGTAATTATGTAATGAATTTTTTATTTAATTCTAGCATTAATACGAAAAATGTATATTAATTTGGGTCAAAGATGTCGAAAACCTTTTAACCCACTGCTCAATATACTTAAAGATCAGAGGTCCTAATCTGTTTTTGAGGGTGGAAGTTCAGAGGGGGGTGAATAGACTTCCAAAATTTTTTGCGATCAGTGTGAAATAGATTACCCGATCAGTGTTAGTGTATCGGTTTAAAACGATGTTCAATCCTACCGAAAGTGCCTAGGGGCGATCACTTGATATCTGTCGATTTTAATCGAATGGGCGGAAGCTTGTTTTTACCCGTGTGAAAACCGTTCTATCAATTCAGATTCTAAAGTCAGTTTTTAATCAGCTGACTAAGGTGTCAACCTGATCCGATCAATTGCTTGGTGCGAATCGAGCTTAACTTAGAATATGTATGTCGTTTTAAACTCGGTTATTGTGAATAGTGAAAAGCAATAAGAAAGCAAGTAAATGCACACAAGACTTTTTATAGTGGTTCAGAGGAAACCCATCTTACGTCCACTCTTCCCTTAACACAGGGGAACCTTAACCGAACTTAACCTGCGGGACTTATACCCCTCACGGGATAGCCGAGATGTTTACCGAGTTCTCACTCTACAAACTTAACCTACGGGACTTATACCCCTCACGGGATGGCCGAGATGTTTACCGAGTTCTCACTCTACAAACATAACCTGCGGGACTTATATCCTTCAAAGGATGGCCGAGATGTTTATTGAGTTCACTCTACAGATGTTTATCGAGTTCACACTCAACCGAACTAGAAATCAGAAAACTAGAATCCCTAGTCTGAAATCTTCCGGGAACAAACTTAACCTAACTTGCGTTTGGGTAAAGAATGTTTGAGAGGTAGCCAAAATGCTAGTGGATAGGATTTATTTCTAAGAACTAATGGGATGAACACTCTAAGAATAATCTTCAAATATAGTGTTCTTTGAGCGGAGATTTTGCTCTAGCTTTTTACTTTTTTGCGGTGTCTCCGTGTTCGTTTCTTTTGCTAGTTGTCTCTTGTCTTCAATCGACAAGCAATTCCATTTTATAGACCTTAAATCAAAGAGCCGTTGGAGAGCAATTTGAATTTCGGCCTATATTAGGTAGGTTGTAGGATATGATTGTGACGTGCTCCGATTATTGGCGTGGCCGTAGGCATCATTAGCGCCATTTTTTGTCCGCAGCTGGTCGTATCCCTCATTGTCACTTTCTTTTGTGCACGTGTCGCTTTTTCCTCCTTGGCGAGCAAGACTTTTTAAATTTATCCGTTAGACGATTGATATTCCTTTTGTAGAAGATTCGGCTTGTTCGGTGTATCTTTTAGATTGTTACGGTGTGGTGACTTGATCGAGTAACCGTCGGGCCTACTTTTGTTGAACGTTGAGTCTTGGATGCACATTGTCTTAGCTCAATATGCGCATCACCGATATAGGTCTTCAGCCTTTGATCTTCAGTGTCTCGAGCCTCGCCAGATTCATTCATAACCGAGTCTTCGAGTTTGTTATCGAAGTCTTCAGTTTATCCGAGTCTTCGTGTTCATCCCGAGTCTTCAAAGGTGTCTATCCGAGTCTTCGATTCATCCGAAGTCTTCGTGTTATCTGAGTCTTCAAGGTCTCTTTGTCTTCACCGATCTTCTTCGACTTCTTGTCTTCGATTATCGACCTTATCTGGGTCATCCGATACTTCGACTGACCTATACATATTGAGTTCCCCCTCAATATGTGACCTATCTTTTACATCACTATCTATACATTTCAAATTTGGTCATCTTAACTGATTCTAAGTCATCATCACCTGTGTCCGACCGGGTCCTATTACAACTGTTTGGAACTTCCATCAAAACTAAATTACTGATTTCCCAACAATTTCCCTTTTTTGATGGAACCAAAACATTTAATCACACTTAATCGTAAAAAAAGAGACCATGAATAGAAATGTAGATAATGTAAACAAAGACATACCTCGTAAGACAATGAGATGTCGTCTTAGAATCAAATGAGATGGAAAGTTTCATTAGATAGGTGTGTGCATTGTAGAATACATGAAAAGCGCACCTATCATGGGATTCCAAGTTGTCTTCTTTGTGTACTTGAACATTTGCAACTCTTTGGGGATGCCAAACATCCCGTGACATCCTTTGCATTAGCTTGTCAGCCTTCTTCTTTTCTATGGATCCTCATTTTTCAACCAAATCCATAAGAGGTATTCTTGAATTTAACATGATCTAGCTTGTTGTCCGGACGCCTTGAGTGGAAGGAGTATTTCAAAGGGTGGAGCTTCCGTATTAGTGACATGATCTTGCCTTCTTTAATCACCGTCTAGTAGAAGTCTCGGATACTTTGTTTCTAACGGCCCCAAATTCATCATCATTTTCACCGATCTTGATGAATTGGAATCTTCTCCAGATGTAGATGTCACATAACCATTCTCCTCTCGATCCGATCTCATTCGAAGCCAGATCTTGCGGTCTTGAGAGGATGCCTTTAACAGTGCGGAAGGGCATTCTTCTCCCAAGCAATCTCCTCTGCCGCACTTTCGTTCTTCCTCTTCCTTCGATGTAGCGATGTTCGGTCCTTAGCCTTTCTGCTAACTTCGCTTCTTGATTCGGCCTCTCTTATTCTCTGTCTTGTTCCGCTTTCTTGAACTTGTTCAGAGTCATCCGCTTTGGTGGAGAATAGTCGCCTTTGTCTCGATCTTCCGCAGCTTGCTTTCATCATCTTGCCTTTGCGCTTTCTTTCTCCTCGAGAGTCCGCTTTCAAGTTCATCTTGTTCATCTTCTTCACTTATTTCTTAGCGAAGTTCAAGGCTCTCGCCCGATCATCGGGGTTTCATTCTTTTTCGAAGCGAGCGAAGAAAAATCTTCAATCTTTGTCGACTCGGGCAAGAAACCTCGTGAAGAGCACTTTTTCTACTGCTGATCGATCTCTTTGCTATGTTGCTCCATAGTTTTTTCATTTCCGTTAGAACGAGATCGGTAGATGGAGTGGTCGGCAAGTCGACAAAGTGGTTTTGGTAGAGATGAAAAGTTACCAACTGCGGTTCCAGTCGTTTTTTTTCTTCTCTTTATTCTCTTTTCCTTCCCCATTTTTGGTTTCATCAAAGAGGTTGGACATCTTGCGGTTCAGAAAGTAGGTTAATTGTCGTGAGATCTCCTCTCTCGAAAGTTACTCGATAACAAGAGGAGTAATGAATCGACGGTGGCATAAGGTGCATGAGTGTAGAAGCCCTCGAGAGCGCTTTTGATTTCTGCCTTGCTGCGCTCGGTAGAAGGTTAGAAAATGTTTCCAACCCATATCCAAGTGGTTGTTGGTTTTGTCCAGCGATGCCTGCACACTTTCCAAAAGTACGCGGTTCCGATTGAGCATCTATGTCGAACGAGAGTTTGTCGATCGAGTTTGAGCTTTCTCGAAGAAGAGGATATACTAGTTGCATTACTTCAACAAGGATGGCATTGTGCATCCTAACCGTGGTGACTTCGTTCCTTGTCAACTAGTTTTGCTTGCTCATCTTCAAATCGCTTCATCGATTTTGTTTGAAGGTACCGCGAATTATCTTCAAACGCAGCCTAGATCCCATCCCGAACCTTCCGGTATGATGATCTAGGTATCGAGCTCATCGAAAGCGCCTGCTCGAGATGTTGAAGCCTTGCTGTCGGGTCTCATCCGCAGCACCCATTCTTGGTTCATCAAGCTCCCTCATGATCCGTAGGAGGTTGATCGGTTTTCTCCCTCGTTATCGAAGAATACCGAACCTTTCGTGAATTAACCATCCGATATCATCGTCGGGGTGCCAATTCAACAAAGACTTTCAATCCCAAAGATTGTTTAGACATTTCAACTCCAAGTCTACAAAGAAATCGATCCCGAGTTGTCATTAGAATGAAATTCTTCAATGCTTTCTTCACCGATATCCCTCCGTAACACTATCTCTTCTATCTCAAGGTCGGATGCCGGGATGTTGATCCAATTCGGTATATAGATCCAGCCAGATACTTTTTGATCTGTTGTTTCATTATCTTTACGATGGTGCTTTCCGAGCAGTGTGAAGCAAGCACGGTTCGTATTGAAGAAATTATTAGAGCGGACACTCGCTCATTTGGGATCTCTCGTGCCCCGTGACTTGATTGGGGATTGGGATGTTAGTAGTTCAGTTCGTTTTCAAAATGTTGAGGGTGTTGGGTTTCTGAACGGGTTCATTGATTGGTGGTGTGGGAGATGTTGGTGATCCGATGGAGGTGAGGGGAGAAGGTTTTTGTGGGAGAGGATGGTGGTGATGACTTTTGAGGAGAGGTGATGGTGATTTGGAAGTGGGCATTGGCGATCTTTCTCTTTGGAAGATCTTGGTGAGAGGCAAGAGAATCGATGGTGATTCTTCCTCGGGTTGCTCCACTTCGTCCCTCCGACAGATTTCTCTCCTTCTTTGCGATCATCCGCTTTTTCCTTACTTCTCCGATAGTTGGCTCAGAGCGATCGCTATCTCTTCGTCTCGATCTCACTGGCATCAGATCCTTCGCTCGCCGACTTTGGGCGAGTAACGGAGCACTTTTCAGAGGAGATGAAACTCTCTTCCGACGCTTCAAATTTGAACATCTGGTTTTTGGCCGATCCTTCCTCTTCATCCTCTTCTCTCGAACGACCTTTTCCTCGCACTCGCATTCCGATGCAATTGCTTTTATATTTTCCCTTTTTTTTCTCCCTTGGGTTTGGGCACATAAGGAGTTGGATCCTCATCGATTGTCCGTAGGGACTCATCTTTGCCCAATATGGCCTTGTGCTTTGCTTGGTATATCTTTGCTCCATTCTCGATCCATTCATAATTTGCGTGGCGCCTTATCCGACGAATGATAGAGATTTTGTGTATGAATGAACACTTGGAAGATAAGCACACTTCATTGCTCGGGTCATTCGAACTTCCGAGTCTTTTTCTCGGTCTTGCTTTGACCATACCCAACCAATCGATATCTCAAGCCTTCTTGATTAGTGCAGCCATGACACTTATCTTGTATGAAGTGATCGTGATCAAGATCAGTAGGTTGAGCACATGATCACCTTCCGAACAATTTCAAGAAGAAGGCGATATTTTCTCTTCGGATAGGAGGCTTTGACGCTCGTCGTGTTCTCCTTATTTCTTTGGTCTCAACATTTCGCCTTCAAGAAATCCATTTTCTCCTACATCACCGTGTAGGTCTCGGATTGACATTTTCGAGTTAGGCGAATAACCTCTCGGAGATCGCCATTCGACACTCGCAGACTTCTAGTCCTCCAACCGAAGAAATCAGTCAAGATCAATGTCTTCATCCTCTGCCCAGATTGTATAGAAACCCAGAGCTTAATGCGTGGATGATGTTCGATGTGTAGAGCAATAATAGCGTTCAAGTCCACACGCCGCAAGCACCTGCACTTTCAAATGATTGTGGTCCGAGGTGATGGTGAAGACTACATACTTTTCATCAATGATGTCTTTCTTCATCGATGAAAAATTGCATAACTTTTTCCTTGGCCCGTCGCGGAATAAGATATGCCATTTCCATCATGGACATCTCGAACTTCCTTGCATCAATTTGTGAACTTCACATAGCTTCTTGTTGGGAGATCCAAGATGATGTCGCCCACGAATCTGAACCATCTTAATATCTTTCCATCTTCTATTACGAATAAGGTTCTCGCCCACTATTCCTTTAGTGAACCCGTTGTCTATCAAGAACCGAGAGTGTATCATACCAAGCTCGAGGAGCTTGTTTCAGTCAGAAAGAGCTTCTTAAAACGGTACACTTGGTTGCTTTTTTCAAAGCCCGAAGGTTGTTCGACATAAAATTCTCTCGCTAGTACCCCGATTTTAAGAATGCACTCTTTACATCCATCCGATAAAGTGAACCCTTCGTGGGCAAAGATATGCCGTAAAATGACCGAATGGCTTCTAAAGCGAAAGCCCGGTGCAAAGGTCTCATCATAATAAATTCTTCCGATTGTGAATACCCCTTTAGCAACAAGTCTTGCCTTATTCCCGGTTATGACATTTTTTCTCATCTCTTGGTCTTGAATACCCACTTCGCGCCAATTACGTCTTGATGAGTTGGGTCCGTCCACCAATTTCCAAACTTGATTCCTCTCAAACTGCATTCCGCCCTCCTCGCACATTTAGAATCCACTTTGCGTCTTGTAGAGCTTCCTCTACTATAGTTGGTTCCTTCAAAGAAAAGATAACAACGAAGACATGGCACTTTCACTGTCGATGTCTAGTTTTGACTCTATCGGATGGGTCTCCGATAATCGATCGGTTGGATGATCGGTAATCCAGTCCTTCGCGCTCGATGTCGTCTGTTTGGAGAACATCATCCATATCTGATAGTAGTTCATTACTAGTGATTGGGAGTGGTGCGGAATTATGATCCACTTGATAAGAACATGTCTCAGCTGATGTTGGACTCATCATGTGCTGATGTCTATTCATAGGAACTTCAGGAGTTCCCCCTGAACTAGATGGTTTGAGTTGATCTTTGTCTCGGTAATAAACCTTCTTCATCGGCAGGTTGTTCGTACCTTTGGGTCCCGATTGACACATTGTATCAAGCAAGATCAAGTTTCGGGATGTACATTATTCGTGTTCGAGTTCTGTCTCCTTGATGCTTAGCTGATCCATTTTCTGCGTGTCAGGTAGCGGTTGATCCGGTACCGCTTGTTCTGAGGCAGCTTTCTCTTGTTCAGAAGATGCTCATCAAAGACCACATGGGTTGTTTCTTCCACAACTAAGGTTCGTTTGTTGTAAACTCGAAAGCCCTTGCTGGATGAGGGATATCCTAAGAATATGCCCTCATCGACTTGGCCTCAAAAAGTCTTCAACCGACTTTTTCCCATTGTTGTATGAAACATTTGCAATCAAAAAAACATGGAAGTATGAAACACGGGGTTTTTCGCCTTCCACAATTCATAGGGTGTTTTAGCGAGTCTTAGTCGGAGAACATCCGCTTCCGGTATGGTATGCAAAGGTGTTGATTGCTACGCCTTTAAACGGCTTGGTGTGGCATGTTCATTAACATAGTGCGAAAGCCTTCCTTGAGAGTTCTATTTCTCGCTCGCTACTCCATTTTGTTGTGGTATTCTTGCGGTGACGTTTCATGTCAGATATATTAAACTCAATTAAAAAATCAATTATAAAGGAATTCAGAACTCGACTTTATCTCGATCGATTTTACTATGTCGACACCCTTCGCTTTTGTAGCTTCTTGAGAAGTTTCTGCATCTTTATCGTTGTCGTTTCTTTCAGATAAGAATACAACCCAAGTAAACTTGGAATAGTCATCCATGATTACTAGAGTATATTTATGTAACCACCGAGACCGACCGGGTAAATTGGTCCGAATAGATCCATATGGAGCGATTGCAATATTTACCGACGTATCGGTCCGGTATTCCTTGAATGAGGCTTTAACTTGTTTTCCCTTCCGACATGCGGCACATGTCCGATCTTTGGAGAATATCTCATTCGAAGTCCTCAACCAAAGACATCCTAGCTATCTTGTTAAGAGTCATGAAGTTCGAGATGACTCAATCTTTTTGCGCCAGAGCCAACCGCTACTTTTGAAGCTCTTAACAAGTAAGCATGTATTCTTTGGGCAACCGCTCCAATCATGGTAGATTGTGCCTTTCCTTGAACCAGTTACAAAGGTTTGTTGAGTGGCTCGATTCCTAATCGCACACTTGTCGCCGAGAACTCAACGCCAATCCGTTGTCGCAGAATTGTGATACCGATAAGAGATTGTGCTTTTAATCCTTCGACATACGAGACTCCAGTAACTTGTACATCATCATTCTCTAAGGTTCTGAATCCTTTGGTAAAACCAAAGTTATCATCACCAAAGAGTACACGTGGGCCTTCTTGTTCTTTGTAAGAGCTAAGGAGATGTTTGCTTCCAGTCATGTGCCTTGAGCATCCACTATCGATGTACCAGATAGTTGCTTCAGACACCTCCTTTGTTGGCAGTCCCCACGCGAATCCGCAATCAAATCAAAGCTTTAGGTACCCCTTTCGAATTGGGTCCGGGGGTTAGTGGTGGATTTAGGGATCCACTCAAACAGAAAGCACTTCTATGAAAATCGAGATAGATTAGAAGGTCGATTTGTCTCCCATACATATCAACATAATCATACGTCTCTTTATATGCTTTCTGATTAGTATGATTATTTGTGTGAGCCTTGGATGACTTAGAAGACTTGGGATTTTTCTTTATATTTTGTCTTCTTTTAATCCAATTAATGGCTCAAAAAGAGTCCCTAGATCTTTGTTTATAAGGGTAGTATTTAATCGCTACCATCAAAAGATTCATATCTTTTGGCATAGGTGGTCTTCATAGTTTACCTATAGCTTGCTTATTAGGCGGTGACCTTGATTGGGTCTCGACAGATTTCCTTCTTATGTGTTGTCTCTTCGATACCTAATCTGCTGATCGAGTTGAGGGTTTCTTCAAGAACCGAGTTCTTCGGTGATTCCTACGATGCTTTTTATCGGTTGGGGTCCATTTATGTTCCCTTTCGATTAGGCACGCTTTTACTTGCTTTCGGGTGTCTTTTTTCCTTATTAGATACAAGTTTAGCTTTTAGTGTATCTTTTTCAGAGACTCGTTTGATTACACCCTTTCCGAAGTGAATCAAATCCGGGGCTTTTTGAGGATATAGAAGGGCTCTCATACCCAATTCCCTTCTTGTTAGTCGGCTGCTCAAAAATAGGTGTTCATATCTTGAACGGTTTTTGATGACTTCCTGAAAACCTCTATTTTCTTGCCGAAACTATCCTCAGTAGATTTTAGACTTTCATGTAGTCGGAATAACTCATCAAATTTAGCTTGAAGGATTTTTGAAATCACCACTTGTTTTTGTTGATTGCTACCGATTTGATCTCGCTTCTCCCCGATCGAAGATTTAACTTTCGAACGTTAAGTTCCTCGCCATCTTTCCTCGAGCAGTTTCAATGATTTCGGTTCAAGAGCTTTTATCGAGAGCGTTTTCTTTAACAAGTCGATTATTTCTCGATCTTAGCTTTGTCATTTTCAAATTTTCCACTATGTGTATAAGCTCCATCTGATCAGAGAGATCATCAAGCAATTGCTCGTGAGTAGAGCTGCAAGTCAATCTCCAAAAAAAAAGTAATGAAAGCAGGTGTGGAAATTGAAAAGGTAAGGTTTGGAGGTTACCCTCAGATTGGTTCTCCTTGGCCATCAAAAGGATTTCATCATCTATCCAAGAGAATATCAGATATTCATGCTCGTGGAAGTCAACAACACTGCTTATCAGACAGAAGTCTTCTACAGATGAGTAGCCAGAGTCCTCAGAAGGCAGATAGGAATCATCAATTCCAGATGTGTCAGCGACCAGGGCTTTCCTATCTCTGAGGCGTTGCTCTCTTCTGTTCCGTTTCTCTTCTCTTTCTCTGGGAGTCAGGTCAGGGCAGTCGGTGCTGTAGTGACCTGGTTTCTCACAGTTGAAGCATGATCCTCGATCTACGGAACTTCCTCTGCCAGGTGAGTCACTCCGTCTGTAGGATCTGTCAGGTGACTTCCCTTTCTGATGGTAATCTGAACTCCTTCTGTCAGATCTGTTATCTCTTCTCTCATCTGTCAGATCATCTCTTTTCTTTTCTTCTCTGTGATCTCTTCGATCATCAGATCTGGTTCTTTCTATTGATCTGTCAGTTGGCCTCCTGTTTCTTCTGTTGTCTTGATAGTCACTGTAGAATCCCCGATACTTACCAAGCTGAGTATTTGTTCTTTCAAGTTTCCTGGTAAGCAGAGCAATCTGTTCTGCTTGACTCATTATGTTTCCAACAGGTTCAGTGGCCTTCGATCTGCTGCTGGTTGCTTTAAATGCAACTGATTTAGACGTTGAGGCTTCAGCAGGCGTCTCGTCTTCATCTGCTTGTCCTCTTTCGATTAAATCGAACTCGTGAGCTTTGAAGCTTAGGAACAAGATACTCGACTTCATCTTTGAAATCCGCAATCCTTGACACCGTGACTTTCACGTCCCATTTCGGTGAGAGATTTAGATCTTGTAGCGATATCTTTGTCCCGACATCTCTCTTCCAATTTCTCGTAGTTTATTCACCGACATGTGTGATCCTCCCATCGAGCTAGTTGATGGTCTCGTTGGGTAACATCTTTAGTTTTTTCAACTTCACCGATTCAAATTTGTAGTAAATATCGCCTTTTGATCGATCATTTCTTCAAGATATCTCAAATAAAGAGTATCCCACATTGCTTTCGCGGGTTTTGAGATACTTTATCTTCTCCTTTGTGACTTTATCCATCGCCTTCATGATTATATGTCCGGGCGATCAGATCTAGAGTATACAACTTTCTTTCTTCCGCATCCATCGTACGCTTTTTTTCGCACAAGATTTCTTGGAAAGTTCCGATCTCTCCAAACCGGGTTGTCGTGGATATATAATGATGGGTCCTCGCTCAATGACTTCCATCATTCTCGCTTATCGATTCTAGATGGTTGCATATATATGGCCCAACTGCAGATACTCATCAATTGAAAACTTAGGCAAATCATGGTATATGCAGAGGTATTATCCATGCCGAGTGATTTTGAAAACGAATGAGTTTTGAAAAATGGTTTTTCAAGATCTATTCAAATGACCACAAATATTCTTCCTCAAGAATCGATGATACCAAAGCCCGATTGGTCTCAGATAACCTTCGCTCGATACCACTTGTAGGTCCCTTAACGGGTTTTGTGAGGGTGGAAGTCTAGAGGAGAGGTGAATAGACTTCCAAAACTTTTGCGCGGATCAAAAGTGTGAACCGCAGAATACCCGATCATAGTGTTGGGGCAGTATCGAATTTAGATCGATGTTCAATTTTACCGAGCCCTAAGGGCAAATCACTTTGATATCTCGCCGCTTTAACCGACGGTGCGAAGCTTGTTTTTACCCGTGAAAAACCAGCTTTATCAATTGATTCTAAAGTCGATTTTCAATCACCACTAAGGTGTCAACTTCGATCAAATGGGTTGCTTGGTGCGATCGAGCTTAACTTAGAATATGTATGTTGTTTTAAACTCGGGTTGTATGAATAGTGAAAAGCAATAAGAAAAGCAAGTAAATGCACACAAGACTTTTTTATAGTGGTTCGAGGAAACCCATCTTACGCCCACTCTTCCCTTAACAGGGGGGAACCTTTAAGGAACTTAACTGCGGGACTTATACCCCTCACGGGATGGCCGAGATGTTTACCGAAGTTCTCACTCTACAAACTTAACATGTGGGACTTATACCCCTCAAGGGGATGGTTTAGATATTTTACCAGTTCTCACGCTTACAAACTTAACTCATGGGACTTATATCCTTCAAAGGATGTATTTGAGATGTTTATTGAGTTCACACTCTAGCGATGTTTATCGAGTTCACACTCAAATCAACTAGAAATCGGAAAACCAGAATCCCTAGTCCGAAATCTTCCGAGAACAAACTTAACTTAACTTGCGTTTGGGTAAAGAATGTTTGAGGTTCCAACCGGAAATCTATCTCGGTGTTTTAGGTAGCCAAAATGCTAGTGGATGGATTTCTTGCTAAGAAACAATGGGATGAACACTCTAAGAATAATCTTCAAATATAGTGTTCTTTGAGCGGAGATTTTGCCGTTGTTTATGCTTTTTGCGGTGTCTCCGTGTTCGTTTTTTCGCTAGTTCTCTTCAATCGACTAGCAATCCCATTTTATAGACCTCTCAAAATCAAAGAGCCGTTGGAGAGCAATTTGAATTTTGGGGGCTATATTATAGAGTTGTAGGATATGATTGCGACGATGCTCGATTATTGGCGTGGGCCGAGGCATCATTAGCGTTTTTTTGTTACGCAAGCCGTAAGATCCCACATTGTCATTTCTTTTTTGTGCACGTGTCGCTTTCTCCTTGAGCCATGAGGCACTTCGAGAAATTTGTCCATTAGGCGATTGATATTCCTTTTGTAGAAGATCTGCCTTTTGTCAAAGTGTATCTTTTAGATTGTTACAGGTGAGTCGATTTGATCAGAATCGATCGGTCTACCTTGTTGAAGTCTTCGATGCACATTATCTTAGCTTCGATATCAGACTACTGGCGATATAGGTCTTCAAGCCTTTTGATCTGGTGTCTTCGAGCCTCGGGCCAGATCGGTCATCTTCGAAGTCTTCAGTTTATCTAGTCTTCGTGTTCATCCGAGTCTTCGGTGTCTATCCGAGTCTTCGAGTTCATCCGAGTCTTGATGTCTTCATTTCACTTGATCTTTCCGACTTCTCTCGGGATTATCCGACCTTATTTGGGGTTATCCGATATTGACTGACCTATACATATTGAGTTCCCCCCCTCAATATGTGACCTATCTTTACATCGACTATCTATATTTTGGTGGTCATCTTGTCGATTCTTTAAGTCATCATCACCAATGCGTCCGGATCGGGTCCTGTCTTACAACCTTTTGGAACTTCCATCAAAACTAAATCCCAACAATTCCCAACACTTTTTGATGGAACCAAAACATTTAATCACACTTAATCGAAAAAATGATACCATGAATGGAAATGTAGATAATGTAAACAAATAAGATAACCAAGATTAAATGATGAGATGTTGTCTTTAGAATCGATGAGATGGAAAGTTTCATTCAGATAGGTGTGTGCATTGTAGAATACATGAAAAGCTGCATCTATCATCCTCGATTCAAAGTTGTCTTCTTCGTGTACTTTGAACATTTCAGAACTTTTGGGGATGCCAAACATCCTGTACATCCTTTTCAGATTAGCTTGTCCAGCTTTTTCTTTTCTATGGATCCCTCCTTTTTCAAAGAAATCCATAGTAGGTATTCTTTGAATTCAACGGGATCTAGCTTGTTGTCGGAAGCAAAGGTGGAAAGGAGTATTTCAAAGGGTGGGCTTACGGTATTAGTGACATGATACACGCTCTC